>SJYA01003032.1:267821-279818 GCA_006410615.1 Neotragus moschatus | reverse complement strand
CCCCCCCCCCCCCACCAATGAGACTTCAGGCTAAAGCACTTTCCATCTGAATCTCTAATGTTTTTCTGGAAAGGAAGGACGCAGACATTCAGACAGAGTAGCAGGGGCACTTGTGCTTGGCGCCAAGCCCCTGGTTCTGTCTTTGGTGGTGCGACTTCGAGCAGGTCATTTCCTCACCTAGGGAGGGTGGAGGATGGGGGACTGAAAACTGCCTACCGCACAGAGGTCTCGGGTGGAGAAGGGTACGTTCACTGTCAGCGCTTGATTCTTTGCGAAGCGCTGTTCAGACTCCTGTCACCACGCTTGTCGCTGAGAACACGTGAAGCCAGTTTAAAATCTTTTTTCCTTAAACACTATTTCAGATACGTCCAAAGGGTCTCCTAGTTGGAAAGCGTTAGCGCTTCACCTACCTTCAGAAGTCAGGCGTAGCCATTGCATTTAGAGGGAAGTGCGTGGTGTGTGCAGGTGGCACTTGAGGGAACCATGGTATGCACGTCCTGTCTTTATTCTCTGTGTTAGATGCAAAGTAACAGAACAAGCCAGATGGCCCGGGGTGAGGTCAGGAGACGGCGGTACAAGCCCACGGGTTCCTGACTCTCACTGGGCAGTACCAACACCCTTAACCTCCCAAAGAAGCGTCCTGGCGGGTTGCTGGGCCTCACAAGTGGTTCAGTAGCCACCCAGGGGGATCCTGTCTGGTAGTCAAGTGGAAGGTCACCCGTGTAAGGGGCTGTTGGGCGCCCGCTGACATCAGGGTCACTACACGCAGCGCGACGGTCCCCCCATGCCCACAGGCACTCCAAAGTCCGGCAGAAGAGCGAGATGGACATCGTGGTGAGCGAGGACCTGAGCGGGGCCGTGAGGTTCTCCAGCTCGCTGCCGCACCCCAACAACCTCAACAGGTGTGTCCCCGCCTCTCCTCCTCCACCTCCGCAGCCTGTCCTTCCTTTCTGAAGACGGGGGTCGGGGCTAGTGTCCCTAGCAGCTCTGACCCCTGGTCCTACCGTCGTCCGTTTCGGTCTCAGCACGCCGTCCCCACCCTGCCCGTCTGGAGTCACCTCCTTGGTTCCCAGCACCGCTTATCGCCCTCCTCACCCATGGTGGCAGGTGTTTGGTCTAGCAGAGGGTTTACCTCCTGGTCAGCCATAAACCTCTGAAGGGTAGGGAATTGCCCCTTATGCCCTTTGCCCGTCCTTCAGCCTGGCAATGTGTTATTGCCAACAAATAAACCTTTGCATTTTGAACAGCATAGCAGTCTGGTCTCAGAGCCAGAATATGAGCTGTCAGGTCATCTTACCAGAACCGGGAGATGGTTCAGGAGACAGCAGCCGGCGGCCCCATGCCGAGGCGCGAGGCTCAGTTTCCATGAGACTTTGGAGGACGAGTAGGGGGTTCCCTGTGGAGGAACTGAGCTGGAACTTCCTGGAAGGATCTGGACCGATAGGCAGGGCAGGTTGATGAAGAGGAAGGCTCTTCAAGGGGAAAAGACTTGGGGGCAGTCAGGGAGAGGTAGCGGGTAGCGATGTTGGCCTCTGGAGGGCTTCTGTTGGGGGGCAGGGCCAGGTGCTGGGGGCACCCAGCAGTGTGGCGTGGACCCCTCAGACGCTTTCTAGGAAGCGACTGACAACGTGTATCAAACCAGCGGTGTGGGGCTGGATTATCGGGCGGTGCTCCTGATGGGGGAGGGGGTGCTCAGTGCCTGGAAAGCTGCCTGGAGGGCTCGCATGGAGGGTGTTTGTGCAGATCCGTTGGGGGCGGGGAGTGGGGGTCGAGCCCCCGAGCAATCCATCTTGTTAAGGGAAGGCTCACCCTTCCTCAGGGTGGTTAAGCCTCAAGGATCACTTTGACTGCAACATGAGATGGTCACGTGGGGCGTGAGAAGCGTGTGTGTTTTTTCGGTCCCCACGTGTGCCGGGAAGCTGATGCTGGGCCTCACGCAAATGCACGCACACACGTGGGATGGGAAGCTGGTGCTGGCCTCGCACGTACACACGCACACACACACGTCTGGCGGGAATCTGGTGCTGGGCCTCGCGCACGTCCATGGGTGCGCACACACATGGGATGGGAAGCTGGCGCTGGGCCTCACACACACACATGCACGCACACACATGGGACGGGAAGCTGGTGCTGGGCCTTGGGCACGTGCATGGGTGCACACACACGTCGGACAGGAAGCTGGTGCTGGGCCTCGGGCACGAGTGTGGGTGCACGCACACACGTTGGGTGGGAAGCTGGCGCTGGGCCTTGCACGCGCGCACACACACACACACGCGCACACCCCCCCCCCCACCCCCTCAGCGTCCTGGCTCAGCGGCTGGAGAAGTGGCTGCAGCTGATGCTGATGTGGAACCCGCGCCAGCGGGGCGCCGACCCCGTCTACGGGCCCCACGGCTGCTTCAAGGCTCTGGACGACATCTTGAACTTGAAGGTGAGCCTACGCCCAGTCCGCCCCAGGCCATGGGCCCCCTGACCCCTGTGAGCGTGTGACGGGACCCTCGCTGACTGATGGGTCGTGAGGCCATCTCCAGGGATGCACAGGAGGGGAAGGACTCGGGCGTGCAGACCCTGGGCGGGGCCTCCGAGAAGCCGGGCCAACAGGCAGGCCACTCGCACCGTGCCTCCCATGACCCCCCCGGTTTTTGCAGCTGCTTCATGTCCTGAATATGGTCACGGGCACCCTGCACAC
Organism: Neotragus moschatus; assembly: GCA_006410615.1. Classification (NCBI taxonomy): domain Eukaryota; kingdom Metazoa; phylum Chordata; class Mammalia; order Artiodactyla; family Bovidae; genus Neotragus; species Neotragus moschatus. Next base: position 277,129 of record SJYA01003032.1, on the reverse strand, counting down.
CTACCCCGTGACCGAGGACGAGAGCCTGCAGAGCCTGAAGGCCCGCCTCCGCCAGGACACAGGCATCCTCGAGGAAGACCAGGAGCTGCTGCAGGAGGCGGGGCTGGCCCTGGCCCCCGGGCCTGCCGCCCAGCGCCTCCCGGATGGCAAGGTGAGCCTGGCCTCCTGCGGGCGCCCGGCCGCTGCGCCGCCTTCCAAGGTGGGGCGCAAGACCCCACGGGCTTGGTAGCAGACACGGATTGCCCCACGCTTTAGCTGTTCCTTCCAGTCCGCTGGGAGTGCCTTTTGCCCTTGCTGCCAAAGCGACGCTTCATTCTTCCCCGTCATCCGAAACCGTGTTTGACCCCGTGTCATGTGCGCGGTACCGTGCTGACCACCGCACGAAATGAGCTGCAGCTGTAATGCGGGGAGGAGGCGTTGGACAGTAAAGGAGATGGCAGGCATCTGAGTGATGCGGTAAAGACAGGGTAGAGCAGAGTGCACTGCGCTGTAGATGAGGCGCGGCACATGGAAAGTGTGAGGGAACAGCCGAGGGCAGCAGAGGCCAGAGGCTCTGGGAGAGGCCTGGTGGGCACCTGGCGCGCCCTGGCCGAGCATGCTCTGTAGTCTCCCCTGTTTCTTGGGGGACGGTGGGGTGGGGGCTGCGAGACCTCATTTTGCCTCTGGTCCCTTTGCAGCTGAACGAGGGCCGCACGCTGGACATGGACCTCGTTTTCCTCTTTGACAACAGCAGGGTCACCTATGAAAGCCAGGTCTCCCCGCAGCCCCAGCCTGAAAGCGTCAGCTGCATCCGTAAGCACGGCCTATTCTTTTAAAAAAATGATCCCTTATAGCTCTTGTGACAAAGCTAGAGGGAGAGCCCTGGCCCAAGCGAGGGGTTCCCTCCAAGCAGGCGAGTCCACCCGGTCCTCAGACAGCCGTCTTCAGTTGCACATGCGAGAAGCAGCCCCACCGGAGGCAGGACAGGGCATCTTCAGTTAATTTCAGCCTCATCTAAACAGAGGACAGAGAAGACGGCCCACAGGCTGTTGACCTTGAATTGCAAAACCATTTTATTTATCTGTGAAATGGTCTTTGTACGTGAGTAATTAATATATGCACAAGATACCAAAAGGTACAATAGAACAATACGGTGAAGAGTAAGCCCTTCCGTGTCCCCAATTTCCCAGGGAAAACTGCCACCAGACTCTTGAGTCTTCCTTCCAAGGTGTTCTGTGGGTCTGTAAATTTGGACGTGTGTGTACCCCGGGGCGCAAAAGTGAGCAACAGGAAGCAGGCTCAACACCCAAGGCGGTTGTGTAATAGCCGAGCCGTTACATAACTGAGCCATGTGGCTGAGCCAGCGGGCTCCAGGGGTGGGATGCTGTCGTCCACCGCAGGCACTGCGCCCTGACCGTCGCCTGTGTTTCCGTTCAGTGCAAGAGCCCAAGAGGAACCTCCCGTTCTTCCAGCTGCGGAAGGTGTGGGGCCAAGTCTGGCACAGCATCCAGGCCCTGAAGGAAGACTGCAGCCGCCTGCAGCAGGGCCAGCGCGCGGCCATGTAGGTGCCCAGCTGCAGGGCACCGCGTGCCCAGAGTGCCCGGTGGCCCAGCCATGGGGCGGGGGCCGAGGCGGGGGCCTAGGGTCAGCTGCTGTCCAGAAGGGCAGGAGGGAAGACGCTGCTCTGGAAGGGCGGGAAGCCGTCGGTGGGCGGGATGGAGGGAGGGCCTGTTAGACCCAACAGGCACATGTGGTCAGCGCGCAGACCAGCGTTGTGGATGGGGTGGGGGGCAGCCGGCCAGAGGGCTAGCCCAGCTCCACTGTGGGTCGGCCACCCTGCTGGGCCGGGCTGACTCTTTGCCCAGGTTGTGGCTGGTCTGGGTTCCTTTGCGTGGCACTTCACCTAATTCTAGTTTCGGAGCAGAGCCTTACCCATTGCCACGGGCCAGGAAATTGTGATGGTTATAAGTGGCTGCGCTTGTTATAATTATACTAATTTATAGCAGGGGCCTGCCAAGGTGTTGGAGGCCACTTTTATTATTGTCCTGGAAGTGGTACCTGAATCCCAAACACACCCGTGGTGTGTCTGTTGGGGGCCCCTGCAGGATGAACCTGCTGCGGAACAATAGCTGTCTGTCCAAGATGAAGAACTCCATGGCCTCCATGTCTCAGCAGCTCAAGGCCAAGCTGGACTTCTTTAAGACCAGCATCCAGATTGACCTGGAGAAGTACAGGGAGCAGACGGAGTTTGGGATCAGTGAGTGTGTCCTTTGCAGTCAATCTGGAGAGACCATTAAACTCTTCTTTCTCAAGTGTGTTTTTTTTTGTTGTTGTTCCTCTTATAACGGAGTTCTTTTCTACTTTCTTGGTTTTGGGGTGTTTTCGTTTCGTTTTTAACTTTTGTTTTCCCCTCCGTGTTTTTCCTCCAGCGTCGGACAAGCTGCTGCTAGCCTGGAGGGAGATGGAGCAGGCCGTGGAGCTCTGCGGACGGGTAGGAGGCCCCCTGGGGTCCCAGCCCCCTGGGGTCCCAGCCCCGATGAGGGCACCCTGTTCCCTGCGGTCTTTCCCCTTTCTCACTGAGCACTTGGTCCAGCTTCTGTGTCAGAAATCACATTTTCCTCGCCAGGCTCTCTGCCCTCAGCTAGCACTTGCTGGAAGGAGGTAGGGGGTGCTGAGCAGAGGTCCCCAGTGTGGCCGGTCTGGGAGCCACACAGGTTTGAGTCAGGCTTACGACGTGACACGTCCTGGGGAGTACAGACGTCTTCCCGCAAGAAGGGCCCTTGGATAAAGGAGCAGCACTTGGTCGTGTCAGAAGTTGCCCCGACTTCCTCCTCGGGACACTGAGCCTGTAGGAAGGAACGGGTCTGAAGTGGCAAGTCTGAGGGCTGTGAATCAGATGCCGCTGAACAGTGTTGATCGTGAGGCCAGGCAGGGAGGCGGGTTGCCCCAGTGGACCTCGCTTAGGGGAAGCCTGGGCCCCAAGGCCTTTTCCTGGACTTTCCCACCATCTGCCCAGTGAACTCGGGCAGGGAGCCTCCCCTCCGTGTCGAAGCATCTGTTTCTATAAATCGGTGCTGATGCCCCTTGTTCAAGGTAGGTGACCCCTTGTTCAGGCACAGGGATGCGAGCCACCACTCCACCCCCACCCCCTGCTCCCCACCATCTCTGTCCTTGTGGGTGTAACCCTGAGATCAAGGACAAGTCAGGAGAGGAGAGCGTGCCCCGGCCCGTCTCCACACCGAGGCCAGGCCAGATCTTCTCAGGCCCCGTCGCATCTCGCCCTAGTTTCCGGTGGGGGAGACTGCAGCTTGGGGCCAGAGTGACCTGCCCCAGGGCCACAGAGCTGGCGGGTGGCAGGCAGATCCCAGCCGCAGACTCCCAAGGCCGTGCCCCTTCTAGCCAGGCAGCTGAAGGTCCGTGGTGAGGCGCGGGAGTCCCTGGCCGAGTCCATCGGGGCTCAGTCTCAGCACGGCTCTGTCTCCAGGAGAACGAGGTGAAGCACTTGGTGGAGCGGATGATGGCCCTGCAGACGGACATCGTGGACCTTCAGCGCAGCCCCATGGGCCGGAAGCAGGGCGGGACACTGGACGACCTGTGAGTGTGTGCGTGTGTCTGTGCGTAGGCGGGCGGGCAGGCTGTTCAGGCGCAGTTCTGCTGGCGCGCGCCCTCCCGTGCAGCCCAGTCCCGGGGAGGTCCTCTCGACACACCTGGAAGCTGGGCCCGGGCAAACCTCCGTCCCTCTGAGCCTCACCTGAGACAGAAGAGCTGTGTGACCTCACAGTTGTGGGGACCAGTTCAGATAATGCCCCAAGCCATGGTTCGTGAACTCCAAAGCATCAGGTCAGATGCCTGGCTACCCAACATACCCAAACCCAGGCGTTTCCTGAGAAGCAGGAAGTAGGAAGAGAAGGAGCTGGGTAAGTCTTAGAAGGTGGGACCTTGAGTTTTCATTTGAGTCATGATCAGGGCTTGGCCTCAGCTCCAGGGACCCTCCCTGGCCAGAGCAGCCCCACCTGCATTCCGGGAGCAGACGAGGGCACCAGAGAGCCTCCCTGGGGCTCAGCTAGGCCTCTGATGCTTCTACCAGGATTCTTAGGACCAGAGGCTCCAGTCTTTGAAATCTGATTATCTGTAGCCTGTATTTTGTCAAGTTATTCAGTGTTTTATCTTACTCCGGTTTTCAAACAAAAGTCAGCCCTGGGAAACGTCAGCTGATCTCACTGTGTTTGGGCCCTGGGGAGGGCATGTTTGCTCCTGGCTTGAGTTTCAGAGGCCACATTCTCTGAACTCAGGACCCACACCTCTGAATTGCGGGGAACAGGCGGGTGGGGAACGCTGAGGGACAGAGGAGGCTTCTCTCCTAAGGACTCTCAGGATGTCTTGACCGTGAGCTTTGAGTTGGCGTTTTGACAGTGAGCCAGGTCTTCCTCTGTCATGGGTTTCCCCCATGACATCCCCAGGGAGCGTGCTTGCCTCCGGCCGGGACGTGCTGCCAGCCCAGCTTCCAGAAGTTGCTCATGCTGCCGGCAGTAGCTCCGGCGCTGACGGAGCCGCTGCCTTGTGTGTTTCAGAGAAGAGCAGGCCCGGGAGCTTTACCGCAGGCTGAGGGAGAAACCGAGAGGTGAGTGGGCCGCCTCCCGGGTCCCCCACTGCCCAGGCACCGGACCTGCCCCCCACAGACTGTGCGGCTCTGTCCCACTTTGCAGACCAGCGGACTGATGGTGACAGTCAGGAAATGGTGCGGCTGCTCCTCCAGGCAATCCAAGGCTTTGAGAAGAAAGTTCGAGTGATTTACACGCAGCTCAGGTATCAGGCCGCCGTCCCCTCGGAGGGAGAACGAGGAGAGGCCCTGTCCCCTCCCCTGGGCCCTGGAGGAGCTCCCGCCCGCAGCGGCCAAGCGAGGTCATCCCCGCTGGGGCCTGCGTCCTGCTCCCCCTGGCCCGGGCACGCTGGAGCTCGTTGCACTTGGTCTTCACAGTAAGACCATGGTCTGCAAGCAGAAGGCCCTGGAGCTGCTGCCCAAGGTGGAGGAGGTGGTCAGCCTAATGAGTGAGGACGAAAAGACAGTGGTGCGGCTGCAGGAGAAACGGCAGAAGGAGCTCTGGAACCTCCTGAAGATCGCGTGTGTGAGTGAGCCTGGGCGGGCCTGTCCTGGAGGCAGCAGGGTCGGTGTCCACGCGTCAGCTGGGCCAGGCCCCCTTGGGAGGTACCGGGGAGAATCCCTCCCGCCACTTCTCAGACGCCACTGGCTCCGGCACTCCTTGGCTTGCGGCAGCGTCTCTGCCTCTGACTCCGCGTGGCCCTCTTCTCTGCGTCTCTCCCTCTCTTTACAGTTTGTTTCTTTTTGGCGGCACTGGGTCTCTGGCTGCAGCCGCGCTTTCTCTAGTTGCGGTGAGCAGGGCCTGCTCTCGAGTTGGCTGCGCGCAGGCATCTCGCCGCGATGGCTTCTCTGGTTGCGGAGCACGGGCTCCGGGCTACGCGGGCTTAGCCGCTCTGCCGCACGTGGAGTCTTCCTGGACCAGTCTTCCTGGACCGTGTCCCCTGCACAGGCAGGCGGGCTGTCATCCGCCGCACCACCAGGGAAGTCCTCTTCTATGTCTCTTGTGAAACACTTGTCCCTGGGTTTAGGTCCCACCCAGATAATCCAGAGTGATCTCATCACAGGATCCTCAGATACATCTGCAAAGATGCTTTTTCCAAACGAGGTCACCCCCCAGGTTCCTGGAGACCTGCGTGCAGCCCCCGAGCGGCGTGCCTGCTGGGCCCTGAGCCAGGCCTGTGCCGTGCAGTGCTCAGCCTGCTCTGCAAGTGCCCACCATCCCAGAGTGGCTGTGATCCCACTCAGAGTGTGCTCAGAGAGAAACTGCAGCACAGAAGAGAGCTCAGGACAGAGGCTGGAGAAAAGCCAAGAGAAGCTCGGAATCGAGCTGGCAGGCAGCAGGGAGGCTGAAGAGGCTGCCGGCAGAGCTGCTCAGCCACAGGCTGGGGAGGCCTGCAGATCCAGGTGCACCGGCTGCCGCAGCCCAGGGAACACCTTGGCCTCTTCTGCTCCCCAGCTGGTGCAAGGCACAGGAAGTCACCTAGGACCTCTGTGTGTTTCTTTTCTCCTTGGGAAGATTAAGTGCACCTTCCCTCTCTTTTCCTTGTAAGTGTTTGTTACGCAGTCCAGCTAATGAGATAGAAGTCTCAGGGCCTTCCCTGGTGGTCCAGTGGTAAAGAATCCACCTTCCAACACGGGACGAGGGTTCGTTCACTGGTCAGGAAACTAAGATCCCACATGCCACGGAGCAGCTCAGCCTTCATGCCACAACTAGAGAAGCCTATCCTGCAATCAAGAGCCTGCAGAGCCAAAAAACACAAAATTAAATGGCCAATGGTTGATTAAAAAAAAATAGAACCCTCAGATCTCTCTGTGTTTAGAACCCTCAATCAGAAAGTTACACCTGCAGATGCAGAAGCAGTTTCTAAGCTGAAGCGCAAACCATCAGACGGCAATGTTGCCTGATTTCTGCAGGAAGAGCATGTGTCTTGTGGCCAGGTGTCTTCATGAGAAAACACCCTGCCCTGGAAGCAGAGTCTCAGTCATCCCTCTGCCCCCAGTCCGCTGACTCTCGTTCTGGTTTTGCCCTCTAGAGCAAGGTCCGGGGTCCCGTCAGCGGGAGCCCGGACAGCATGAACGCCTCCCGCCTGAGTCACCACGGCCAGCTGATGTCTCAGTCCTGTGCGGCTCCCGACAGCTTGCCCGAGGCCGCCGAGAAGAGGTGAGTCCTCATCCATGGCGCCCAGTGCCGAAGTCCGGGGCGCATCGGGAGGTCGTGGGCGCGGAAGCGCGGGTCTCCCAGCGGCGGCGCCGTGCACGGCCCTTGGCGTCTGTTCCCCCTGCTAGGCGCCGTGGGCGTGGATGTGGTGTGTTGCTCACGGCGCTGCTTGTGGCCTGCCCAGCCAGGTGTCCTTACCTGAGGCCGAGTTGCTCTCGCTGGATGGGAGCCTTCTGTCCAGTGCTAGCCAGCCCTGTGCTGTCCCCTCATCCATCCCTTACTATCTGCTCATAGAAGCAGGTCTCCAAGGGTGTCCTCTGATCACCGCGCCCCAGTCACACATTGCCAGTCCCTCCTGTGGTCCGCCCCCCCCGGCTTACCCCTCCCCCCCCTGCCTGCTGTGCACACCCCTGCTGCAGAGCTGGGAGTGCAGCCTCAGAGCCCTTCCCGTGACGTTTTCCCTCTCTGCTTCCAGCCCAGTGCTGCCCCCAGGCCCCCTCTGGTCAAATCCGTCTTCATGGGAGACCATTTTGATTGAGTTATTCTTCTGGATATTCAGGGACCAGCCATGGCGGCCAGCTGCCTTGGGGCCAAGGCTGAGCCTTTTCCAGCCTCCAAGCGTCCTCTCCAGGCTCACCCCCGCTCCCAGGCAGCTCCTGGCTCTGTCCGGGGGTCTTGGAGCCTGGTCCAGATCAGCAGCAATCAGTGGGTTCTGGGCTCTCACTGGACATGCAGGTTTGGAATCGGCAGCCCCAGGTAACCAGGCCGGGCTGACCCCCCTGCATCCTGGTGCCCCGGGTCCTCGGCTCTGCTGACGGCCTCCCCAGGGTGTCTTCCCTCCACCCTAGCCTTGCCTCCCACCCGCTCCGTGCCTGGACACACAGGCACAGATCGCCGTTCTGAGACACCTGTGCGGCTTTTGTTTCTGGTTCAGCCTCACACCTATTTCTTCAGAGCCTTCCCTGCTGGGCCCCAGGCACTGGAGATGGTGAAAATTGATTCCTAAGGGCAGATCTACAGACTAGAGAGACTTGGTTGCTGAGGGAGAGGAATGACTGACAGTGGGTACAGGGTTTCCCCTTGGGTGATGAAAATGGTCAAGGACTAGGCCTCTGGGATGGTTGCACGACGCTGTAGGTGCACCAGAAGCATGTGGCCGTGCCCCTCACATGGGTGAATCTTATGGTTTGTGAGTATATCTCAGTAAAGCTGTTTTCAAGAAGTCCTGTTCCTGTACTTGGGGAGTTTGTATCCTGTACTGTTTTGGTGGTGTTTTTTTTTTTTTTTCCCTATTTCTCTTTTTGGCCTCTTGGCTTGCAGAATGTATTTCCCTGAGCAGGGACTGAACCTGGGCCCTTGGCAGTGAAAGTGCAGAGTCCTAACTGCTGGACCACCAGAGAATTCCCCGTGTTGGATTCTTAATTCTCTCCCCAACTTCCAGTTAGCTCCTTGAGGGTGGTAATCAGGTCTGGGGCCTCTGGGGCCGGCCCAGAGCCTGGTGCCTGGGCAGTGGCTGGCCCCGGTGGATGAGTCTGGGCTCTGCTCCTCCCACTAAGGCCCCCTTTGCAGTGAGAGGAGGAACTCCGGGGCCCTTCCTGTTGGGTTTGTCCTATTCCTCCACGAGATCCTCAAAGCTCTAGGAAAGGTGTCCTGGGGGCTCAGGCTGCCGTCTGTCTGCCCACGTCCTGGAGCTGAGGTTAGAACAAGACAGATGGCTTGTTTTGCTCTCGCCTTTCTCAGCCACAGCCTGTTCTCGGGATGTGTGCGTTTCTTGTCGTAGAGAAGATGGGACATGTGCATTTCTCATCATGGGAAAGGCGAGAGTGCGGCAGGTGAATCAGTTCCTAGAACACGCCGCTCCCAGTCTCAGAGAGCTGAGGACACCTGGGGAATTCTCGTGGTCTGTACGCCTTTGTCAGTTTCAAAAACTGTGAAACAGGTGATCTGGGAGAGATTTTCAGATTGTGGCAGTTGAGAGCGAGCCCAAGAAATCTCTTCGGCTCTGAACCTTTTTAGGCCAGACCTCTGCTTTCTCATGCTGTGAATGGCGATGCTCATGGCTGAGTTCAAGCCTCCATAACAGTGCTCAAGAGGAACAGACAAAATTGTCGAGGCAGCGCCACATATTTTAAGACACTTAGTATCAAAATAATCGTTCAATTTTAAAAGTCCTTCCAGAAGCCCTTTAGCATATTTGTACACAGTAATATATTACTTTTGAAAAGTTCACACTGACCACGTTCTAATAGTCCAGTCGTTTTCTTTAGTGAAGACCTGGTGGCTGAAGCTCACACCCTGTGCACCCAGCTGGAGAACGCCCTGCAGGACACCATGAAGGAGCAGGACCAGAGTTTGAGGGTAATGGCCCGAGGGGAGCCCCGCTGCTCCACACCTTTTCTTTTCTGCAGCAAACGAGAAGCTGAGAGAGAGGCGACGCCCTGCCGCCTTGATCTCAGTGCACCCTTGGGGTTTTCTGGTGCAGCCTTCTCATTCATCGTGCTGACAGGGCTGGTGGCTGTTGAACGAGCACAGGTGCCGTACGTGCTCTGTGTCCACTCATCCTCACTGCGC
>SJYA01003032.1:167188-267765 GCA_006410615.1 Neotragus moschatus | reverse complement strand
TTTTTTTTTTTTTTTCCCTATTTCTCTTTTTGGCCTCTTGGCTTGCAGAATGTATTTCCCTGAGCAGGGACTGAACCTGGGCCCTTGGCAGTGAAAGTGCAGAGTCCTAACTGCTGGACCACCAGAGAATTCCCCGTGTTGGATTCTTAATTCTCTCCCCAACTTCCAGTTAGCTCCTTGAGGGTGGTAATCAGGTCTGGGGCCTCTGGGGCCGGCCCAGAGCCTGGTGCCTGGGCAGTGGCTGGCCCCGGTGGATGAGTCTGGGCTCTGCTCCTCCCACTAAGGCCCCCTTTGCAGTGAGAGGAGGAACTCCGGGGCCCTTCCTGTTGGGTTTGTCCTATTCCTCCACGAGATCCTCAAAGCTCTAGGAAAGGTGTCCTGGGGGCTCAGGCTGCCGTCTGTCTGCCCACGTCCTGGAGCTGAGGTTAGAACAAGACAGATGGCTTGTTTTGCTCTCGCCTTTCTCAGCCACAGCCTGTTCTCGGGATGTGTGCGTTTCTTGTCGTAGAGAAGATGGGACATGTGCATTTCTCATCATGGGAAAGGCGAGAGTGCGGCAGGTGAATCAGTTCCTAGAACACGCCGCTCCCAGTCTCAGAGAGCTGAGGACACCTGGGGAATTCTCGTGGTCTGTACGCCTTTGTCAGTTTCAAAAACTGTGAAACAGGTGATCTGGGAGAGATTTTCAGATTGTGGCAGTTGAGAGCGAGCCCAAGAAATCTCTTCGGCTCTGAACCTTTTTAGGCCAGACCTCTGCTTTCTCATGCTGTGAATGGCGATGCTCATGGCTGAGTTCAAGCCTCCATAACAGTGCTCAAGAGGAACAGACAAAATTGTCGAGGCAGCGCCACATATTTTAAGACACTTAGTATCAAAATAATCGTTCAATTTTAAAAGTCCTTCCAGAAGCCCTTTAGCATATTTGTACACAGTAATATATTACTTTTGAAAAGTTCACACTGACCACGTTCTAATAGTCCAGTCGTTTTCTTTAGTGAAGACCTGGTGGCTGAAGCTCACACCCTGTGCACCCAGCTGGAGAACGCCCTGCAGGACACCATGAAGGAGCAGGACCAGAGTTTGAGGGTAATGGCCCGAGGGGAGCCCCGCTGCTCCACACCTTTTCTTTTCTGCAGCAAACGAGAAGCTGAGAGAGAGGCGACGCCCTGCCGCCTTGATCTCAGTGCACCCTTGGGGTTTTCTGGTGCAGCCTTCTCATTCATCGTGCTGACAGGGCTGGTGGCTGTTGAACGAGCACAGGTGCTGTACGTGCTCTGTGTCCACTCATCCTCACTGCGCCTGGTCCTTGTGAGACCGGTAGCATCCCTGTGGGAAGGCCTCTCTCCCGTTCTTCCCTTCTATACAGTTGCTGGGCATGCACGTCAGAGGTGTGGTGCTGGGCTCCCGGGACAAAGCTGTCACCACCCCATCCCTCAGGGACTCAGAGCTTAGGGACTCAGCAAGCCTAGCTCGAGGGAAGCTGATCTAAAGAAAAATGAGTCCAGGTGCAGAGACATCGAGGCAAAGCTCTTGCTGAGAGGGTACTTAATCGTTCGCTTGGTCTTTTAATGGCCATTTCCTTTTAATGGCCAATACAGTCCCGCACTAGCGTTTCCGAAACTTCTCAGTTTGGGGAAGGATCAGAGGGGTCATGCTAGTGGTAATCGCCTCTTATTTCTTCAAGTGCCCTCCTGCAGTTCGGGGCTTTCTGCGTTTCCTCCTTGCTGCTCCTCCTCCTCTGGGCCCTGTGTGTTTTGACTCTTGCACTGCCTATTTGCTTTTCCCGGAGGAAAAGGAAGTCTGGCCAGGCGGTTCCACCTGGTTAGCCTGGAGGTGGAGAGCTGAGACGAGCCCTGGGCACCTGGGCGTGCAGTGAGCATAGGTCAGTGCTGTGAGCTGCAGGAATAACACTTAAATTGCCTGGCCAGAGTCTCAGGGGCTCCACGCCCATCTGAAGATAAGCTCCTGCACGGTCTTGAAGACATAGGTCCGGCCCTGAGGTCCCTTGCAGAAACTCGACTGTCAGTGAGAGGCTCTAGCCTTCCCTCTAAATCATGCTGGTTGCCTCCCAAAGAAGAAAACCAGGTACCTGGGTGGCCGCGGGGTTGTTAATGAGCCCGTTGATTTTCAGTCTCTAGACTGGAGCTGGTTGCAGTCGGAGGAGGAGGAACAGCAGGGCCTGGAGCAGGCCTCGTGACAGTGGGTGGCTCTGGCCACAATGGGCCACCTGGCCCAAGGACCCAGCGACATCACGCCCGGTGTCCTCGGCACCCAGACAGAGATCGTGCGCCTCCAGCAGTCGTGATGGTCACCGTGGACCGAAAGCATGGCCCTTCCTGGGCACAGCCAGCAGCTCGTCCGATTGCTGGATTTCCTCCACTGCAGAGGCCCAGCGGACGTGGATGCAGGGGGCCGGCATGTAGGAGATGTTGCTGGGGCCGCCACTGCCCCTACAAGGGGAGAGGAGTGCTCCAGGCTCGGTGGCCACACCCAACTGGCTCCCAGGACGAAGTCTGAGTGGCGTTCGATGCCAGCTGTCTCCTCCTGACCCCTCCTGCTCTCCAGAGGAGGTCTGTCTGCGGTAGCTCGAGTTTCTGGACTCGGCTTCTCTTGAGCAGACCTCAAAACCCCAGATCCTGGCCTGTCCCATCCTCCTTTCTCTTCTGATCTCACTGCTGCGAACGTTCGTTCTTCCACCTGCGACCTGCAGCCAGGCTGTGGTCCTTCCAGCCAGCGTGACTGTTTGGAGCCAGGAGGGAACAGCATCTCCCTTTCTGCGGGTCCCAAAGAGTCCCTGGGAGCGAGCTGCCTTGGAGAAGAAGGAAAGATGGAAACGATGTCTGTCACCCACGAGCCTGCTGACCCCTTGTGCCCACAGCCCTGCCCCGTGTGCAGCCGTGGGGGGACGGTGGAGGTCCTGCCCCTCGTATCCTCTCGCGGTATTATTTAGTGAATGTATTTAAAAAACAGATTCTCTATTTTGCAACATGACTCAGATCCCACTGTCTATTTTTATAATACCTCTGGTTAGGACTTAACAAACTCAAAAACCGTACTGCAATGGAACGTTTGATGAAATCAAACGGTGCCAGAGCCCGCGCTGCCTCTCTGCTGTCTCACAAAAGCTGCTCTGTGTAACAGAAGGACAGCAGGTGAGCTCGGATGATCCCAGGCAGGCAAGTTTGGTTGGAGAAGAAGCCGAATGAGAAGAGTTTCACAGAGTGCCTTCCGTGGAGGCAGTTCCGTGGGTTCCATGTACAGGAAGTCTGGGCAACAACGGTTCATGCTTTAAGTGCCTCTTAGAAATTCACATTGTGCACTGGTTTACTGAAGGATGGAAAGTCTCGTGATAATAAACTGGCTTAATCCTGCCTAAATCCGCTGTTTCCCCAACTTGCTTGACAATGACACCTTTTATTTTTCTCTCGTGTGCATGTAACATTGATGAATGGCCCAAAGAACTGGAGAATGATAAAGCATGATTTAGAAAACACTGGTGAGGAACACAGTGGGAATTTAGACCTGAATGGTAGGCTAGAGTGGGGTCAGATTAGGGAGGGAATGAGTGTTGCTAAGAATCAGGGGTCGATTTTAATGGCAGTTGGAAGTCACTGAAGAATTTTAAGTAAAGAAACATCACTAAAGTTCATGCTTCAAAAGAGTAACATAGGGACTTCCCTGGTGGTGCAGTGGAATCCACCTTCCAGTGCAGGAGACATGAGCTCAATCCCTGGTCGAGGAACTAAGATCCCACATGCCAGGGGGCAGCTAAGCCCACACACCACAACTGGAGAGACTGCAAGGAAAGATCCGGCATGCAGCAACTAAGACCCAATGCAGCCAAATAAATAAACAGAACATATTAAATTAAAAAATGATAAAAGAGTAATATAACTAGAAAATGCTAATAGGTTGAAAAAACTAAAACCTTGGAGGTTGGACTTCCAGAAAGTGGAGCAGCTGCACCTCCCCACCTCCTAGTGTGGCTGAGACCCTTGGACGTTATTTATAAACGAAGAAGATTCTGAAAGTAGTGAGAAGGATGCAGAGCAGTGGGGACCTTGGCCCTGAGTAGTAACACATGGTGTGCTCCCCGGGAGTTCCTCTTGCCCCCTGTGTCCCTGGCGGGTGCTGGAGACACCAACCAGTGACACCAGCAGAGACGCTGCTCTCCAGCTCTGTTAGGCAACTAGGTCTGCTGTAACAAATCACCACAAGCTTTATGGCTTAACACACGTCTATTCTCACAGGTCTGGAGGCTGAAAGTCTGAAATCAAGTCCTCCAAAGTCTCTAGGGGTGATTCTGTCCCTTGCTTCCTCCAGCTTCTGGTGAATCCAGAGGACCCTGACTTGTGGCTGCTTCTCTGCCTCTGTGGTCGTATTGCCACCACTTTCTCTCTCTCAAATCTCTCCTGTGTGCCTTTTAGAAAATCACGTGTGCCTTGTGATCAAATTCAAGGCTGATCTGGATAAGGATACATGTCTCTCTTCAAGACCCTTATCTTACGTTTTGCCATATAAGGCAATAATAGATCCTGGGGATTGGGATGTGGACATTTCTTCCTGGGGGCCACCACTGAACCTGTATAGCCCCTCCCCAAAATTCGTGGTATCAAGAATGACTTAGAGAAGAGCAAAATAAAAGCAGAATGAACGAAGCAATAAAGATCAGAGCAGAAATCAAAGACATTGACAAATAGGAAAACAATACAATCAATAAATGAGCTGATTCTTTGATACGTTCAAAAATGGAAGACACAAATGATCGATATCAGAAATGAAACAATGAAATTACTGATGTTGCAAATACCAAAAGAATGGTACAGGAATACTATGAACAACTATGCGTATAAATATAACTTAGAATAAATGAACCAGTTACTTGAAAAACAATCCACCACAACTCATCAAATTTGAAATAATATGAATAGCAATATAGCTATGAAATATATTGAATTTATAATTTAAAAAACCTCTGAAAAAGATCTCTGGCCCAAATGGTTACATTGGAAAGTTCTACCAATGAAAAAATTAACACTTATTCTGCACTATCTTTTCCAAAAAATAGAATTTGGAAGAAATATACCTACCTCCCAATTCATTTTATGAAGGCATTAACATGGTACCAAAGTAGACAAAAACAGTACAGAAAATGAAAACTCATAAAAGATGCAAAAATCCGTAACAGAATAATAATGAAAAATCAGCAGTGTTATAACCCATGACCAAGTGTGGGTTTTTTTCATGGATATGAAGCTGGTTCAATATTTGGAAATCCATCAGTGTAATCACACAGAAGCTAAAGAAGAAATATCACACGATCATATCAATTGATGCAGAAAATCTCAGGACAGTATTCAGTAGCCATTCAAGATAAAAGTCTCAGGAAAATAGAAGGAACGTCAACTGAATAAGTAGCATCTACAAAAAACCAGCAACTACCACTTTACTTAATGGCGAAAGACTGATTGTTTTCCCCTTCCAATTCAAATAAAGCAGGGACATCCTCTCTCACTTCTGTTAGATAACATAGTACTAGAGGTGTTAGCACAATAAGGCAAGAGAAGGAAATAAAAGACAGGGATTGGAAATGACGAGATGAAACTGACCTTATTTGCAGATGGCATGATGGTTTATGTTGTTTTTCAGTCTCTTAGTTGTAGCCAACTCTGCAACCCCATGGACTGCAGCATATCAGGCTTCCCTGCCCTTCAGTGTCTCCTGGAGCTTGCTCAAACCCATATCCATTGAGTTGGTGATGCCATCCAGCCATCTCATCCTCTGTCATTCCCTTCTCCTCCTGCCCCCAATCCTTCCCAGCATGAGGGTCTTTTCCAATGAGTCAGCTCTTCACATCAGGTGGCCAAAGTATTGGAGTTTCAGCTTTAGCATCAGTCCTCCCAATGAACACCCAGGACTGATTTCCTTTAGGATGGACTGGTTGGATCTCCTTGCAGTTCAAGGGGCTCTCAAGAGTCTTCTCCAACACCACAGTTCAAAAGCATCAAATCTGCGCTCAGCAGTCTTTATAGTGCAACTCATTCATACATGACTACTGGAAAAACCATAGCTTTGACTCTATGGACCTTTGTCGGCAAAGTGATGTCTCTGGTTTTCAATACTCTGTTTAGGTTTGTCATAGCTTTTCTTCCGCGGAGCAAGCGTCTTTTAATTTCATGGCTGCAGTCACCATCTGCAGTGATCCTGGAGCCCAGGAATGTCTGTTGTTTCCATTGTTTCCCGATCTATTTGCCTGGTAGAAATTCCAAAGAATCTACAAAAGCTCTCCTAAAACTAAAAAGTGAAAGGATACAAGATAAACATTCAGAATTCTGTACTAGATGAGCACATGAAAACCAAAGTTAAAAATACACTAGCATTTATAATTAACCCAGAACCCAATTAATATTTAGATGTATTAGTATCCAACATCCAAATGGCTCATATACCTCAATATATATATTTTAAAATAAGCANGGATACAAGATAAACATTCAGAATTCTGTACTAGATGAGCACATGAAAACCAAAGTTAAAAATACACTAGCATTTATAATTAACCCAGAACCCAATTAATATTTAGATGTATTAGTATCCAACATCCAAATGGCTCATATACCTCAATATATATATTTTAAAATAAGCAACCTGATTTAAAAATGGGTAGAAGAACTGAAGAGAAATTTTTCCAAAAAGGAAATGCAAAGAGCCAACAGGCACATGAAAAGATGCTCAACTAATCATCAGGGAAATGAAATCAAAACCACAGTGAGCCGTCACCTCACAGCTGTCAGAGTGGCTGCCACCAAAAAGAACACGTAAATGTTGGNAAACGAGCCAGGGCATTGAGACATGAGGGGTATTTCATTTTCTAGGGAGTCAGTAATTCAGTTTGTTTACGGGATATAGTCTGAGTGGGAAGTAAGTCTGGAAAAGCAGATGATGCCTTACACCCCTGAAGGCTCCTCCCCACCCCTCAGTTCCCATACATATTGCTTTTGATGTGGCCAAAGTATTCTCTTGAAAAATAGTTATCTGATCTTGTCATTCTCCCACATTAAATAATTAAATATTTTCTCTTTCCTTTGGTAAAGCCCCAAAGCATCATGCATACAAAAGACCTTTCATAGTTTAACCCTTCTTCCATTTCAGGCTTTGTGTCATAGTGCCAATCAAGTGGAAATACTTGTCTTTGCTGAAACAATTTCATCCATAGATTGCACTCAACCTACCTTTCCGGACTCATTATCAGTAATATGCTAATAGAGAAGTCAGAAGAAATCTAGGTCTAAAGGTTACTTGTGCTAGAATAGAATGAAAAACGAAGGTCCAAAGATTATCCAGTATTTATGCTTCGGGACCTAGAAGTGCTGCTCTCTACGGGCATCTGTGCTCATCTACATTTAGCGCTAAAATTGTAGACAGGATACCATCAGAGAGCTCCCAGGGTGGACCCGGTCTGTCACCAGATTGCTGAACGGGATGTGTGTAGGGATGGCAAGGATCACAAGTCAGCGCTTTAAGTGGGACTGAAACGAGAGCAGTGAAAACACAACCGGTACCTGGACACAGGGGGTACAGCTTTAAGCCATGAATTTTAAAATAACCATCCATAAGCCAGTTTAGCATGTGCTACGTATGAATATTAGTTTGAATATTACTGGCTGCACATTTTTTATGAAAGATTATTATGAACAGTTTCTAAAAACTAGCTATTTTAAAGGCTTCCCTGTTGGCTCAGCTGGTAAAGAAGCCACCTGCTATGCGGGAGACCTGGGTTTGATCCCTGGGTTGAGAAGATCCCCTGGAGAAGGGAGAGGCTACCCACTCCAGTTTTCTGGCCTGAAGAATTCCATGGACTGTATAGTCCATGGGGTTGCAAAGAGTGGGACACAACTGAGCGACCTTCATTTCGCTTCACCTCTGGTGCCTCAGACAGTAAAGAATCTGCCTGTAATGTGGGAGACCTGGGTTCAGTACCTGGGTTGAGAAGATCCCCTGGAACAGGGCATGGCAAACCCACTCCAGTATTCTTGCCTGGAGAATCCGCATGGACAGAGGAGCCTGGCGGACTACAGTCCATGGGGTCGCAAAGAGTTGGACACAACTGAGTGACTTAGCACACGGCATATAAATGTATGTGTATGTGTATAGAGTCAGACACGACGAAGCAACTAAGCACAGATATTTTTAAAAGGCTCAGTGACATTTTCCATTTAATCCCCAAAGGAAAGACTACTGGTTTCCTAGATCCCCCTAGTTTTACATATACAATTAAATTTGTGTTATTCTCAAGTGTGAGGGTCTTCAGGATACTTCTAGGAGTTAGAGATGTGGATGATCTGTCAGCTCGTTGAGCTTTTTAAGTTTTACACAGATGTGGGAAATTAGTTATCTTGGTGAAAGTTTAAGCTGCTTATTTGCTTGTATGTATAAGAAAAATTAACTGCCTCACTGGATTTCTAATTGGTTTTCCTTTTTTTTTGTTTTTCCCCTTACAGAAAAGCAGCATCTGTGATAGCAAAGTACCCACACAAAATAAAGAGTGGAGCAGAAGCTAAGAAACTGGTAAGTTTAGTGAGCAAGTGGATCGAAGAGTTCACACATGTACCAGTTTGGTGGTTTTCCACAAAACAAAATTTGCCTCTGAAACTGCCCTTGACCCAAACAGACAAATTTCAGTGCTTTCTTGGAATAATATTAATGCTATCTCAAGCATACTTTTTCACACTCTGAGTGTGTTTATTGGAGGAGGGGGTGGGTTAAAAAGTTTTTTTAATATATGTAATTACAGTTTACTTTGCCATGTACGCATGTGTTCATTTTCATTGATTTTCAGCTTGAGAGTTAGTCCTTAAGAAGAGTGTGGTGACAGGTTGGTACTAGCACATCTCGTTTGCTCTTCCTTCTGATGCCCACGTATAGGGATTTCTGTGAATTAGAGTTACTGTTCCCAAGGAGATCTTACTTACTAATAATAAGCTCGTGATTAAGCCCCTTTGCATAGTATGACATTTAGCCCTGTTCTCTGTAATTTCCATGAAACCCTGTAAGCTGGTAGTGTCACAGTTTTTAGAGGTTTACCTGCATCTCTTGGTAATTTGCATTAACATCGCTCGCTAACACTATCTTAGGGAAGTCTTCGTATTGATAAAAGATTGTAAGTTCCTTAAGATTAAGGACTATGTCTTATGCATTTGTTGTTAAAACTGCCAAACTGACATGACTTTTTGAGAAGTCGAGGTTATGATAGTTGCCACCTTCTTTTATTCTTTACCTACCTGTGTGGGTCTCACGGAAGCCCTCTAGAATTTAGGTGTTAGTATCTGACTGCCCTTAGTTTTCTCATGAGAGCCTGTAAAATGTGACCTGTAACTGCTCTTCTGTTTTCACTGCTCAGAGTTGTAACATTCGCATCCATCTTATACATCTTATGGTTGAGTGACAGACCCACATTAATTATGTGTCACCTGTTCACCTTTTGTTTATTACTCACAAGTTATGCTTGGGGGCTTTAAATCCCTTGTGCCACTAACAGTTCTCAGCTTCCGTAAATCCTCCCCACAGAGACTAGCCTAACACGTTTTAAATACCTTGGACTTTAATTCCGAGTTTCTGTCTTGGTGAACTGACCCAGTTTTACCACTCGTGCTTCCCTTTTATCACCTTGAATTTCTTTCTTTATGGTAATTGCAGATAGCCTGCTCATTTGTTAGAGGCAAACTTTTGACAAGTTCTGATGCATCTCATCCCAAATCTGAGCTCATGGTATATCTCTAGCAAAAATGTAGAAATATCCAAAATTCCTTTTGCATAAGACTGGATTTTCACTGTTAATTTAAAAAGCACAGACCTACTCTCTGGCGCATGTGAGTGCTTCTCAGTAATCTAGAAACTTGAAATTTCCAGAATGAGAGTTTTGCCTTTTGTTCCTTAATGTTAGGTTTAGAAAGTAGCTTAGGCCAAAATTGCTTCAGATCTGTTTGTATCTTTTGCTTTAGGAGATGAGAAATGCAAGCAGATTCCCCTTTTTGTTCTACTTCTTTCATTCACTCCTGCCTATATTTGCTATTTTCAGAGCTTGACTATGCGTTCAGTGGTCTTTGGACCCTTATTTAAACATTAAATCAATTAAGAATATAGAAGGGTGAATTTCAGGCTAAGAGACAGTAGGAAATAACTGGCACATGATATATTCGTTGAACACTTAATTAAAAAGGACCAATAAACATGAAGAAAAGTTCAACTTCACTAGTACATCCCAGTTGCAAATTCAGTTATATAGTGCCCACCAAATTAGCAAATACGCAGTGTGGACAACAATGTGGGGAGAAAGACACTCATTTATTGCTGATCAAAGTGTTGGTTATTTATAGCTTTTCTGAAGAATAATGAGGCAGAATGTCGGCAAAGTGTGTGTGTGTGTGTTGTCCCAGCAGTTCCACTTTGAGCAGTTCATCCTGAGGAAACCAGTAGAGAGATTTATACAAGGATTCGCTAGCTCATAAATTTGGAGCATCTGTGTGCTTTGTCTCCGGTGCTAGAGATAAAGCAGTGGAAAGATAGACTCTCTGCCGTCTTAGGGCTTATATGCTAGAGCAGTGCTGTGCAGCATATATTTACTGAGCGCGAGTCACATTTAACTAGTGAGTTCTCGTTGCTGTTGAGTTGGTAAGTCATGTCCAACTCTTTGTGACCCCATAGACTGTAGCTTACCAGGCTCCTTTCTCCGTGGAATTTTTCAGCCGAGAATACTGGAGTAGGTTGCCGTTTCCTTCCCTAGGGGATCTTCCCGACCCAGGAATTGAACTTGTGACTCCTGCATAGGCAGGCAGACTCTTTACCACTGTGCCACCGGGGAAGCCCAGTGAGCTCTTACAATGTGGCTAATATGACTGAGGAATTTATAATTTTGATTAATGTAAACTTAAGTAGCCACATGGAGCTGATCACTGTCACACTGGCCTGTGCAGTTTGCAGCATTGGCTCTCAGAGTGTGGTACCCAGACCAGCAGCCTCTGCATTGCCTAGGAACTTGTTAGAAATGCAGTTTGTTGCATCAGAAACTCTAGGGCAGGACGTGGCAGGCTGTGATCTAACACGTTCCCCAGGTGGTGCTGGGATATACAGAAGCTTGAGAAAGCTTCCTCTGTTCCAGTGGAAGTCCACAACAGCATTGTTATAATATCAGAAATTGGAACCATCCAAATGTTCTCCTGTAGGGCCTTTTTAAGTAAATTACGATACGTTCATACGTGGAACACTGTGAAGTCATTAAAGTGCTTGTAGTTATATTTATTTATTGGTGCATGAATTTGTTCATGATGTAGTTTTAAGTCAAAGCACTTTACAAAACTGTGATTCTATTTTTGTAAGAAAAAAGTAGATATATATATATATACACACACATATATATACACTTGTATATATACATACACAGGTAACTTTGCATGTCTCTGTATGTGTATGTATGTGTATATACTGACTGCAAAAAAGTCAGTATATAGCAGATGTTAAGTGGCAAGATTATAGTTTAATTTTCAGAATGATGAAATTAACAAATGATGCTAATATTTTTCTTTATTCAGCTCTGTAGTTTCTAATTTTTCTACCACAAAAGTTAATTTTTTAAAAAGCAAGAGTCATTTAAAATTGTCTTTCATTTGGCAGTCATTTAAGCATTTTGTCTTTGGGAAAATATATATATATTTTTACTAGTGCTCAATTACCTGTGTCCTTTGGAAGATGATCGTGTAATGGTCACTGGTTTTTCATTTCTCATTTTTTACTGTATCTTCTAGTGATTTGGTAAGCATTGTATTTATGTGACTTTTGTATTTTTTATTTTCTATGTAGCCTGGAGTAGGAACAAAAATTGCTGAAAAAATTGATGAGTTTTTAGCTACTGGAAAATTGCGTAAACTGGAAAAGGTAAAATTTTTACTTATTTGTTTATTTGATAATAGGACAGCTATCATGTAGCACCATTGCAGAGTAGGTGATATCATCCCCCTCCATGAGACTCAGTAGGTTAAGGAAGGAGCAGTTTATGGCTCTCTAAGTGTCCTGTATTTTAAATTTTAAATATTGCTCCTCTAAAATGTTCACTTATTTCATGTGACATTTAAGAGACTGTTAACCTCTGTAATAGGATTATTTCTTTATTTTCATTACCAGTTAGAAGGGAGATATAAACTTAAACTAAGTGATTATTATCTTTTATTAGAGTTTTTATCCTTAAATCCTCCCAAGCATTTTTTATAGTTTTATTTTATTCTGATGATAATAATTGTATCACTTCTGGACTTTTATGAATAAGCCTTTAAAAAATATTGGATGAATGAGAATTGAGCCATCTTCATCTGCTTTCTTACTCACTTGTAACCACTGAGGTTATACATGAATACTTCTGCATGGGTTATCCAGACAAATGTAATGTCCCTTAATAAGTCTCTTAGCAGACTAGTGTATTTCTAGTAAGATTGTTTGAGTCTTCAAAGCATTCCAAAATCATTGTTAGACTTTTTTTTTTTCCCCCTTGAAGATTCGGCAGGATGATACGAGTTCATCCATCAATTTCCTGACTCGAGTTAGTGGCATTGGGTAAGAATTCTTTTTTAAGCAGATAGGTTTGGTTTCATTTTTTGTGTGTCAACCGAACTGAAGAAGTCACTGTTTCCCTTTAAAACCTGTGTCTTTCCACCTCTGTGCCTCTGCCCATGTACTTCGCTCTGCCATACTTTACATGTTTGAAGCTGCTGCTTCAGTTGCTGCCGCGACTCTAAGTGCCATTCAAGGCACCTGTCAGCTCCCTGATGAATCCAGTTTCTGGCTGAGTCCCCAGCCAGAAATACTCTTTCCTTCCTCTGAGCTCTGTTAGCACTTGTTCTGTGGGCATATTATCACTCCCTCCAAATTATGTCTCTTCTGCCTCTATGGTCATATTTATCTTAAGCATTTAAAATGCCTTCCCCCCACCCCCTCGCCCCATAGCACAGTGCATATGAGTTTGGAACAAGCAATCAAGTATTTCTTAATGGAGGCACCTTTATCTTAAATTTGATTCTCAACAGAGTAAAGATTAACACCAAAATGTTAGGACTACAGCCCTTTACTTAACTGTTGTCTTGGTAGAGTGAGGCATAGGTATGTGATGATTGTTTCTCAATGGCAACATTTTCGATAAAAGTTATTTTAAAATATATTAAGTTCTTAAACCTAGTATAAGAGCATAATTCTTTGGGGCCCCCAAACAATTATCAATATAAAATGTTAGCATTTGTTTTACAGAGCGTCTGTTACATTGTTCTCTTTCCAGGCAAGAAAGCCGAGTACAGAAACTGAGATGGCTGTGGCAGGGTCAGAATCAGGGCCCAGGCCTCCAAGCTTTCAATTCAGATACATTATTCCTGTGCTGTGTTGCCTTCCCGATATGAATATCAGGTTCTGTACCACACAGTTTCTGTACCAAGGCTCTTTGTCATTAAAATCTCAGTTTATTTATCATCTGAGAGGCCTTCCCTCATCACCCAATCTAAAGAAGACCAGCCACTGTGTCATAGTACCCTGTTCTAATTCATCTACCTGGTATTTTCTTTGTTTATATATCTGTTTATTGTCTCTCTCTACCCACTGGCGTGTCAATAGGTAAGAGCAAGGCCCTTACTTGTCTTATTCCTGCAGTAGTTTCAGCACCTAGAGGAGTATCTGACCCATAATAAGCCCTTATTAAATCTCATTTGCAAGAATGAATAGTTTTCAAGGGCCTATATATGTCTGGTTTATGAGTAAAGTACATAGGCATTATGACATGTAGCTGCTTGGACATCTCTTTCATGTCTAAGTTCATGACTGTCTTCCTAGATTAAGGCTTCAAGGATTTGAACATTACCAAAGTAACCACTTTGGGCTTTTGAGCTTCCCTGGTAGCTCAGCTGGTAAAGAATCTGCCTATAGCGCAGGAGACTCCAGTTCAATTCCTGGTTTGGGAAGATCCCCTGGAGAAGGATAGGCTACCCACTCCAGTATTCCTGGGCTTCCCTGGTGGCTCAGCTGGTAAAAAATATGCCTGCAGTGCAGGAGATCTGGATTCGATCCCTGGGTTGGGAAGATCCCCTGGAGAAGGGAATGGCTACCCACCCCAGTATTCTGACTTGGAGAATTCCACGGACTATATAGTCCATGGGGTCGCCAAGAGTTGGACACGACTGAGCAGCTTTCATAAAGTAACCACACAATAGTTTAGCAGCTCTTTTTTAGCTCACCAGTAACTTTTATGTTTGACAAGAGACAATGTCACTGGTTATTTGTTATAAGGATCCGGAGTTTCTCTTGATATTGAGATGGTGCTTTTCTTTCTTTGTAGTCCATCTGCTGCAAGGAAGTTTGTAGATGAAGGAATTAAGACATTAGAAGGTGAGTCTGTACAGTTGGTCACTAATTTCAGGTCAGATATGGTCCTGAAGGACCGGTGATGCTCTGACAAACTGAAACTTGAAAAAAGCCTTTCTCAGTTAGTAGACACGAATGATGTGCACACTCAGTCCTCAGCCCTGTCTGACTCTGCAGCCTCGTGAACTGCAGCCTGCCAGGTTCCTCTGTCCATGGAATTTTCCAGGCAAGAATACTGTGTAGGTTGTCATTTCCTACTGCAGGGAGATATGAATGATAAGGTTTTCTTTTTAACTATACGGTAAAGAATAGATGTAAAGTGTAGTTTATATTCCCATTTTAACTGTGTTTTATTCTATAATTCAGAAGAAAATCAAGAAGAGCAAGGGGTGGCGTCTTAGTTTAAAGATGGTAACTTCACTTGCAGATTTTTAGATGATTTTAATTGCTTTTGTTTCTTTAATAAAATTTTAGACCATTGAAATCCTATACATTCAGCCTTTAAGCCAAGTCATGTATATTGAGAAAAATTCTGTTGAGGGGTTTGCAATTCTTTTTGAAGGAATTTTTGCTTTCAAAGACGTGATAAAAATAGAAGTCAAGAAATTGTAAGACATTTTCCTTAAACCTAATATAGCAATCTTTTAAACATAATCTGTCTCTTCATGCTTTCAAGGGTATGTACGATATTGATTTGTTACAGCCCGTCTGTGGCATTTGGGGATTAATATTTGTGGGCTCAACTATTTATAAGCAACCCTAATGATGAGGTGGACAGAGATTTTGGAGACTAACCTGGGATTGCATCCAGCTTCCACCAGTTTCTTAGAATAGATGACTGTGATGTTCCAGGTTCCCAGCTACAAAACAGTTTCATAGTATCTCATGTGATTTAATACAGTAATGTCTGTAAAAACTTAGCAAAGTGCTTGGTACCTAAAAATAATAACTGACTCTTAAAAGGTATGACTAATTAGTCATACTATTAAGAATTTGTGTGAATCTCATAGCTAAGAGTGAACTTGTTCTATACCTGCATCTCATGGAGGGTTAGTGCTTTTCTGCGTATGGCATATATCATTTATCTGAATAAAATATTGGTTAAGGAGGCCAAGAGTTTGTTCCTCAGAGGTATTCAGTTGGGTCACTTGGGAGTGTTCAAGGATCTACAGTGATGGTTTTAGATTATTTCACTGTTCACAGATAACATGATGTAATAGTTGTTGGATCTCTCTATATATGTATAACAAACTCAATATTTCTGTTGCATTTTCAGTCATATTAATTTCAGTCATACTAATTTTTTGTGTGCACAAAACTATGATAAATATTGCATGCTCAGTGTGTCTTAAAGGTGCTTATCTTTCTCTATTTTATATCTCGAGAGGATTTGTGAACATCAGATGACCATTGTTGTTGTTATTCAGTTGGTAAGCTGTGTTGGTAAGCTGTGTCCGACTCTTTGTGACTTCATGTGTTGTAGCCCCCTGGGCTCCTCTGTCCATGGGATTTCCCAGGCAAGAGTACTGGAGTGGGTAACCATTCCAAGATCTCCAGGGGATCTTCCTGACTCAGGGGTTGAACCCCTGTTTCCTGCATTGGCGGTCAGATTCTTTACCACTGAGCCCCCAGGAAAGCCCAGGAGTGACCATAGGCATTGCTTCTGAATCATACTTATCCTCTCATTTCTTTAACAAGGCTCACGCCTGTGCTTGTACCCATGAAGGGACCGTCCAGATGGATCTGAGTTACTTTCAATTTAAGACACGACAGTTTTTCTGATTAAAAAAATGACAATAATACCACTCCTTTCAACAGAATTTTTAGCACAGTGGCTGCACAAATCAGTACACAAAGTATTAATTCATTGAGAGAGTGAATGAACAAATGAACAGCATTAGTGAACTTCTGTGGCTGCTGTTAATTATAAATTAAGCAATATAAGCCCTTAGAAGGGTGGTGGCCGCCACTGGTGACTCAGTGGTAAAGAATCCACCTGCCAATGCAGGAGACGTGGGTTCAATTCCTGGTCCAGGAAGATTCCCTGGAGGAAGAAATGGCAGCCCACTCCAGTATTCTTGCCAGGAAAACCCTTGAAAAGAGTTGGACCCAACTTACCGACTGGACAACAATGGAAGGTCCTTACAAGGCTGCTTTTTGCTGTACTCAGTGAAAGTTTGTATGATCTTGATAGGTTTTATGTACTTTTTTATGTAACTATAATTGAAATTTTGACTCAGTAAATAAAAATGATTTTGAAATCAACTGTTAGGTTTTACTATATTGACTTGAAGTCACCTTTATCAAGTCCTTAGTATCTGAAAGGTTTTTTCATTGTCTTTTCAAAGTCATTCCAGTGTTTCTCTAGGTAGTCCTTTGAAGAAAGGATCACAGAATTTAGCATTTTTTCCCCCAAAATTGGAAAATGTTTTTTTCCCCAGAAATTAGCACCTTAACTTTATTTATCTTCTATACAGATCTCAGAAAAAATGAAGATAAATTGAACCATCACCAACGAATTGGGCTAAAGTAAGATAGTAGATTTTCTTTTGACACTTGAAGTGTAAAAGTAGAAACATTTATAGCCACTCTTCTGTACCCTATAAGTCTTCAGACTTAGCTAAACACAAATCATTTTACTGTTCAGAAACGTTAAGGTTGTTGCATACTCCTGTAGAGGGTTTCCTTGTATTCACGCGTGTTGTGTGTGTGTGTGTGTGTGTGTGTGTGTGTGTGTGTGTGTGTGTGTGTGTGTGTTTGGTTCCCTCATTCCCTTGACTTTGGCTGAGAACTTCTTCCTAAAATACACAGAATGGAGGGTGTCAGTCAGTCAGAGTGTTTGTTTCTTGCATACATTGTTGCAAGCACTGCACTCAGCCAGAGGTTAGGGTACAAACAGCTTCAGTGTAGCTCTCAAGATTTTTAGTCTCCCTGAGAAGATGGGCCATGACTGTGAAACACTTAATTGTTTAAAAAAGGAATAGGAAAAACACCCCAGACACCTAAATAACAGAATAGGAATACTAGTAGACAAGTCATCTGTCAGCATGGGTAATTTACTTGTCAAGTGTGAAATACAGAACCCCCCCTTTCTAACTATTTATATAGCACGTAGTACATCAGCCATCTCTACCCTAAGCTTGTATCTGCTCTGATCTTGTATTGTCTTGTGGGCCATTCAGTCATAATAACTTTCTGAACTTGCCTGATGATGCCTTAGCACAATATTTGAAAATTTATCCTCTCCTTACAAAACTTCAAATCAGCGAGACATCAGGATGGTGTGGTTCCCACTCTCCTTGCACGTACAGTAAACGGACATCTTCTGAAGAACTTGCTTGTTGTGAGAATTGGTTTTGAACAGTTTATTTATCATTCTTGGATGTTACTTAATACTAAGATAATGCTCAGTGGTAAAGAATCTGCCTGCCAGTGCAGGAGATGTGGGTTTCATCCCTGGTCCGGAAAGATCTCCTGGAGAAGGAGTTGGTAACCCACTCAGTTGGATTGCCAACTCACTCAGTTATTTTTGCCTGGAAAATCCCATGGACATACGAGCCTGGGGTCCATGGGGTTGCAAAGAGTCGGACACAACTTAGTGACTGAACAACAATGTTTTAATAACGTTATTGAAATATCATTTCATATACCATATACTTTACCCATTTAAACGTATACAAGTCAATGAGTTTTTGAAGTATATTCCCAGAGTTGTACAACCATCACTATAGTCAATTTTAGAGCATTTTTATTATCCCCAGAAAAGCCCAAACCCATTAGTGGTCACTCCGCATTTCTCCCTAGCTGCCCTTCCTTCCCCCAGCCCCTGGAACCACTGTTCTACTTTCTGTGTCTATAGATTTGGCTCTTCTGGATATTTCATGTAAATGAAATAATATAATATCTGGCTTTTGTGACTGACTTTCACTTAGCATAATGTTGTCTCAGTTTATCCATATTGTAGGATCATATTTTAAAATATTTATACAAGTATTTTTCAGGATTTAAAAGCAGCAAATCGCAATCCCTGAATTTGCTGATAGCGAGCAGTCTAACTTGAATCCATACTAACTTAAATATATGTGTTTACTCTTGAAATGTGAAGTTTATTTAAAATGAATTTGAATGGAATATCTGCAGTATCAGTAAGTGTGACACTTATAGGTATTGATCCAAGTTAAGGAGTAAACCTTTCCCCACACTGCCTCCCTCCACCCCTCGCAATTTTAATGAATTTTCGTCTTGATTTTTTAAATATCTGCTGGTATAAAGATACTCGATAAGGTAAACAATTTCATGTTAAGATTTAAATTTTACAAAAAATCTTTTGTTTACTGATTCTGTCTTTATAGATATTTTGAGGACTTTGAGAAAAGAATTCCTCGTGAAGAAATGTTACAAATGCAAGTAAGAGTGCCCTGAATTACATTCTTTAATTAGAATTGAGAATGTCACTTGGTGAAAAGCCATTTTTTGAATACTAACTTAATTTTTCTTCTATTAGGATATTGTACTAAGTGAAGTTAAAAAAGTGGATTCTGAATACATTGCTACAGTCTGTGGCAGTTTCAGAAGAGGTAACATACTTCCTAATCTTAGGTTATTTATGCCTTGATGTTAAAATTGGCTAATGCATGCAAAAAACATGGATTAAAAAGATGTAACTTGTGTTACTTCATAGGTTTGCTAAGACCTTGTAGTATTAACTAAGTTTATGAGTAAATATATGAGTAAATTCGAAGAAGGCAATGGCACCCCACTCCAGCACTCTTGCCTGGAAAATCCCACGGATGGAGGAGCCTGGTAGGCTGCAGTCCATGGGGTCGCTAAGAGTCAGACACAACTGAGTGACTTCACTTTCACTTTTCACTTTGACGCTTTGGAGAAGGAAATGGCAACCCACTCCAGTGTTCTTGCCTGGAGAATCCAAGGGACAGGGGAGCCTGGTGGGCTGCCATCTCTGGGGTCGCATAGAGTCGGACATGACTGAAGCGACTTAGCAGCAGCAGCAGCATGAGTAAATTAGAGGAAGTTCTTCCTGATTTTATGATAGGATGGGTTTTATTCCTGCTGTTTTGGTTTCTGGGCTGCGTTGGGTCTTCATTGCTGCACATGGCTTTCGCTAGTTGCGGCGAGTGGCAGCCACTCCCAGTGGTGAGCAGGCTTCTTGTTGCAGTGATTTCTCTTGTCCCAGAGCATGGGCTCTAGGCATGCAGGCTCAGTGGTTGTAGCACACGGGCTAAGTTGTCCTGTGGCCTGTGGGATCTTCCCAGACTAGGATCAAACCCATGTCCCTTGCATTGGCAGGTGAACTCTTAACCACTGGACCACTGGGGAAGTAAGTCCAGCGTGGGCTTTTTTGATGACCAGTTTTAATAAAATTTATAACATAATTTTATTATAATATTATAAAGAACCTGCCTGCCAGTGCAAGAGACATAAGAAACACGAGTTTGATCCCTGGGTCAGGAAGATTCCCTGGAGGAGGGCATGGTAATCCACTCTAATATTCTTGCCTGGAGAATCCCATGGACAGGAAAGGGCAGGCTACATACAGTCCATAGGGTCACAAGGAGTTGGACACAACTGAAGTGACTTAGCACTCACATAACATAATTTTAGGTGTATTAAATACTAGTAGTTATTGTCTGGCCAGATGCTAGTGAAGCTGTGGGTAGGTTTTTTGCTTCTTGTTTTACTTTAACTTTCAAAGTTTTCTATAATGAATTAAAGTTTAATGTCTCAGGAACACTATTTAGGAACCCCAGTTTAAAACCAGAACAACCAGGTTCTTTACATCTTGATTTACTGTGTGAATATGAGCAAAGTAAGAACCACTCAATCCAAAATTTTGGAAGGGTAACCTAAAATTTAAAATTGTTATTTTTGATCAGTGTGTCTAACTCATTGTGACCCCATGGACTGTAGCACATCAGGCTTCCCTGTCCTTCACCATCTCCTGGAGCTTGCTCAAACTCACGTCCGTTGAATTCGGTGATGCCATCCAACTGTCTCATCCTTTATCCCCTTCTCCTCCTGCTCTCGATATTTCCCAGCATCAGGATCTTTTCTAATGAGTCCACTCTTCACATCAGGTGGCCAAAGTATTGGACCTTCAGCTTCAGCATCAGTCTTTCCAATGAATATTCAGGACTAATTTCCTTTAAGATTGACTGGTTTGGTCTCCTTGCAGTCCAAGGGATTCTCAAGAGTCTTTTCGAACACCATGGTTCAAAAGCATCATTTCTTTGGTGCTCAGCCTTCTTTATGATCCAACTTAGTTTACCCCTATTATCTTACAAAGTTGAAAAGGAAAAACTTTATATAAAGTTTGGAATAGACGTCCGACTAAATCCATGGCCACCTCTAGAGTTTTGGTTAGGAAGTGGTAATAGGCTGTCAAGAATTCTCTGGGAAGCTGCTCAGATAGTCTAGGATTCTTATCTATGACACCATAATAGTAATGATTAACAATATTATTTAAATGAATGCATTAGTAAGAATTGAAGTGAATTTTCTGATTAGTACAGAGTTATATTATTATTTGAGAGTCTTAGATATTTGTTTAGTCTTCATAGATGTATTTTAAAGCTATATTTAAATATTGTTTTTATCATTATTGAGTAATTTCTTAGCTGCATTTTTAATAACTTATAACTAATTTTATACAATGCATATCTAATGTCAGGTACTGTTGTTATCCGAGATTCTGTTGTTTACATCAATAAACCTGAATACTTGGACAGAAACTTGACGTCTTTTAATTAATTCTGAATGTGAAGCACAGCGAAATAGAAAGTTAAGCAATAAGTTAAGGCTCCTCTATGTGTCGTCAGCTCAGTTCAATATTTGCCTCACTGATACATTTACAGGGGGAACTCCATACATGATTTTTGCTGTTATAGGTGCAGAGTCCAGTGGTGACATGGATGTCCTTCTCACCCATCCAAGCTTTACCTCTGAGTCAGCCAAACAGGTACCTCTGAACTTACAGGCAAAGGTGATCAGTCTTACACAGCAATGAATACCATTTTCTAAGAGGTAGTCGGATATTTTCAGAATGAGTTTTTGTTTTAAGTTTTCTGAAAGTCAGTTGAATCATTTTGTACTGATTGAAATCTGTGAAAGGCAAAAAGTAAATTGTTGAAAGGAATGCATATTGTTTTTCCACAGAGAACTGACAGAACAACCTAAGATTTGAAAGATGAAATTTAGTAAGATACTTCCAGAATTATTTATTGCCTAGCATAGATACTTTAGAAGTATCCAGTAAAATATTCAGGCTTTAACATAGAAGTATTTTGCTATTAAAAATACTGTATTAAGAAACTTTACCTCTGTTAGAAGACCCATGAAGGCAAATGTTTTTTATTTTGGAATATATATCTTTTAAAGATAAGCAGGTAACTTTTTCTTATGAAACAGGTAAAGGCAAATGATGTCTGTTTGGAGGTATCATGGTATTCGTGAAAAGCAGTGGTTTCATTTGATAAGGTGAATTTTCTGCTAGAAGAAAAAGTGGTCAGAGCATAGGAAAACTAGGCATTTATGCCGAGAGCATCGGAAAACTCATGTTAAAAATGCTTTCTTGTTCTAACAGGGTAATTGCTTTTTTTTTTTTTAATCCCTGATTATGATTCTACAGCCCAAACTGTTACATCGTGTTGTGGAGCAGTTACAAAAGGTCCGCTTTATTACAGACACTCTGTCAAAGGGTGAAACAAAGTTCATGGTGAGTACTCGCTTGAGTTAACACATTTGAAAAACAAGTGTGGTGACCAGTAACTGTTCTGAGCGCAACCTCACTATAGCTTAGTGTCTGTCAGTAAATAGGACATTCTGGACCTTAGAGGGGATATATTCTCTAATCTGAGAATGTTTTAGTGAAGAGTTTCTTCAAAATTCCCCACTTGTAAATAGTCTGTGCCATTGGAATAGGTGGTGGTGGTGGTGGTTCAGTCACTAAGTTGTGACTCTTTGAAGCCCTATGGTCTGCAGCACACCAGGCTTCCCTGTCCTTCGATATCTCCCATATTTTGCTCAAAATCATGTCCATTGAGTCACTAATACCATCCAACCATCTCATCCTCTGTCACCCTCTTCTCCTGCCTTCAATCTTTCCCAGCATCGGGGTGTTTTCCAGTGAGTCGGGTCTTCGCATCAGGTGGCCAAAGCATTGGAGCTTCAGCTTCAATACAAGTCCTTTCAAAGAGTATTCAGGGTTTATTTCCTTTAGGATTGACTGGTTGGATCTCTTTGCTGTCCAAGGGACTTTCAAGAGTCTTCTCCAGCACCACAGTTAGAAAGCATCAGTTCTTCAGTGCTCAGCCTTCTTTACGGTCCAATTCTCAAATCCATACGTGGCTACTGGAAAAAACCATGACACTAACTATACGGACCTTTGTCAGCAAAGTAATGTCTCAGCTTTTTAATATAGTGTCTAGGTTTGTCATAGCTTTTTCTTCCAAGGAGGAAGCATCTTTTATTTTCATGGCTGCAGCCACCATCCACAGTGATTCTGGAGCCCAAGAAAATAGTATCTGCCACTTTTTCCACTTTTCCCTCATCTATTTGCCAGGAAGTAATGGGACCAGGTGCCATGATCTTAGTTTTTTGAATATTGATTCTTAAGCCAGCTTTTTCATTCTCTTCTTTCACCCTTATCAAGATAATGGAATAGGTAATTAGGCATGATCTGCTCTTTTAAAAATATCCATAATGACTTTGACACATTATATTTTTTCCCTAAAGTAGCAAATATTCTTTGACTCAGAATGTATTAATAATTGAGATTAGAATTGTCTGAAGAGTATTGTCTGTGGCAGCACGAAAGAAAGAATGCATCAGGGTCAGTGGCGGAACGTCCAGGGAGAGAGCCATGCAGGCTGAGATGGCAGGTAGGGGCAGCACCCGCAGAGCATCGCTGAGAAACCCGCTGCTGCAGGCCGGAGCCCTGCGGTCTTCCTGGGGATTCAGGCTCAAGGACTCAAGACAGGTAGCTGACGGGCCAAAACCAGAGTAGTAAATGATCCTGTGTAGGAACAGGAGGCAGGGAGAAGTCTTAGGGCTAAGGTGACAAACCACCTTCGTCCGCTGCTCCCTTAAATATGGCCTGTGGACCCTGTCTTCTCCATGCTCCCTTTTTTGTGAGCTGTGCCACTGAAAGGAAAGAGCCTGTACTTCTGGAGCGTGGATTAGGCTAAAGTTAGCAAGAGTCTCAGTGTGTAGATTGGACAGTCTTAGCTGAAAGTCGAAGGTGGTTGAGACAGAAAATTGAAATGCCATGTCATTTGGAAACTAGACCGTGGTTGCCAGGGCCTGGGCAGGGTGGCAGGGAGGTGGGAGGGAGTGCTCAGTGGGGACAGTGTCAGCTGCAGACGATGATACAGTTCTGGAGATGAATGGTGGTGATGGTTACACCGTGTGAATGTGCTCTGTGCTGTTGAACTACATGTTTTAAAATGGTCCATCTTGTGTAATTTAATCACATGTGCATAAAATGTTAAGTTCGTGTGATTTTAATGGGCTATGAGAGTATATTGTCTAAGTTGGCCACACTTTACAATATTTTCAAAAGAGCTCTGGGAAAGGTAAAAATAAAAATCCCAATCAGTTTTAGGGAATTAAATTTTTATCGATTCTCCTGAGTCTGTCAGGTTTTGAGCTTTTAACTCTGTGTCCAAAAGTGTATGCACCCAAGATACTAATAAAAATAGGGTTTGTATGTGCCCTATGAACATTCTTTGGAATTTGGCTTGTCTTTAATTCCCTCAAAATGAAAGTGCACAAATCTTATATTTAAAGAACATTCAGTCAGATAAAATTCTAAAAATAATATGTACTGGACAAATTTGGGGTTTTTTGTTTTAAATAGTAAGAAGGTGTCCTGGTATGCCTGCACATATTCAGGGAACTCTTGTGGCCTGACTGGCTTCCTGAAATAGTAATGTTTGTGAAAGGCAGTGAGCTGTCTCCTGGGGAACTGCACCAGCTGTTTTCAGAATTAGCCACCAGGAAGGTGTTTATTCAGTAAAAAAAGCAGAAGCTTTTTTTTACAGTCTGAACAGCATTTGCTGTGCCCAAAGAGACCCAGAGGGAAGACCAGCAGAGGCTGTAGTAATCCGGCTAGCAAGAATACAAGGACAAATTACAAGCTGGAGGGCTGAGGGTAACCTGTGAAGGGAGGTGGGCAGCCAAGTACATGAATGCTGAGAGTTGCTGGCGGTAGTGGAATTCTAGTAGCTTCTCAGAGAGAACCCTTTGCTAGGAAGGTCATGGGCAGCCAAACCCCAGTGCTGCTGCAGGGCTAGCCAGGTCAGCCTTTAAAGAACCTGTGCTGTGTGAGAGGCAGGGCCACTCTCCCACCCTGGGGTATGGGCTGGAGCGGTGGGAATCTTGGCTCTCTCTTGCCTTCCCGTCCTCGTATATACCTGGCAGCACATGTACAGATCTTGCTAGAAAGGGAATCCTCCTAAACCGATTCCCGAAAGAAAACAGGTTGAGAAATAAGAAAGCAGGTTTTTTTGTTGTTTGCTCTTAAAGTATAGAAGACTTTGATAGCCGTAAGATCAAGAGACTAAGGCCTTTTTGTTGTGACATAAGCGTCCATCTAAGTGGGTTTGTGTATAAAGTTCAGGCAGTGTACATGTGCTGCATGTATTTACTGAAGCTTAGAAAAGGCTACAGGTGAGCCTGCTGTCTTGACATTTGTCGTTCATATTTGTTAGGATGAGAAGCACTCCAGGTCAACTTTGAACTCGTTTTGTTTTGGAGGCAATAAGAAGTGGTTTGTATCTGGTGGCCAAGATGGGGGTGGGTGTGGGCGTGCTGCCTTGCGGTGAGTAGATCTGGGTACGGAGGTTGTAAGGTCTGAGCTCCACTGTCAGTTCTTTGCACAATGTTGGCAAATTTCTTTACTCCTGTAAGGCTTTAATTTTATCTATAAAATTATATCCTTGCCCTCTGTCAAAGAACTCTACACACAGGTGATATTTAGGCCATATATGTGGAAACTTTGAAGCGTCTGTACCAGTGTCTTTTGGAGATACTGAGTCTTTGAAGAGTTGTGTGTTTCTGTTTGGAAATAGATCGGTGAGAGGAAGGCAGTCGTCTAGAAGGTATAAAATTGGGTAATAGGAGAAGGGATGGACAGAGGGTGGTGCTGTGAGAGAACAAAGTGGGGAGAAGAGGCATCGGTCAGCCGAGAGGCTGTATTCAGTCAGTTCACCAAACATGGTTTTTAGCATCGCAGCGTTCTAGGCTCTGCCCAGGAGCATGGGATAGATCTGTGAATTTGAGTGCTACTTTTATTTGAGGGGCGTGGAAGGGACTGCTTGTCCACAGTGAGAATATTAAGTAGGTGAATTGCATGGTAGGTTAAGATAAGTGTGTGCTCAGTCACTTCAGTCGTGTCAGACTCTTTGCAACCCCGTGGACTGTAGCCCACCAGGCCCCTCTCTCCGTGGGATTCTTAGGCAAGAATACTGAAGTGGGTTGCCCTGTCCTCCTCCAGGGGATCTTCCTGACCCAGGAATCAAACCCAAGTGTCTTACATCTCCTGCATTGGCAGGCAGGTTCTTTACCACTAGTACCATCTAGGGAGTTCAGGAGAAGGTATTAAATCAGATGGCCTTGCTGAGATAACACCCAGGGAGAGGCTTGAGGTGAGGGAGTTAGCCCAGCAGACCTCTGGGGGGAGGGAGGGATGGCAGGCAGGAGTCAGGGAAGAACTAATGTTCTGGACACAGAACATTAGTGAAGATCACCAAAGAAGTTTTAAGATCTCTGGGTTTCTGAAAGGAAATTGGCTGCAAAATGAATTCAGCTTATGAAGTAGAATAAACTCCATTCTATATCGATCCAGTTGATTTCAGAATATCTTGTTGCTATAATCACTGACTAAATAGTTTGAAAGATATAACCTTCTCTATGTTTTTAAAGTTATCTTTAAAACATGAATTCCTTTAAATTAATAGTAATGAAACCTTAGGAAAGTCAGGGTTATTCCATATCTTCTTGTGGACTCATGGTCTTTAGTTAATTCAACTATTCTTCCTGTGAATATAATAACATTTGGAAGAAAAACCAATTTCCTCTGCATTTAGATACCTTTTTATATAGATGAGTACCACTCATATTTTAGTGTTTTTGTGTAGGTTTGGCCTCAGAAGATGATTTTCTGTGATCACAGTGAGGATTTCAGGGGACAGCAGGAGAACCCTAGGCCACACTAGAGGAATGGAGGAGGCTTTATTTCAGACAGTCAGCACGAAGCTGCTGCTGCTGCTGCTGCGTCGCTTCAGTCATGTCCGANAGTACCACTCATATTTTAGTGTTTTTGTGTAGGTTTGGCCTCAGAAGATGATTTTCTGTGATCACAGTGAGGATTTCAGGGGACAGCAGGAGAACCCTAGGCCACACTAGAGGAATGGAGGAGGCTTTATTTCAGACAGTCAGCACGAAGCTGCTACTGCTGCTGCTGTGTCGCTTCAGTCATGTCCGACTGTGTGACCCCATAGACGGCAGCCCACCAGGCTCCCCCGTCCCCGGGATTCTCCAGGCAAGAACACTGGAGTGGGTCAGCGTGAAGCTACCTCATTGAAATGCCGAACAAAACTAATCCACTCACCCTAATAAAGAATTTACAGTGATAC
This sequence comes from Neotragus moschatus, assembly GCA_006410615.1. Classification (NCBI taxonomy): domain Eukaryota; kingdom Metazoa; phylum Chordata; class Mammalia; order Artiodactyla; family Bovidae; genus Neotragus; species Neotragus moschatus. The sequence goes on along the minus strand of SJYA01003032.1, from coordinate 240,721 downwards.
AGAGAAATTCTTTTAACACCAGCACTTCAGAAAAGGTGCAGGAAATAAAATTTAGCCTTGAGGAAAGGAACAAAGCCATTAGATGAAATCCTGTTACTGAGGTGACAGACAGCAAGATCACTGCCCATGGCGCTCAAACCTCCATATCAGCAAGGTAATACCTCTTGGGAATTCCATCTGAGTTGTAAGTGTTAGTGCCTGAGAAGGTAGGTTTCATATTTGAAGATGAATAGGATTCGTTAATCTCTCAGCCAGAGGAGTTGCTAAAGAAAATAACCATTTTAGATTTTGATTTTTATGTGTTGCTGAGTGAAACGTACGACTTTTAGTGACGTGTATACCAGCTCGACTGCCCTTCAGAACCGGAAGCTTGTAACTTGTGTATTTTTCTTGGAATGTGGCATTTGAAGCTTTAAATTTGAAAAATGGCAGTGTTTTTCTTTTTTACATATTTTACATATGGGTTGTTGCCCAGCCCATAAACTTTCCCCATTTTTCTGGAAAAGGAAAAGATAACAAAAAGACGTTGATAATTGTTGTTTAAAAACTACCGAAGTATAAGAAAACTCCCCTATAGAGAAGGAATAAAACGGTCCTCTATCTTTTAATTTTTTTCTTAATTGTACTCTGTCTTCTCTGATTTCTGGAAGATATCTCCAACTTCTAATTCTTCTATAATATTTTTTATTTTGATTTAAATCCTTTCCTAGAGTTTTCTTCTGTAGGATTCTGTCCTTGTATCATGGATAAAATATCTGTAATCTGAGAAGATTACTGATAGCTTTTGTGTGTGTGTGTTTTTGTCTCCCTGAATAATCATTGTTTCTTCCAAGTTGCCTTTTTCTGTTTGTTCTAGTCTGTCTTTTGTGCTTTCCTTGATTATTTTCTTGTTTAGAGTCACAAGAAAGCCAGACGAACCATCACCTGCTGTTTCCTGTGGTTCCTTAGTAATCGTGAAGTCTTACAGTATAAGGGGGTGATAATACAGAGCATAGAAAAGTTAAGTTACAGGCTTCCAGTGCTAAAACCACCTCCGTTTAAAGCAAAAGCAACCACAGTTCACAATATTTGATTAGAATTAAGCCTGAAGTTTTTTAAAAAAAATCTTTAAACATTATTTTAAATATCCATTTTAGGGTGTTTGCCAGCTTCCCAGTAAAAACGATGAAAAGGAATATCCACACAGGAGAATTGATATCAGGTATTGCTCAAAATTTGTTGCTGACCTATTAACTTCTCCTTTCTTTTCTCCTTTCCCCCCCTCCCTCTCTATATCTTGGAATTTGCATAAATATCTAGGATCCCTTTTCATTCTGCAGTCCCATGCTGCTGCTAAGTCATTTCAGTCATGTCCAACTCTCTGTGGCCCTATGGACTGTAGCCCGCCAGGCTTCTCTGTCCATGGGATTCTCCAGGCAAGAATACTGGAGTGGGTTGCCGTTTCCTCCTCCAGGGGATCTTCCTGACCTCATTTCTTACTTCTCCTGCATTGACAGGCGGATTCTTTACCACTGGTGCCCCCTGGGAAGCCCCTGAAGTGCCATATGTCCTTGCAGTAGACACTGTTTGGCCTGAAAGCATGTGAAGAGTAACACTATCCACAGAATCTGCTTGATTATCTCTGGATTTGCCTCTTGATAAGGTGCCTTCCTTCTCAAGAAAAGAGCAGTTCTCCTGGGTTTCCTTCCCCTACTGCTCTCCACCCGGGTGCCCTTTCCCAATAAAATCTCTTGCTTTGTCAGCACATATGTCTCCTCGGACAGTTCATTTCCAAGTGTTAGACAAGAGCCCGGTTTCAGGCTCTGGAAAGGGTCCGCCTTCCTGCAACAAATGGCGACTCTGGTGGGACTCTTCTTCACTGAGACTGACATCCTGACCACTCGAGGTGCTCAGGGGCCAGCTTGCCTGCCAATGGACCAGACCCAGCGGCCGCAACTGGGACCCTTTTGTCCCTGGTCTCCTCCTGACGCAGACAACTGGCCAGAGTGCCCCGATGGGTAAGGAACAAGAGATTTATTGACCTCTCTCCCCTTCCCTCTCTTTTTCCTCTCCTTAACCCTTCCTATCCTTACCTGTTTTTCTGGTCCCCTGGTCCTGGATGTAGGAATCTGGTTGAAAGGCCCTCAGCCAGAGCTGAGGATTGGAGACTGATCACCTCCTCTTGGCAGAGAACTTGAACTCTGGTTCTGGTCTGGTCTGATTTCTGGTAGGAGCGAGTTCCAGTCCTCCCTTCTCTGGAGGCCCAGGGAAAAGTCCCATAACGCCTGGGTATCTGTAGGTGGCAGGAGACGTCTGTAAGGCCACCCTTTTTGCCCCACCTCTCCCGCCTCTTCCCCCTTCTTTCAACCTGGCTTCCTTTCCTCCCTTGAAATCTTTGATGTTAGTACTTGGCCCTGGTGGTGCAGAGGTTAAAGCGTCTGCNAGAGTTTTCTTCTGTAGGATTCTGTCCTTGTATCATGGATAAAATATCTGTAATCTGAGAAGATTACTGATAGCTTTTGTGTGTGTGTGTTTTTGTCTCCCTGAATAATCATTGTTTCTTCCAAGTTGCCTTTTTCTGTTTGTTCTAGTCTGTCTTTTGTGCTTTCCTTGATTATTTTCTTGTTTAGAGTCACAAGAAAGCCAGACGAACCATCACCTGCTGTTTCCTGTGGTTCCTTAGTAATCGTGAAGTCTTACAGTATAAGGGGGTGATAATACAGAGCATAGAAAAGTTAAGTTACAGGCTTCCAGTGCTAAAACCACCTCCGTTTAAAGCAAAAGCAACCACAGTTCACAATATTTGATTAGAATTAAGCCTGAAGTTTTTAAAAAAAAATCTTTAAACATTATTTTAAATATCCATTTTAGGGTGTTTGCCAGCTTCCCAGTAAAAACGATGAAAAGGAATATCCACACAGGAGAATTGATATCAGGTATTGCTCAAAATTTGTTGCTGACCTATTAACTTCTCCTTTCTTTTCTCCTTTCCCCCCCTCCCTCTCTATATCTTGGAATTTGCATAAATATCTAGGATCCCTTTTCATTCTGCAGTCCCATGCTGCTGCTAAGTCATTTCAGTCATGTCCAACTCTCTGTGGCCCTATGGACTGTAGCCCGCCAGGCTTCTCTGTCCATGGGATTCTCCAGGCAAGAATACTGGAGTGGGTTGCCGTTTCCTCCTCCAGGGGATCTTCCTGACCTCATTTCTTACTTCTCCTGCATTGACAGGCGGATTCTTTACCACTGGTGCCCCCTGGGAAGCCCCTGAAGTGCCATATGTCCTTGCAGTAGACACTGTTTGGCCTGAAAGCATGTGAAGAGTAACACTATCCACAGAATCTGCTTGATTATCTCTGGATTTGCCTCTTGATAAGGTGCCTTCCTTCTCAAGAAAAGAGCAGTTCTCCTGGGTTTCCTTCCCCTACTGCTCTCCACCCGGGTGCCCTTTCCCAATAAAATCTCTTGCTTTGTCAGCACATATGTCTCCTCGGACAGTTCATTTCCAAGTGTTAGACAAGAGCCCGGTTTCAGGCTCTGGAAAGGGTCCGCCTTCCTGCAACAAATGGCGACTCTGGTGGGACTCTTCTTCACTGAGACTGACATCCTGACCACTCGAGGTGCTCAGGGGCCAGCTTGCCTGCCAATGGACCAGACCCAGCGGCCGCAACTGGGACCCTTTTGTCCCTGGTCTCCTCCTGACGCAGACAACTGGCCAGAGTGCCCCGATGGGTAAGGAACAAGAGATTTATTGACCTCTCTCCCCTTCCCTCTCTTTTTCCTCTCCTTAACCCTTCCTATCCTTACCTGTTTTTCTGGTCCCCTGGTCCTGGATGTAGGAATCTGGTTGAAAGGCCCTCAGCCAGAGCTGAGGATTGGAGACTGATCACCTCCTCTTGGCAGAGAACTTGAACTCTGGTTCTGGTCTGGTCTGATTTCTGGTAGGAGCGAGTTCCAGTCCTCCCTTCTCTGGAGGCCCAGGGAAAAGTCCCATAACGCCTGGGTATCTGTAGGTGGCAGGAGACGTCTGTAAGGCCACCCTTTTTGCCCCACCTCTCCCGCCTCTTCCCCCTTCTTTCAACCTGGCTTCCTTTCCTCCCTTGAAATCTTTGATGTTAGTACTTGGCCCTGGTGGTGCAGAGGTTAAAGCGTCTGCCTGCAATGTGGGAGACCTGGGTTTGATCCCTGGATTGGGAAGATTCCCTGGCGAAGGAAATGGCAACCCACTCCAGTATTCTTACCTGGAGAATCCCATGGATGGAGGAGCTTGGTAGGCTACAGTTCACGGTCGCAAAGAGTCGGACACGACTGAGCAACTTCACTTTCATTTTCACTTTCAAGGTGCCTTCCGCAGCATGAGGTGGATCCCGCTGGGGAAGGTGGTCCTGAGACCATCTTTGGGTTTGTCCACACCCCTTGCAGAGTGTAGTTTACTGAAGCCTGAACTCACTGCACGGTTGAGGACATTTGAATGGTCCTAGTGATGGTGATCTCTTTAGGTTATTGGACTGCACAGGCTTGTATTGTGCCTTACTGATTATGAGTTCTAGTTTTGCTCAGTTTGAAATGCGTAGTAAAGGATTGCCCGATTGTTTATTTTGTTTAGGTTGATACCCAAGGACCAATATTACTGCGGTGTCCTCTATTTCACTGGGAGTGATATTTTCAATAAGAATATGAGAGCTCATGCCCTAGAAAAAGGCTTCACAATCAATGAATACACAATCCGTCCCTTGGGCGTCACTGGTGAGTATTTGTGTCTGCATCGGAGATAACCCCAGTCGTCTGGATATTTTGGTTTAGCAACTTTGGTTTTTCTAAGAGCCTTTAAGTAACCATGGCAGGTAATTGTAGTTTCTTTAGAATTGTTAGTCCCTCAGGCAACAAAGAAAGCTTTGCTCCATAGATGTTCCCAGGCCCTCAGCTCATGATGACAAGATTTAGTTATTTTCTGTGTTAGAATGGATTAAATTCTTTCTGATTCTGTGGTCAGTAAAAAAAAGAAAAAATTCTTATTGACCTAAAGGATTTTTGTTTTCTTAAATGTGCCTCCAAGATTTCTGGAAAACTCAGGTGTTGGCTCCTTTCAGTGTCAGGCCAGACTTGGTAGCTTTGACTCCAAATTTTTTTTAAAGAGTAAGAATTGCTTAATCTGTTTTATAGATCTTGTTAACATTTCACAGTATATTTATTGTGTGGTCTACTGTTATCTACTAGGAGAATGAAGATTTTGTCTTTTTGTCCTAAAACTGTAAAGTAGGGCTGTGCTTCTCACATGTCAGTGGGTGTACAGACCACGTGGGACCCTCACTAAATGCAGGTTTCACTTCAGTGGGCTTTGCGGGACTGCTGCACTGCTAGTCCAGGGACCGTGTGCTGAGTTGCAGAGGAACTCACTGGAGTCTTTTCTCTGGTACAGGGGAGATCCAGCAGAGAGGAGAGTCATGGATTAGGGTCACTTCAAAGGGCCAGAGTTGAGGTATTCGGGTTCGTTGTGTAGCACTGGTGGTACGTGTGTGGCGGAGCATGAGCAGAAGCTCTTGAGGGAGGTCTTTTTAAGTCGCTTGTGGACTGTTTTCTTTTCCCTCTGAAAGCAAGTCCTGTTCAGCTCTCCATCCTGACCCCTCTGCAGCTGAGCTCCAGAACTGGCTCACGAGGAAGGTCTCTTGTCCCTCCTTGCAGGCGTTGCCGGGGAACCCCTGCCCGTGGACAGCGAGAAGGACATCTTCGACTACATCCAGTGGAAGTACCGGGAGCCCAAGGACAGAAGCGAGTGAGGCCCGTCCTCCCCGGCACAGCCCAGTGGGAGTCTTAATTTATTTCTTAAGCTTTGCTTTGTAAGGGTCTGTGGTGTTTTTAAATGACTGTTTCTTCTTCATGCCGTAGCCTGCACTATAGCCAATAAAACCTCTTGTATGATTATCAGCTGTGATCTAGTTCTTACTTTATTAGCAGACGTTTAAATTTATATATTCTGTTCATGACTGCACTTTACTAAGGGTCAGTAGAGAGAATTAAGAGATGAGATGATAACAGATCTTAAATGGGGATTTTTATTTTCTCATTTCCTGCCCTTATGTTATAAACTACATTACCTCATTACCTTTCCTCCTGATTACTGATTATAAATTAGTTAAGGTGCACCCAGGGGCCAGCCTTTGGAAGAGGGTTCAGGCTTTTTTAGAGATTAGAGAACTTCATAAATTTAACTTTTTTCTTTGCTTGACCCATATTTGATTTTGTTATAAATACTTATAAACTAAAGAAAACAGGTATGTGGTTTGTCTCTTAAATGAAATCTGTAGCAATTGATTATAATCCATCAGAAAGAACTTCCCTAATTCAGTTCAGTTCAGTCACTCAGTCGTGTCTGACCTTTTGTGACCCCATGGACTGCAGCGCAGCAGGCCGCCCTGTCCTTCACTGTTTCCCGGAGCTTGCACAGACTCATGTCCATCGCGTCGGTGATGCCATCCAGCCATCTCGTCCTCTGTCATCCCCTTCTCCTCCTGCCTTCAGTCTTTCCCTGCACCAGGGTCTTTTCCAACATTCACACATTTGTATCAAATATGACCATTTAAACTTCAAACAGACAAAGATTTCACTGTTTTCCCCTTGTTTTCCTCCAGTGTAACTTGTTGAATACAGATGGTCAGGCACTCCTTAAAAGCCCAAGCTTTGAAATACAGAAATTATATCAATACAAAAATATGAAAAATTCTTAAGTAGTAAGGCTATTGAAAACAGTGGAAAAGTGCTTTGGAACTTGCAATGGGTTATACCAACATAGGCTATTATCTTTTGAATCTTATCTCTTTATTAACCAAGTTTCTGTTTTTTGCAAGATGGCATTTCCCTTCCAAGAAATGAAGGATTATAAACAGTAGGGGGGTTAAGGAAATTTTCCCTGGTAAGCTAATTTAACAACAGATAAACCGTCACTCCGCCTCCCCACCCAGTTCCCGTCAGGTATCAGAACTTCACCAGAAATTACCTAGAAGATTTATTTGAACTAACTGAATGACTAGATGAACTTAAATTTGTTCTAGAATCACGTCCACTTTTCTGCAGAAACAGACAAAAAGCCGAACTAGTTTCTATTCATCACAAGACAGCTTCTCCAGCTCAGTTTGTTTCACTTATTACAAGATTGGATTTTAAGATGGGAAGATGGCAAGCTGTGTGAGTGCATGCCTGAGGCTTCTGCTGGGTTAGACCTGCAGCCATTAGGCTTTCTGGCACACATGCAACCATCCGCGGTATCGACCCACCAGACTCCGACACACTAGCCCAGCCTTACACCTACAGCGCTGGGACACGTCCCGAACCCGCTCAGTGTCGTAATGCCTCCTATAGCAGACTTGTCTCTCCACTAGCCACGGTTTACAGACTTTGGTCCGAAAGTGATGAGTGCAGCAAAGTCCAGGCCCGCAGCCTAAACTCGTGAGACACCTTTGTTTCTTTTGTGCTGTAGCAAGATTGACACAGGCTTTAGTGATAAGCAGGTGGCTTGTGGGGGTGTGAGGGGTGAGGCAAGGCAGGAGGAGAAGCCGGCAAAGTAAGGCTGGAGCAGCGTCTCAGCTCCGAGGCTGAGCGCAGCAGTGAAACGGACGGCTCTCCCAAGCAGAAGGTACTGCCTTAGAAGGCGGAGAGCAGGAGGAGAAGAGCACAGCAGAAGATGAGATGGTTGGATGGCATCGCTGATTCAATGGACGTGAACTTGGGCAAACTCCGGGAGATGGTGAGGGACAGGGAAGCCTGGCGTGCTGCAGTCCATGGGATCGCAAAGAGTCAGACGTGATGGCCACTGAACAACAACCGAGTTAAAGCATCTGTCAGAGGAAGACGGGGTTTCCTGTCTTGAGACATAAAAGTAAGTATCACTCGTCAGCGTTTTAGTAAAGGGGATGTGTACTGACATGGTAAGAGACCACTGCTTACACGGGGACCAGTTAACCTAAAGACACCACCAGGAGCAGCCAGTTCACCCTCAAACATTCCAGCTGCTTTCTGTCAGAGGGTGGATTTTAAGATTACAGTTGTTTAAAGAGCATCTTAGTGAAGTTTGTATTTTGTTTGAGACTGAGAAGTTACTGCATCTGTGTTAATCTCTTTTATTTTGTATTTCTTTTTAAAACCAAGTTTATTGGCTTATATTTGTTGGATGTATTTTTTTTAATTGAGGTGTGCGTGTGTGAGTTGCTCAGTCACGTCTGACTCTTCCTGACCCCATGGACTGTACAGCCTGCCAGACTCCTCTGTCCATGGGATTTTCCAGGCAAGGATACTAGAATGGGTTGCCGTCTCCCATTCCAAGGGATCTTCCTGACCCAGGGATCAAACCCACATCTCCTGCATTGGCAGGCAGATTCTTTACCACCGAGCCACCCATATATATATGGGAGCCCATACATATATATATGTACACACACTCATATTTAGAATGCTGCTCTTACCCTTCCTGACTGGTGGCGTTTCAATATTTGGCTTCCTTGTGGATTTGTCTTCCTGAACTGAGTGCTCGGTTGCTTCTTCGGCCGTGCCCCAGTTCAGCTCTGGGCGTACATCTTCCGCTAGAGAACAGACATCTGAGAGATAAGTGGGCAGGGTTAGAGAACGAGAGCCACGGGCAGGCGCATCTTGAGGCTGCCAGAGAGTTTGGCAGGGCCTCTGCCTTCAGTCTCTGTATAACTGTCTAGGTTTCTGGGACACGTGCACTAAATATTTATCTCTCACGTAAGGCAAAGAAAGGGGGTTAAGTAACTGAATCAAAGCGGAAACAGTGACTCCAACTTGCACCCTTCCTTTAAAATCATCTCCACGTTGCTGGCAAGAGTTGTTGCCAGGAAAGGAACTATTTTGCTGCATCGCAAAGAGGCAGCTGGGGAGATGCGCTTCAAGAATGACTTCAGGGAGCCTTTAGAGAATGCCTGTAGTGGGACATCGTCATCCAAGAGACCCAGGTGCTGCCTCCGCCTCGTTGGAGCACAGCGGTCCTGTTGAGCTCTGGGCCGACTCACTGTTCACGCAGAACATCCCGGGGCAGCACATGTTGACGTGCTGGCACCGCCTCCGTGTTCTACGGCAGGTGGCACAGAACGGTTTCTCATTCCAAGGTTTGACGCAGAATTTTCTAGTACCGCAGTCGTTGTCAGACACACACTGTGAACCCTGTGAAGGGACATTTGTTCACAGGGCTAGAGAATCCAGGGAGATGTAAGCAGGCTTTTTACTGCAGGCAGGAGGTGGAGGGAGCCGAATGCTGAGGCCCTTGAGACGTTGCCACCAGCCTCTAGCAGCATCTTCATTTCTTTCCACTAGAGCTGGTTTTCTCCCATGAAGGGGAGAGCAAATCACCAACAAAGAGACCTATGTGCTGCAAAGGTTATTCGTGTTTGAAAAATTGTCCTCCTTTTAAACCCAGAATTTAATTTTTATGCTCTTTGTGGAAATGGAAGAAAATGTTTTCCCATGTGTCATAGAGATGGTTATGAGATTTTAAAAATATATTTATTTATTTATTTATGTGGCTCCACCAGGCCTTAGTTGTAGCAGTGGGATCTAGTTCCCTGATCAAGAATCGAACCCAGCCCCTCTCCACTGGGAGTACAGAGTCCCAGCCACTGGACCACCAGGGAAGTCCCTGATTACGAGATTCTTGCTCCCTGGCTAGAAGCCCTCGACACTGTGCTACAGTTTAATGAGATGGAAGGCTGGTGTTTGTGACAGCTCTATCTAGCTGACCTTTTGACTCCATCAGTCACCATTGGCCAAGTAGCCCTCGAGGGACCTCACCCAAGTCACTTGATTCTTAAGGATGCCTCATTTGCAGAGAAACAGATTCCAAAGACCGGCTTTTCTCATCTACAACTGATGCTTTTTCAAACAGATATGAAAATTTCCTATAAAACAGTTCTGTGAAGTGAGAGGGTGACAAGCCGGTGCTCCTTGCCACATAGCATTAAACTCATAACTCCCATATTCCCTGACTGCGTGGCCTTAGTTAAATCCCTTAGCATCCCTGAGTTGCATTTTCATCATCCGTCGTTAGGAGGCGTGACAACTATCTCAAGCTCTAAGGAAGCAAGGTATTATGTATCAGAGGCCTGGCACGTGGTACAGCCTTCCCAGTGTTCACTTCCTCTCTGATTTATAGGCGAATTGAGAGTTCAGTGCCCTGAAAAGCCACTAGGCTTCTTGGGTGAGTTAATGCTAAAGTGACTGGATTCTCCCAGGAGGCCTTCGATCCAGCTCACAGCCTTTCCAGCTCCCAGGCTAGTTGAGATGAACCATTTCAGACCCCAATCTGAGTGATGCTTCATGCAGGCCCAGCACCCAGCCCTCCTGCCTTGCAGGGCGTTACCTTCTGGGCCTCTTGTGCATCAGCAGAGTTCTTGACGTGGAAATCTGTAACCAGGGCTCCCAGGGGGGTGCACAGCCAGCCGAGCCCCAGCAGGACCACCAGCACCATCCTTGACCCTCTCAGACCTCCCCGCGTCCTCCTTGAAGCTGGGCAGCTCTGCACCCGCGTGGAGCTTTGGCCGAGATGGCAACTCAGCAAGTTACTGGGAACTGCTTTTTCTGAAAGAGAAGGGCACAAGGTGTGTGAAATTCGATAAGCGAGGTCTGATCCGCAGGTTCCCTCTTGAGCTATTTATAGACATGTCCCCTCCTTTCTCCCTGCTCCCTCCTCCTTCATTTCCTTCCTTCTTACCCCACACAGGCTAGAACAAATCCCTGCAAATCTGTTTGATCAATAGTTCCAAACAAGGACTCAATCGAGGTGGGAGCAGAGACAGGACTGCAGCCGCTGCTCCTCCAGCGGTTGAATCCCTCTTAATTACGGCCTATCAAAGTCAGTTCAAAGGGCCAGCAGAGGAGCAGGATGCCTGTATCAAAGGCAAACTCTGATAATCATCTGCATTTCCTACCTTCCATAATCCTGTGGGGGAAGAGGGAGTCTGCTCTAAGATCTGTTTTCACAGCTAATTGTGCTCCCAAGAAAGAATGGCTCCTATTAGCCAACGTGCTACGCGGGATGCCAAAAACTAATGAGTTACAAACGTACTGAGACATTTTAAACTATGCTCAGGTAGTGAAGACTGTGCTCAGGCAGAAAGAGGGACGATGCCTCTGATTAGCTCCAGTGTCCGGATGTAAAGAGCCCAGCAGCTTAAGAGCTGTGAATGTTAACAGCAGCTGTTCCAGCTAAATGTCAATTGGAAAAGAATTCTCCTTAANAACTATGCTCAGGTAGTGAAGACTGTGCTCAGGCAGAAAGAGGGACGATGCCTCTGATTAGCTCCAGTGTCCGGATGTAAAGAGCCCAGCAGCTTAAGAGCTGTGAATGTTAACAGCAGCTGTTCCAGCTAAATGTCAATTGGAAAAGAATTCTCCTTAAGATGAAAATGGAACTGTTTGAAGTTAGGATTACTTAATTAGGAAAATAATGAGATTTACGAAAATTGTCCTTTTAATGAGAACCCCAGAGAGCCCATTGTATATACAGATTTACACAACTTAATAAGAACTTAATAGGAAGCATTTTATTGAGCAGTGGATTTAACTTGTGTTGTATGATGGTGAATTGACTGAAACAGAACAGTCTCCAATATAGCAGATTTCAGAGGGAATTTCATGCATTTTAATTTAAACTTTTATAACTTCTGCTTCATCCCCTTTCGTCTGATTTTTTTTTCGAGTCAATCTGTTACCTAAGTCAGATAATTTAGACATGCACTTATCTTCCTGGTGGCTCAGACGGTAAAGAATCTGCCTGCGATGTAGGAGATCCAGGTTCAGTCCCTGGGTCAGAAAGATCCCCTGGAGAGAGGAACAGCAACCCACTCCAGTATTCTTGCCTGGAGAATTTCGTGGACCTAACAGCCTGGCCGGCTATAGGCCGTGGAGTCGCAAAGAGCTGGATATGACTGAGTTACCAACACTTTGTCACTTCCTAAGTACTTTAAGGGTAGAACAGTCTGAATTTGGGTCTAAAAGTCCCTTTACTGTTGGCTTTGTTCTCAGGGTAAATTCATCCCAGTACCTGGGATGTAAGGTTCCCTTTAAAATCTAAAGACACAGTTTTTCTATGCCATCAATGTCATTCTTAGTATCACTGGGTCTTCTTGCAGAACCAGCTGACCTCAGTTGTCAAGATGAACCTGGATATTCTGTGCCAGGGGACCATTCTCAGCCTCAAAGGCTGCCCAGTGCCCCGGCGGCTGGGGCCGGCAACCTGAGGCTCTGTTACTTGGCTCTCTTCCTGATGCTGGGATGTCTGCCTCCATTGTGTGGAGTGAGGAGCTATTTCTTCTGCAAGTACTACTTTTTCATGTAAACCAACATCAAACACCCTTTGATAGTGGGATATGCCTGGTGACTAGGTGTGTTACAGAATTTATTTTGAAGTTGGACAATTATGACCAAAGATAAAGGAGAAAGCCCCAGGGTTTGTTCCTTGCTGGGTTTCTCTGCTTCCTGTTACCTAACTGAAGAGAGAATATTAGGGCAGAAGAAGCCTCTGGCAAAACACACAGACAAAAAGGACTGGCAGAAATATTCACTGAGTACTTTGTATGGAGCAGAACCTATGATTAGGTGTTGGGAATAAAAGATAAAAATGGACCTTGCCTGTGAGGAGTTAATGTCCAGAAGACATATATGTAGAGATAATTTCTATATATTATGACAAACATTAACAAAAAGGCAGAAATATGGGGCTGGAGGATCACAGAGGAGGACGTGATTAGCCCTCTGGAGGAGGGATTATTTGAGCTGGGTTTTGTGGCTTGAGTAGGAGTTCCCTAGGTTAAGAAGCAGGGGGTGATACGCCTCAGACTCAGACAGTGAAGCGTATACAGGGGCAGGAAGGCACATATCAGTTCTAGAGGGGCTGTGTGACTGAGGTAGATGATGGAGAGACCAGAGAAGGCTAGATTGTGAAGAACTGATAACAGGCAAAGGGAACCAGAAGACGTTATTTCATAAGCAGGAGAAAGTCACTGGGGATATTTGAACTTGAAAATTACAGGATCTAATTTCAAATGCTTTTTAGGAGCGCAGTGCTGGCAGCAATGTGGAGCTGGGGCTGCAGTGGGTGAAAGTTAATGCGGGGCCAGTGAAGAGAGGTGGAGGAAGCGAAGAGGCAGGCTGGTGTGGGGGGCGGCACGCTGACAGCGAGGACCGCCAAGGACGGGATTTTGCACGTGGATCTCCATCGCCTGGTGTGAGTGGAACGGAGGGGTTCAGGTCACCCTGACGTTTCTAATTCTGTGCACAGGTGGATGGTTATGGCTTCCCAGGTGGCGCTAGGGGTAAAGAAGCCACCTGCCAACACAGGAGACCTAAGAGAAGGGGGTTCCATCCCTGGGTCGGGAAGATCCCCTGGAGGAGGGCATAGCAACCCACTCCAGTAATCTTGCCTGGAGAATCTCCTGGTCAGAGGAGCCTGGAGGGCTACAGTCCATGGGGTCACAAAGAGCCAGACACACTGAAGCAACTAAGCACATGCATGGATGGCCATGCACTGCAGATGGGATTCGGGATGGAAAGCGGGTTGGGAGCAGTGGGACAGAGGCCAGGAGCACTGTGACCCAAGTCACCAAGCCTTTGCTGGGTATCCATCGTGGGGACAGAGGATTAACCCTGTGTCCTCCGGGAGTAACGCTCCCACAGACAAGAGGACGTGAGAATTCAGACCTTCCAGACGCAGGAGGCTGCAAACGGGTGGCAAGGCTGAAAAGCAGGCTTCTCTTCTGTCTCCATCTGACTTTCTCTCAGCCTTGCAAGACTGAGAGCTTCAGAGTCAGGTGGACCTGACTGGAACACCACACTGGCCTTCCCTGTAGCCACTGACTCCCGGAGGCGTCCATCTGCCCACTGTAGCATTTATAAAACTCTATTGTGACCGGACACTGTTTTGTCTCTACAACTAGAGATGAAGGTGTCATCTTTGTATCCTCATGCTTTGAAGGCCTGGCACATAATAGAAGCTCCATACATTGTTTTCTGTGATGGAAGACTGTTGTTGTGACTTTGAACAAGACACTCCTCCCTTCTGGGCTGCATCTCCGCAACCGTAAAGTGGGCATGACTCCCCATAAGTCCTATTTGGAGGGTTCAGGGCGTGACTTTGTGCAGCCGGCCTGGTGCAGTAACTGGCACTCATACGCTCTATCCCATGCCATCCTCACATAAACCTCAGGACCCAGCACACCNCAACTAGAGATGAAGGTGTCATCTTTGTATCCTCATGCTTTGAAGGCCTGGCACATAATAGAAGCTCCATACATTGTTTTCTGTGATGGAAGACTGTTGTTGTGACTTTGAACAAGACACTCCTCCCTTCTGGGCTGCATCTCCGCAACCGTAAAGTGGGCATGACTCCCCATAAGTCCTATTTGGAGGGTTCAGGGCGTGACTTTGTGCAGCCGGCCTGGTGCAGTAACTGGCACTCATACGCTCTATCCCATGCCATCCTCACATAAACCTCAGGACCCAGCACACCACACGGCCCTTCCTTGGTGGCGCTCAGCAGAAGTTTGTGTAATACCATGGTTGTTGTTATTCAGCAGTTTAGTCGTGTCCTACTCTTCACGACCCCACAGACTGCAGCACGCCAGGCTTTCCCATCCCTCACCATCTCCCGGAGCTTGCCCAAGTTCATGTCCATTGGATCGGTGATGCCATCCAACCATCTCATCCTCTGTCGTCCTCCTCTCCTTCTGCCTTCAATGTAATCCTATGCACCAAAGAAAATTCCACAGCCCGCCCCACCCCCACCCCCCTCCCCTGCCCAGTTGCCTGTTATTTCTAGGTCTCCCAAAGGCCAGAGTGACCTTGAGGACATAAATACTAGAGTCTCCCTGGAAGATGACCTGGGGTGTTTCCAGATCTGCAGAGGCTGGCTTGTGGATAACAATCAGGGTTCCCCAGCCAGGATGCCCAGTGGCTGCGCTCACCGCCCTCAGGCTGACCTCAGTCCTTGCGGCTTAGAGAGGATGGAGCAGAGGGAAGTGGGTGCCAGGGAGGAGCAGAGGGGAGAGGAAGGCTGCAGAAGCGTTTCTGCTGAAAAGGAAGTGATGCTTTTGAACTGTGGTGCTGGAGAAGACTCGTGAGGGTCCCTTGGACTACCAGTCCAACCAGTCCCTCCTAAAGGGGATCAGTCCTGAATGTTCATTGGAAGGACTGATGCTGAAGCTGAAATGCCAATACTTTGGCTACCTCATGCGAAGAATTGACTCATTGGAAAAGACTCTCATGCTGGGAGGGACTGGGGGCAGGAGGAGAAGGGGACGACAGAGGATGAGATGGCTGGATGGCATCACTGACTCGATGGACGTGAGTTTGGGTAAACTCAAATGGTGAAGGACAGGGAGGCCTGGTGTGCTGCAGTCCATGGGGTCGCAAAGAGTCAGATACAACTGAGCAACTGAAAAGCAACAGCAGGTCAGGGCCCCTGAGTTCCCAGACTTAGATAGCAGAGCACTGCCCACTCCCATGCTGAGAGCCTGGCCCCTCACGTGAGAACGTCCTTATGTGCTCTCCTGCCCTGGATGCCCCTGGCAAGGACTGTGGGCCAACTGACAACCCGAGCTGGTCCTCTTCATGCCTCAGGGAGCTCCTGGCCCAAAGGAAGGGTGGGATCGGGGAGTATAGACTGAGCTCAGGGGAAATTAAAATTCTCGAAAAGAAATTCCACCCCCACCTGGTTCAGCAAGGAGGGAGATGTGATTCCCAGCCCGGGAAGTGGGGTGCGGGCTGGTGTGCAATAGCTGACACCCGTGCCCTCCAGTGACGGGTGCTGGAGCTCACATCAAAGTCAGCACTGTGGTTTATATCCACTTCGGAAAGCGAAGTTTTGTTATGGCTCCCGTGTCAAAACCAGTTTGATTTCCATACATTCTGCATCTCTTAAAATCAAAGGGACTGACATGAGCAGGTCTTTGGCAGCATCTCACAGGAAATGTTCAATAAGTGAAAGATGAGAGGGGCGGGTTGATGAGGGGAGACAAAGATGACAGGATCTGCGTAATCACTGCAGCCGTGTAAACACTGAGGTCAGGAGGGGACCGCCGAGGAACTGGGTTTACCAGATGTCTTGCCCCTTCGGGTGGTTCCACTTCTGGAAATGGCCTGGATGCAGTCAGGAAGATGGAATCCGGCCCATCACCGATCTTGTGGCCTTGTCTGGGTCACGGGCCTCTCAGCCTCAGCTCCTTGAGGCCTGGAGGGCTCCTTCAGACCAGGTTTCAGGGAATTTGCAGGTAGATGATGGGGAAGGTGACTGTGATGTCACACACCTTGGAGGCACCACTTGGACCCAGACTGGTGTCTATGTGAGTGGCCCCCCTTCAGAGTTGTGCAGTCAGATGGTGTTAGGACCTCCCTTCTCTGCAGCAACAGCCTCAGCCCTCCTGACCCCACAGCAGATGTGTAGCTGAGAATGGCACCAGGGGCCCCTAGCTTGCTTAATCAAGGCTGTGCTCTGCCTTCTTTGGGCTGAAAAAAAATTCGATGATGCTGAGTGTGATGCATGAATCCTAACTGCCTTGCCTGCCCTACCCCACTCCTGGGCACACACCATACTTCTGTGTAATGGAAATCCCACAGACTAGGTGCTTGCGTTCACGCTGCGGTCTGAGGTCGGAGTCCCCCGTGCTCAGGTTCCCTGCCACCTTCTCTACACACTTGAAGGAGGGGCAAGGAGCTCTGCAGGAGGCTCTTTCACGAGGGCGCTGATCCCGCTCATGAGGGCCCCACCTCCAGACCAAGCACCTCAGGAGGTTCCCACGTCTAACACCATCATACTGGGAGCTAGGATAGCAACACACGAATCTGGGCACACAAGCATTCAGACCACAGCATTGCTCTTCCTCCACTGCATCCTGTAGCCCCAGACACACTTGTGTTACACAAGACATGGACATGGGGGTAATGACAGCAGATGCTGCTGTGGAAAGGCAAGGAAAGATGTTTAAAAAGCTGCCTGATTAAGACCCAGCAATCCCACTGCTGGGCATACACACNCAGGAAGTAAGCTGCTGCAGAGTAGGGTTGTGATAGAAAGTCAATTGTATTGTTTCTGCCGCATTGAATACTGTTTTCTGGAATGAATATGTTCTGTTTAGTGAGCTGATTCTAATTATGTTTTCTTACTAGGAATTTTCTACTTCTGGTCATGCTTACACTGATACAGGGAAAGCATCAGGCAACCTAGAGACCAAATACAAGATCTGTAACTATGGACTGACCTTCACCCAGAAGTGGAACACAGACAATACTCTTGGGACAGAAATCTCTTGGGAGAATAAGGTACGAGAGTGTTGGAAGTTATTTGCAGGGTGAACTTATCTTGGGGATGAGCTGATGAACAGACTTTGTCATCAGTTTGTGCACAGTATATATATTTTGTCCAAATATAATCTGAGCGAAGTCTCGCACACTGCCTAGTTGCCGTATTTTTTTCTCTGCACATGGCCTTCTTTGGTATGTTTTATGTTTCTATAAAGTAAGATTTTGTCGGTGAGTACATAATTGTGACATCTTTTGTTCTGACCAGTTCTGCTTATTGTTATACAGTTGGGCATCTCCTGAGCAGACCAAGCTCTTTGCAATGATTTAATTTTGCTTTTGTAATCATTGCAAAACTGACTCCACAGAAAAGTGTTTCAAAAAATTATTTAATGTTTTCAAAGAAACTCTTTCAGCAGATGCTTGTCAAGTGCCTGCTACATTCAGGGCACTAGTTTTTGAGGTATGTCTCTATGCACATTGTTATATATAGATAGTGCATCTGTATAGCTGAATAAGTTACTTAGGTTGGTTTGGTAACTGTCCAGTTACCATAATAATTTCAAAAGAGTGTCACGATTATTTTGTCGCATTGGGATTTTGTAGTTTTGTACTCTTAATTTACATTACTGGCCATTATAATTGGATCTGACCTGTATGTCTTAGCCTGTTTTTTGGTGAGAATCATGATGAAGCCTGGGGTGAGGGGAGAGGAGTGGGGACAGGGAAAAGGAAGAAGAGGCAATATATGAAATAATCTAATGTTTGTCTTTCTTTAGTGACGTCCTTATTAGCGAATAAGTTAGAGAAAACTTTAGAATTGGTTTCTCAAGTCAAGAAAAGAATTGAAAAATGCTAATTGTTCAATTTAAATCTTTATTTTTCAGTTGGCTGAAGGGTTGAAACTGACTCTTGATACCATATTTGTACCAAACACAGGGTAATTATCCCAACCCCGTTTTCTGAAATGGTCTTGTTTCATGAAGGGCTGGGAAGGTTTAGAGGAGGGGGCTGCAGGAGGAGCTCAGAGCGGGAGGCGAGCGGAGACCTGTGTGTGCAGGAGACGGGGAGGGAGACCAACGGAGGCAGGGGCGGTCTTCATTTGAAATCTGGGCCGATGAACAAGAACTTGTAAATCTAATTTAAAGAGGCATGTTGTGGGGAAAATGTAGGAGCGAGAAGGGTCTGAAACTAGATGTTTTTGAGCTATCTCGATGCTTGGATGTGAGGTCTTGCTGGGAAGTTAACATCTTTAGAAAAGTGTGTCGTCTCCTGGCAGCAGCACAGTGTAAAGAGCAGTTCTGCTCACTTGATTTCTTAGCCTTTGTAAATCCCCCAGCTTCTCTGGCTCAGTGTTTTCATCTGAAAAGTGAGGATTTTGTTGTTGCCTGCCTGCCTGTCTCTACAGGAACCGCGCTNAACATCTTTAGAAAAGTGTGTCGTCTCCTGGCAGCAGCACAGTGTAAAGAGCAGTTCTGCTCACTTGATTTCTTAGCCTTTGTAAATCCCCCAGCTTCTCTGGCTCAGTGTTTTCATCTGAAAAGTGAGGATTTTGTTGTTGCCTGCCTGCCTGTCTCTACAGGAACCGCGCTCGGTGGGCGGGGTCCTCCTGAGCTGCGGCAGGCTCCCCCCTCCTGCCTCACACCTGTGTTTTCCGGGGTGGGGGGTGCAGGGGGGGTGGCGCGAGGCTCTCCTAAGAGGCCTGACTGCAATCGCCCTGGACTGTTCAGGACTAATTTTGTGTTTTCACAAAATTGTCCTTCAGAAGCATACACTTCTATCCCACATTGTCCAGGGAGACAACACTGACCTGAGGAAAATAAACATGCTTACCAAAAAATAAAGTACATTTCTCTCTGTGACAGGTCAATAATCTAAAATTTTGTCGGGTGTTACCTTTTGTACCATTTGGAAACATTTAAACCAAACAGCATTGGTTTTTTGTATGTCTGTATACATATGCATTCAGGTTATTAATTTGGTACTGAAATATCTTGCATCTTTTCATACTTTTGTGAAGTTAATCATGAAATACCTTATCATCTGAATGTAGAGAATAGGTAAAAAACAGTATATATATTTCAAATCCTAGCAAAATTACATTTGTAGAGCTAAGTCATTTGAAACATTGTTAGTCTGTTTGTGCCTTCTACCAAAATAATATTTACATTGGGGAAGAAAAGGGATCTTACTCTCAAGATTCCTAGACAGCAGTAAAAGCTCATGTTGTTTTTGTTTGTTTTACAGAAAGAAGAGTGGGAAATTGAAGGCCTCATATAAACGGGATTGTTTCAGTCTTGGCAGTAATGTTGATATAGATTTTTCAGGACCAACCATCTATGGCTGGGCTGTGCTGGCCTTTGAAGGTTGGCTTGCTGGCTATCAGATGAGTTTTGACACAGCCAAATCCAAACTGTCACAGAATAATTTCGCCCTGGGTTACAAGGCCGCAGACTTCCAGCTGCACACTCACGTGTGAGTGCTCCAAGTCCAGAGTTCCTCCTTTAGTGCCGGTGCAGCCACCCAGAAGGATGGTGGCTGTGAGCTCCTTGCGCAGATTGGCAGGGGGTGGTGCCTGCATGTAAGGAGGCCGCGGTGGATACCCGGCCTTGCTGTGCTGTCCTCGAAGTCAGCAGAGCACCGTGGGGCTTGGTGCCCTTGGCGCCGGTGCTCGCTGCTGGTCTCTGAGCCGGAATGGAGAGAGCGAGGGCAAGGATTCCCTTTGATAAGGGGGGTCCTTTGGAGAGGTGTTGCTGCTTCCCCTGGTTCCCTGCTCATCTTGGCAGTTTCTGGAAGCAAGTGTGTTTGGATCAGGAATAACCCTCTGATTGATCAGAGAGTCCTGGAGCAGCACCAGTGTGATTCTCTGGAGGTGTTCAGGTACCCTGGTGTGACCCCAGGTACCTGTGTTGTATTCAGAAGTAGCAGGGTCCCCAGAGCAGTCCTGGGTTCAGGTCTGTAGGCTGCACCCTGTTGGTTACATGAATTTGACCTTGAAACTGTTATTTCATGTTGTTGCCTACTAGGCGCTAACAATGTCCCAGAAAGAGAAGGATTAGCTCTGTGTTTTTGAAGTGTTGTAGATTGCCGTCCACCAGACACTCTAATCCACTTAAGATGACTAAAGTCACTAGTGGTACAGACAGAGGCATTGAAATTGGTGAAACGGTATTATCAGGAAAGCCATCAGAGCCCAGGGGCTGACCTCTGAGATGCTATGAAACAGTATCCTGGGTCACGCCTGGTAGCTGTTGCATGGAAGGCGCTTTCTTATGCTAGGATTGTGTTTTGAATGAAATCCAGAATTGACTTGTAGTACTATATATATTTTTTCACAGAATCTTTGTAGAACTCTATTTTGAAGTTTCTAAGTACTATGAGCAACTGAGAGACATACAGATCATATTTACTTGGTGTCTGCCTTTGTGCTTCGTCAAATGCTGTTTAAGAAATTTACATCCGCCAAGTAAATGAATCGGATGTTGCTGTGCTTTAGTTACGTGGTTATAAATTATATAACTTCTGTTTGACAGTCGTTTATGCTAGAAGTTTACTGAAGTCTGTAGTTACAAAACAGGACCCTGATTCAGATAGTCTTGGAATTTGTTTCCATATTGTAACAAACTAGATACTTAAGGAGGTTTTTTTGTGCCATGAAAACAGGAATNACGTGGTTATAAATTATATAGCTTCTGTTTGACAGTCGTTTATGCTAGAAGTTTACTGAAGTCTGTAGTTACAAAACAGGACCCTGATTCAGATAGTCTTGGAATTTGTTTCCATATTGTAACAAACTAGATACTTAAGGAGGTTTTTTTGTGCCATGAAAACAGGAATGATGGCACTGAGTTTGGAGGCTCGATCTACCAGAAGGTGAATGAGAAGACTGAAACGTCGATAAACCTCGCGTGGACAGCTGGCAGTAACAACACCCGCTTCGGCATCGCTGCTAAGTACAAGCTGGACTGCAGAACTTCTCTCTCTGTAAGGATGTGCTGAGTCCAAGTGGACATGATGTGGTCGTGGTTTGCATGTTCTTTATTAACTTTGAGCTGGTCACTGTGTAGTGAGAGGAGCATCTCCCTAAAGTCAGGAAACATGGGTTTTAATCCTGGTTCCTTCTGTATTTGTTGTCTGACTTTCTCAAGTCGTTTTATCTCTTGGCCTCAAAATTTTTCTTATCTATAGATTCCTGGGTTTCAGTCACTTTTTCTGTTGCTATTAGTGAAAGTGTCTCAGTTGTGTCCGATTCTTTGCGACCCCAAGGACTATACAGTCCATAGACTTCTCCAGGCAAGAAAACTGGAGTGGGCAGCCTTTCCCTTCTCCAGGGGATCTTCCCAACCCAGGGATCGAACCCAGATCTCCTACATTGCAGGCGGAGTCTTTACCAGCTGAGCCACAAGGGAAGCCCGAGAATACTGGAGTAGGTAGCCTATCCCTTCTTCAGGGGATCTTCCCGACCCAGGAATTGAACCAGGGTCTCCTGCATTGCAGGCAGATTCTTTACCAACTGAGCTATTAGGGAAACCCAACTACCATTAGTAATTCTTGTTACAGTGCTAACTGGGCTCTTAAATTTCAGGCCCTGTGCTAAGACCTCGTATGTATTATCTCGTGTGATCCTCACAGCTGCTCTTGTTTGGTGAATAGTATTGCCCTCCTCCCCCATGTTACAGACAAGGGAGCTGAGACTTAAAGTGGTCAGTTACCTGCGCAGGGTCACTCAGTAAGAGGCAGTGTCAGGATCTGATCCCAGATCGCTCTCACTAGAGTTCATTCTCAGCCCTGTCAGAGGTCGTAAAACTGGTATCTCAGAGGAATCCGGTTCACAGGGAGGGATGTCTGGCCACACGGTGTTTTAACACTCTGCTCGAGGCCTTTACGCTCCATGCTCAAGGTCCCCTCTGTCCCTACTAGTCCTGCTGACTTCTGAAAAGATTTTATCTTTTTATTAATTTAGCTTTCAGCTTCAGTGATTCTGGATTGATCCTAAGGTGTTTCCGCTTTGGAAATCTGATTCATGAAGTGGTTGTGTTGGCCTTGCATATAATGAAATTGATTTTCCATTTCTGTTTCATCTCTTTATATTAGGCTAAAGTAAACAATGCCAGCCTGATTGGACTGGGTTACACTCAGACCCTTCGACCAGGTGAGTAACAGAATGAATGACAGTGAGCTTGGAGAAGGTGAGTGAGGAATAATGGAAATTACAGACAAGCTGTAGTCACTTTAGGGAAATACAGACAATTGTGTAACATTTGGTTGTTCAAAGTAAAACAGATTCATTGCTTTTGTTTAAAAATATGTGTGTATATTTCTAATTATAACTTGGTTCCTCTGGCTTGTGAGTTTGGTTGATCACTCATTATTCTTAAGTCTGAACTCCAAGTAGAGTGTGTCCTGACTGCTTTACGGATGAGGTGGTTGTGGATCCTTAGTGTTAAGTTAGTAATAACTGTAATCTCTCTGCCAGCTGAACTCATGCCACTGACTCCACCCGTGGTTTCTAGGAAACACAGAATCTGTGATGCTTGTTACAAGTAATTGTGATTTTCTTCTTCTCAGGAGTGAAACTGACCCTGTCAGCTCTAATTGATGGAAAGAACTTCAATGCAGGAGGGCACAAGGTCGGTCTGGGATTTGAACTAGAAGCTTAATGTGGTNCTAGGAAACACAGAATCTGTGATGCTTGTTACAAGTAATTGTGATTTTCTTCTTCTCAGGAGTGAAACTGACCCTGTCAGCTCTAATTGATGGAAAGAACTTCAATGCAGGAGGGCACAAGGTCGGTCTGGGATTTGAACTAGAAGCTTAATGTGGTTTTGAATAAAGCATCAGCTTTGTCCCTGGAGGTGAAAAAAAATGAACCCACTATGTTTTGGCCTTAAAATTCTTCTGTGAAATTTCAAAAGTGTGAACTTTTTATTCTTCCAAAGAATTGTACTCCTCCCCACACTGAAGCTTAGGTACCGAGTCCATCCTAAGGGAGGTGCTTGAAGGCATGCCCAGAAGTTGTCACGTTCGTGCCACATTTCAGTTCAGTTCTGCAGTGTTATTTTCAGTGTGTTCCTCGGCGACGGTGTAGTGTCATGTTCAGAGGAGATGACCCACCCCTCCAGTTGTCCATCGCGTCCTGCATGTCCCACGCCACTTTTCCATGACCTTGTAATATATTGGTCTCTGTACGGTAGTAGAATCTTTGGTTTTGCATCAGAGTAAAATAAACCCATCACATTTGGAACATAAACCGACTGGCCTTGGCGGGTGCTCGTGTTTGCTGTGACCAACTCTGCTGTGAGGAGCGCTCTCGCAGACGGGCTCTGGTCTGGATGGGTCTGTGCTCCTGCCTGTCGCCGCCACTTCTGTTGGCCTCCCTGCTGCTGCTCTGGTGAGGCCGAGCCTCGTCCTGCTGGGCGGGGGCACGTCTGCTGGGCTCCTCGCTGCCGGTTGCAGTGAGAGAGTCTGTCCTCCTAATAGTTCCATAAAGTCCCTGGGGAGGAGCGAGAGTGTCAGTGGGTGGACAGGGGGCAGCGGGGAAATGCTGCCAGGGCGAGGCTCCCCGGGTCTTGGGAGAAGGCTTTTGATCTAGAAAATGGATGCCCAGAGGATGGAAATAGCGATTCAGAAGAGGAATGAGGAGACTGATATCTTCGGGGATTACTGGTAAACTGTCTTTCTAAAAGTAGAATTCCTGGAAAAACAAAAGTTTTTGACCCTCTGCTGGTTGCAGCAGGTTCAGTCAGTGCAGTTGTAAGTAAAAGTGGACCCTGCCTTTCCGCCCTCCAGCCCCTCCCACTGTCACTAACAGTGTGGCCTGCATCCTTGTGGGTGCTTTCCAGTGTCTTTAGTGGCTGTGCCAGTGTCTGTAAAATGTGAAAACGCGTGTCTTGTCTTGCAGCGCGCCGTGCACGTTAACAAGGCAGTGTCTCTCTGTGTAGCTGCGCCTCGTGCTTCTTTTTCATGCTTTTGAACCTGCTGCTCATTTACTCCCCTTTCCTGCACTCAGTTTGCTGTACAGACGGTGCTGCACTACCTTCGTCCACTTTGCTCTGTCCGCGCCGTGGGTGGCCCCGGGGCGCACTGCCCCGTGGAGCCTTCTGTGGCGATGAAGATGGTGTATGTCCACACGGCNTAAACTTACTGTGAATTGATTTGTGGCCTAGCTTGCGATCTCTCCTGCAGACTGTTACTTGTGCACTTGAAACTAATGTGTATTCTGCCGCTTTGGGATAGAATGTTATATCTATAGACAACGCAGAGACTGGCCCGAAAGCCAGTGTTCTGGGTTGATTTTCTGTCCGTCCATGGATGTAAGTTAGGTGCTCAACTCCCTTCCTGAGACTGTGTTAATGCTAGTTCCCTCCTCTCTGTCCCTTAATCTTTGCACTGTGGATTGAGGTGCTCCTATGCTGGGTGCATATATACTCGCAGTTGTTACATCTTTTTGAACTGATCTTGGATTAATCCCTTGATTATTATGTAATGTCCTTGTCTTTTTGTTAGTCTTTGAATTCTGTTTTGACTGATACGAGTACTGCTTGCCCAGCTTTCTCTGTTTCCATTTGTAGGGAGTACCCTTCTCCATCCTTTCAGCCTGTGTGTCTACATCTGAACGATGCTCCTGCAGGGCCGGCCCCGTGTGGTTGTGACGTTTGTCTTGCTTCGTATCGGGGCGTCTGTCACCCTGGCTGTGAGACTGAGACAGCAGCCCTTCTGCCAGGACACAGCTTGCTGACACCATGTTGTGCTGTTCTTTTTCTTATAAAGTTTAGGAAGAAAGAGAACTTTCTTTATAGTTTTATCAAAAGCAGGACCATGAAGGGCCTGAAGTACCAGTTAAAAATCAGGGCAAGCAAGTCTCTTTGTGGAGAGGAAGAACTGTTTCCACCTGGCCAGCCCTCCTCCTCGCCACGTTCCCAGCCTCAGAAGGAGACAGAGAGCATGGTTGCTGCCACAGAGGCTGGAAGTTTCCTTCTGAAGGTCCTGAGGCTCCAGGGAGCTGTGTCCTTGTGTTCTTGGCTGCTCGAGCCAAGAAAGGAGACAGGACGTGGGCTCTGGCTGGGTCCTCAGACCTAGACGGGCGAGCTGCAGCCCCAGTGCTGCTGAGTCGGGCTGACTTAAGAGTGAAGCAGGGGGCTTCCCTGGTGGTCCAGGGGTTAGGAATCCACCTGCCAACCCTGGGGGCACAGGTTCAATCTAGTTGCTCGCCGCAACTAGAGGAAGCCTGCATGCAGCAGCAAAGACCCAGTGTAACCAAACATGAAGAACAGTTTTAGAAAAGTTCCTTTTAAAAAAAAGTATGAAGTGGGAAGATTGAGCAGAGCGTGACAGAGGCCCCATCGGGGGCCAGCTCTCTTGGCAGGCGGCTCAGCACCGAAGGCTCAGTGTGTGTGAATGCACGGCCGGATTGTGGGCCATTCTTTCCCCTTGTGTATTTTGGGCACAAACAGGTAACAGTAAATTAAGAGGGGAAAAAAGGTATTTGAAAAATAGAAGCAAACGA
This sequence comes from Neotragus moschatus, assembly GCA_006410615.1. Classification (NCBI taxonomy): domain Eukaryota; kingdom Metazoa; phylum Chordata; class Mammalia; order Artiodactyla; family Bovidae; genus Neotragus; species Neotragus moschatus. The sequence goes on along the minus strand of SJYA01003032.1, from coordinate 214,941 downwards.
ATTATAGCTTTTATTTTTGTGGAAACTCAGTAAGAAAAAACAGGTATGTAGAAAAAGACTTCAGAGGCAGACTTTTGAGGGGCATTTTTAATTATAAATTTAATATGGTTGATTAATGAAAAATCACAATGAAGTACCGAGAAAGTGTTTGTCAATATAAAAGTTGTAGCAGCATCTCCACAGTTTCAGGCTCTTGCATTAGTCGTACTTCCTCCCGCTATCAGAAAAAGAGAAGACTCCAGTGGGGACCTCAGCAGAGCAACCAGGGATGCTCCGCTCCTGAAGGCCTCAAGGAAGTCCTCAAGTCCAGTGTATTGTCTAATGGGTCAACCCTCCCCACTCCCGAATTTCTAGAAGGCCAAAGCACTTGCCTCGTGACTGAGGTCAGAGTCCCATTCTTCAGGCTGCAGGGGAGGAGGGAGCGGGAGTTTAAACTGGACTCGACACATAGCGCTTGGTCACCCGTCCTCACGTCAGTACCTCCTCTCCACTGACACCATCGAGGGGCCAGGATCTGGCACGGGCCGCAGTGGGGGCCCGGAAGTGGGACATGCCTGTGGGGGGGGCTGGCATCGCACCATATACCCTGCTCCAGGTGGTGGTCTCGCCACACCCAGGGTTAATGCTGGGATTAGTGAGAAAGTAGGGGTGGGGGTGGGGGGACACAAACAGTATGAAAATATAATACTGGCAAACTTCCGCTGCTTCTTTGGTACTTTCCAAAATTCTCTGATCAAAAAAGTATAAGGGGAGCACACCATTAAAAAATTACAGTTTTTTAAGTATTTACAGAACCAATTCATGATATATTACATAATCAATACACCGTATATGAACAAATTCTTCAGTGAAAGCACTTGTGAACTCCTGTTCCAGTATGAGTCAACAGCACATGGACACCTTCCCAAACAGGCCTCCTTCATCCTGTGTCTCACTTACATTACAGTATATTAAACGGGGAAAAAAACACCATCTTCCAATCTACACTTTCCTTTTAAAGGGTTCTTAAAATCTGCCGCTGAAATCGGTATGTACAAAGATTTGTTGAATATTGAAATCTAGGCAGGTAGCTCCACTCCCATCTCGAGCATGTCTGAAATAATACTAGCTATTATTCTATGTATACAATATATATTTAATATATAAGTAACCGCACCATGTTATGTCGCCACAATACCAGTTGAACGCACAGTATTATGTACAGTAGTTAAGTTAGCTCTGGACGATGACTCTACGCCTAGGTGGACAGTGTGGTCTGGAACATCTGAGGGTCGTGGAGGTGCTGGCCGGGGGACAGCCCGTGTGTGGGCATGGTGTGTGCGTGTGAGCCCACACCACCCACACACACCCCGCAGACCATCTCTCGTTTGCTGGCCGCCAAGGAGCGCTCACACGAATGGAAGGATCCCGTATATGAGGAGAGCCATGATAGCAGCACTGAACAGCCCGGCCACGGGCACCGTCACGAACCAGGCCACGAAGATGTTGCGGAAGAGGCGCCAGTCCACGGCCTTCCGCGAGCGGATCCAGCCCACCGCCACCACCGAGCCCACCTGGAGGAACACAGGCGTTTCAGAGCAAACCCAGGTGAGACACAGTCTACATTCAACCGTAGTGTGAGATGACTGGTTCTTCCCCTAAATCTGATGAAAAGCTTTTAAAAACTCATTAGATTTTAGCTGTAATTATTTTAGGATTACTCTGTCCAGAGCACAGTCCTGAAGCGCTTTTCCACGTGTATTCTCTATTTGAATGGACGCTTAGCCAAGTAAATGTTTTCTGTTCTCCCTGCGCTTTATCAGCCAGCTGCGATGGCCCTTATTTTGAATACTCCCCAGGCAGGAGACTTGATTACAGTGGTGAACCCCCTATAAGTACACAATGAGATGGCAGTAACGCATCCTTCTCCTAGAATAAAAGCATCGTAAAACGTTGGAGCTGGAGATCTTGGCAAAGATCTAATCCATGTGGCTCAGTCTGTGGAAGATAAAACACTTCCAGAGGGTGTAGGGAGTAGGAGAAAATTTTTAAGTCAGAAGGCTGAGGATGAGAACTGAGGGCTCTTGATTTTAAACATTTTCTCCAATTGCTTTGCAGTCCTTGTACTTTACTGATTAAAAAAATTACTCAAATGGGACATACATATTATTGGTTTTAAAATGTCAATCATGTTTCACAAATAATAGATACTTGAAAATCAGGATGTTAACATGGATGCACTCTTTCTCTACACTCGCAGTTCATTTTATGAAATTTACAAAGGAAAAAAATGCACAACTTTTAAGTATCTAAAAATGGAAATCATGAGAAAGTATAAAGCCTAATATCTCACACCTCAGTCAAGCTCTGATGAAGCTCAGCGACATCATGAGGGTTGCCCTTGGCCCCCAGGAGGGGCCCCTGAGCATCTCCATGAAACAGGCTTTGTCTCCACTGACCCAGAATTATTTCGGAGTCAGCAGGGGCCAATGAGGTTCAAAGAGCAACTAGGGTGTATTTTAAGGTCAGCCAAAAAAAAATCCAACACTTCCCTTGTTTATGGAAGCAAACTGGAACAGCAAAACCAGCAGCATATTTAAGGAAGTTAATCTGACATTTTGTCAACCCAGGCTGTGGTTAACTAGGAATTCTGTACCACCTCCAGGTAGCAAGCAACAACCCGTCTAAGGAGCATTAGATGACTGTTGTATGTAAACCCTTTGTCTAAAACCAGTCTCTAGTCCACAGGGGACACTCGAGGCGCCTCTGCTGCGCAAGGACTAGCCAGGTCCTCCTGGCTCTCAGATACAGTCAAGTCCACTAACAGTGCCTTCTGAGATGAGACTCTCCTGTTACAGTCCCTCTTCAGCTCAGCTGGATTATCTCACACATAAGAGAACATACTCAAATTTTAGGGTTATCCACACTCTCTCTCAGAACACTTTTCTTAAACACGGAAAATAGAATCATATTATTGCAAGTTTATGTAATAGAAGAAGTGGACAGTTACCCACTATTAGGAGTTATTTGGTAGCTAAATTGTCTCTGACCCTTTGCAACCCCTTGGACTGCAGTGCGCCAGACTTCCCTGCCCTTCACTATCTCTTGGAGTGTGCTCAAATTCATGTCCACTGAGTCGGTGATGCCGTCCAACCATCTCATCCTCTGCTGCCCTCCTCCTTTTGCCTTCAGTCTTTCCCAGCATCGGGGTCTTTTCCAGTGAGTCGGCAGTGGCCAGTTATCACTGTTAGTGAGCTACCCCCAAACACTGCTGTTGCCATGCCTGTGTATTCCTTTATGTTATTTTTAATAAATATATATTTGTAAACAACAGGGAACACTACTGTTCCCTTTAAGAAAATAAGCACTTTCCCATAGTCCTCGCACCTTTATGACCATCATAAAAAATGGTACACCCCTTATGTGGATGTACCTTAATTTATTTAAACATTTCCAATTTGCCTCCAGCTTTTCCCTATTAGCAACAATGTCATGATTATACCAGAAAAGACCCTGATGCAGGGAAAGATTGAGGGCAGGAAAAGAGGGCAACAGTTCATACAATCCAATATAAAAAGCAGCCTGATTAAAATATGGGCAGAAGACCTAAGTAGGCATTTTTCTTAAAAAGATAGACAGATGGCCAGCAGACACATGAAAAGCTGCTCAACATCACTAATCATCCAGGAAATACAAATCAGAACCATAATGAGCCATCGCCTGTCAGAATGGCTATCATCAAAAAGACCACAGATAACAAATGCTGGCAAGGGTATGGAGAAAAGGGAACTCTCGTACACTGCTGGAGGAGTGTAAATTGATGTGTCCACTGTAGGGAGGTTCCATAAAAAATTGGAAATACAAACTATTATACGATCCAGCAATTCCACTCATGGGTATTTATCGAAAGAAAATGAAAACACTAATTTGAAAACATGTGCACCACAACATTATTTACATACAATAACAGAGATATGGAAGCAACCCAAGTGTCTATCAATAGATAAATGGATAAAGGAGAACTGGTATACTCAGACACACACACACACACACACACACACAGAGGAACATTACTCAGCCATAAAACAGAATGGAATTCTGCCATTTGCAACAATATAGATGAACCTGGGAGGTATTAAACTTAGTGGAATAAGTCAGAGACCCAAATTTTGTATATTTTTACTTATATATGGAATCTAACAAAATAAGTGTAACAAGGAAGTCATAGAATCAGAGAACAAAGTAGTAGTAACCAGAGGGGAGTAAAACAGGTGAAGGGGGTTAAAGGGTATAAGTTAGTAGGCATAAAACAAATTACAAGGATGCAATACACAGCAAGGGGAATGTAGTCAGCATTTCATAATTCTGCATGGGGTATCATCCATAAAAATACCAAATTATGCTGTACACCTAAAACTATGATATTTTACATCAACTATATTAGAAAACAGTTAACACCTGATAACAGAAGGTCTCTGTGTATTTTGGCCATTTACATATTGGAATCTGAGTGTGTCTTGTCTTGTTGCTCAGTCGCTGTGTCTGACTCTCTGAGACCCCACGGACTGCAGCGTGCCAGGCCTCCCTGTCCCCAGCCATTTCCCAGAGTTTGCCCAAGTGCATGTCTACTGCATTGGTNGATAACAGAAGGTCTCTGTGTATTTTGGCCATTTACATATTGGAATCTGAGTGTGTCTTGTCTTGTTGCTCAGTCGCTGTGTCTGACTCTCTGAGACCCCACGGACTGCAGCGTGCCAGGCCTCCCTGTCCCCAGCCATTTCCCAGAGTTTGCCCAAGTGCATGTCTACTGCATTGGTGATGCCATCCAACCATCTCATCCTCTCCTGCCCCTTTCTCCTCCTGCCTTCAATCTTTCCCAGCATCAGGGTCTTTTTCAATGAGTCAGCTCTTCACATCAGGTGGCCAAAGTACTGGAGCTTCAGCTTCAGCATCAGTTCTTCCAAAGATTATTGAGGATTGATGTCCTTTAGGACTGACATGTTTTATCTCCTTGCAGTCCAAGGGACTCTCCAGAGTCTTCTCCAGCACCACAATTCAAAAGCATCAATTTGTTGGTGCTGAGGCTTCTTTATAGTCCAACTCTCACATCCATACATGGCTACTGGAAAGACCATAGCTTGACTATACAGACCTTTGTTGGCAAAGTAATGTCTCTGCTTCTTAACACACTGTCTAGGTTTGTCATAGCTTTCCTGCCAAGAAGCAATGGTCTTCTAATTTCATGGCTGCAGTCACCACCCGCAGTGATTTTAGAACCCAAGAGGAAATCTGTCACTGGTTCTATCTTTCCCCCTTGTATTTGCCATGAAGTGATGGGACGAGATGCCACAATCTTCGTTTTTTTAATATTGAGTTTTAAGCCTGTTTTTTCACTCCCCTCCTTTACCCTCAAGAGACTCTTTGGTTCTTCACTGTTGGAGTGGCATTGTCTGCATATCTGAGGTTGACATTTCCCCCGGCGCTCAATTCCAGCTTGTGCTTCGTCCAGCCATGTGTTTCACATGATGTGCTCTGTATACAAGTTATTTAAACAGGGTGACAATAAACAGCCTGTTGCCCTCCTTTCTCAATGCTGACTGAACCAGTCAGTTGTTCCACACAGGGTCCTAACTGTTGCTTCTTGACCCGCATACAGGTTTCCCAGACAGCTAAGATGGTCTGGTAGTCCCACCTCTCCAAGTGTTTTCCCAGTTTGTTATGATCCACAAAGTCAAAGGCTTTAGTGTAGTCCATGAGACAGAGGTAGGTGTTTTTCTGGAATGTTCGCTCTATGATCCAGTGAATGTTGGCAGTTTGATCTCTGGTTCCTCTGCCTATTCTAAACCCAGCTTGAACATCTGGAAGTGCGCGGTTCACATAATGCTGAAGCCTGGTTTGGAGGATTTTGTGCATACCTTACTGGCGCGGAGAGGAGCGCAGCTGCCCGGCAGTCTGAATGCTCTTTAGTGCTGCCTTTGTTGGGGACTGGGATGAGGATTGACCTTTTCCAGTCCTGTGGCCTCTGCTGGGTTTTCCAGTTTTGCTGACATATTCAGTGTAGCACTTGGCTAGCGTCATCTTTCAGGATGTGAAATAGCTCTGCTGGAGCTCCATCACCCCCAGCAGCTTCACTGGCAGCAGTGCTTCCTAAGGCCCACTTGACGTCTCACTCCAGGACGTCTGGCTCTGAGAGACTACACATCATGGTTATCCAGGTCATTTAAGATCTTATTTGTTTATGTGGTGTTTAAATAAATATTAACTGATATTTAATGCAAATATTTTCTCAAGCCATTATTTTTGCTTTCATTTTTAAATTTCTAATTTCATACACTAAAATATGCTATACTTTTTTCCTGTGATTTATCTTTGGCTTGAATATTTGATATTTAACTCATTCCTTTATTTAAACATACTTACTTTTGGCCATGCTGGGTCTCTGTTGATGTGTGGGCTTTTCTCTAGTTGCGGGGAATGGGGCTACTTTCTAGTTGTGAGCACAAGCTTCTCATTGTGGTCACTCCTCTGGTTGGTGAAGCACGGGCTCTAGGGCCCTTGGGTTTCACTAGGTGCGGCCCGTGGGCTCTAGAGCACAGGCTCAGGAGTTGTGGTGCACGGGCTTAGTGCCCCTGCAGCAGGTGAGATCTTCCTGGATCGAGGATCAAACCCGTATCTCCTGCATTGGCAGGTGGATTCTTTACCACTGAGCCACCAAGGAAGCCCATAACTCTCATTTATTTTAAATCTTCTAAAATAAAATTATTTTATTCTAAAGTAATTTTAAAATATTATTTAAGCCAGTTTTGCACATTGTAAAGCACGTATTTTGACAACTGTGGGTCTAAATTTGTTTCCCTACGGGGAAAGCCAGTTATCCAACATTACTTACTGGTCAAACTTTTCCTTCCTCAAACTACATGCTCATATGTACTAGGTTCTATCTACTTTTTTATACAAGTATCTAACTTCTTATTATTGTGGTAAAACACAAAAATCTGTCATGTTAACAGTTTTTAAGTGTACAATTCAATGGCAACCATCGTCACCATGCGTCTGCAGAACTTTTTTGTCATCCCAACCTGAAGCTCTCTGCCCTCTCTCCCCATCCTCTTGCCTCCTGTTTCCTTGTGACAGACTTCCTATCTGGCCAGGCTGTTCCCTCGTCATTGTTTCTCTTTGTAGATCACTTTATATTCCTGCTAATTTAGCCCACAAGACTAACTGCAGCCTTAGTTTGTAAAGTTGTTAAGAATTTGGTTGGCGTTGTGTGTGAGGAGAACTGACCTCTTTATAAAACCTAGTTCCCCACCCAACGGCACAGTGTGTCTCATACCCAGGTTTTCTTTGACCTGTGAGCAAAGCATCTGTATTACAAGTCATCTAAGGTAGTCCTTCCATTTTCCAGATTAGATAACTGAAACCTAGAGGCTAGTGATCCTATCTGTAGTTATTTTAATTATAGCTGATTTGCAATGTGATGTTAGTTTCAGGTGTAAAGTGATTCAGTTATATATGTGTGTATATATATATATATACAGGTTCTCATCCGCTATAGGTTATTATAACATATTAAGCTTAGTTCCCTGTGCAGTAGGCCCCTGCTTATGTTTCATATATAGTAGTGTGTATCTGTCAATTCCAGACTCTTAATTTATCGCCCCTTTTCCCTTACCCCTTTGGTAACCGTAAGTTTGTTTTCTGCGTCTGTGAGTCTGTTTTTGTTTTGTAAATGAGTTCATCTGTATCACTGTTAATTAGATTTGATGCATAAGTGATAGCATATGATATCTGTCTTTCTCTGTCTGACTTAATTCACTTAATATGAAAACGTCTAGGTCCATCCCTGTTGCTACAAGTGGCCTTACTTCACTCTTTCTTGTAAGCCTTTCACACTTAGCAGTGTTTGTTTGCAGACACATGGGTGGGAGTTTTGAGACTGGGTGTGTGGGGGGCCATGTCGTCGTCGTCACGGTGGTCCCTAGGTGCCCAGAACAGCACCGCACACAGAGCAGAACAGGTGAGTTTTTCTTGAATGACAGGAGTCACTGGACCTAGGAAAATCTGCAAGGGCCTCTGTTTTGCTGAAGTTAGTGGCTGTGTTTGTATACCGGAGGCCCCCTGGGGATATTTCAGAATTCCCCTAGGTATTCGGCAGCCCTGGGTTAGCAGACTTGGGTTCCAGCCTGGCTCACCCTGGGCTCCCTTGGACAACTCCCAGAGCCTGCTTGCTCTTCCTTCATCTTTAAGGCTCCTTGCAGCTCCGGCATCTCAGCACTAGACAAGGAATCAATTCCCTCTCACCCTGAGCTCTAGAGCCTGATAGTAACAGTGGTTAATATAACCTGCAATTGAATCGAAGGCAGTAAGGTCGCTCTGACCACCATACAGAAGAGAAAACTGAAACAACCACGTCTTATACTTACAGGAGCGATTTGTGCCTATGTCTGTCCCCTGCCCACTCCCAGGCCCCTTCAGAGGGGATAGGGGGTGCTGAGTGCTGTGCCCCTCCACACCCTACCCAGGCCTACGAGCATGTTTCATGGACGCAGGACCTCAATGCAGAACCCCCAGTGAGAGAACCAGGACACAGGGAAGGAGGGCGGGAAGGGCCCAGAGGGGCTGCTGAGAAGAAAATGCAACCCCTGGGAGACCCCAGCTGACTCTCCCATCCCTGAGTGCACACCCAGAGCCGCCCCGACTACCCCCCACCCTGCTCGCCCTGGTGACCGGGCCAGCCCACCTACCTTGCAGTGCGTGGTGCTGACTGGCAGCCCGATGTTGGAGGCGATGACCACGGTGAAGGCCGAGGCCAGCTCGATGGTGAAGCCGCTGTGGGGGAGACGGGAGGCAGTCAGGGCACTGCCAGGGGCTCACCAGAACCTCCGGGTGGACTGGGCCTCACGGCACCAGAGCCAGGACATCGCAGCAGCATCACACGGCACTCACTGCGAGGCCGCGTTCAGCCCTAAGGAGCGAGTCCTGTCTCCCTGATGGGTTTTCAGAAACCTCACCTGAAGGAGCTGGGCCAGGAATACCTGCTGCAAGGAAAACTGTACACACGTCGTTTCTAAATGGACGCAGGGAAAACCACACTTTTGTTTCAAAAATGTGTTCTTGTTATAAAGGAGTGACTTTTTGCTCAGATTACTGGTTTTTCTTCAAATCAATGCTAGACTCGTTCGTTAAAATGAATTTTGTTAAAATGAATTTCAAGATCTTTTACAATAGGTGGTGGTGGCGGTTGAGTTGCTAAGTTGTGTCTGACTCTTGCGACCCCATGGTGTGTAGCCCGCCAGGTTCCTCTGTCCATAGGATTCTCCAGGCAAGATTACTGGAGTGGGTTGCCATTCCCTTCTCCAGGGGGTCTTCCTGACCCAGGAATCAAACCCAGGTCTCCTGCATTACAGGCAGTTTCTTAACTGAGCTATGAGGGAAGCCCTTAAAATATGTAGTTCTGAATTTTAGTTGTACTTGGAAAACTCTCTTGTGGATTTGACCCTTAATAGATCTAAATATCTCCAAAGGAGGCCCACAGGAAGCCAGGTGGGAGGCTCCAGACCCCACCCAGGGCAAGGCACCCCCCACCCCACCCGCTGAACCCAGGCAGCCCAAGAAGGATGTAGGCAATCACCCCTGCGGGCAGCAGGTGACAGCGGCCTCCCGCCAGCAGGTGGAGCTGGTGAGCAGAGAGTGTGGGGACAGGCAATCCCGGCCCCGCCTTTACCACTGGTTCTCTGGACCTCAGGCCAGTAAGACACCCCGTGGGACGGGAACAGGGGCTGCAGGTGGATTCCCGTCTTCTCTTCCCTTCCGCGTCTGCCCCATCTCAGTGCCACCGCGGATGGGGGCCAGCAGAGCATGAGGGCGATGGGGGAGATGGTGTTTGGAGACGCCCGGCTCTGGGGACCGCCCCCCGCCAGAACAGGCTGTGCAGGGGCACATCGACACACCCGCTCCGAGGCTGTCCCCCGGCTCACCTGGACGGAGTGATGGGGGTGAGGTCTTTCCCCATGGTCTGGATCACTCGTCTCCCCCACACCCAGAGGCCCGTACAAATTCCAACCCCTCCATAAAACAGCAGCCAGACGGGAGTCGCGGCTTCTTGCAGGACCGCACCTTGTTCATAAATCAGCCACAGAGCCACCAGGGGCCCGATGGCATTACTAGGAGAAAAAAAAAACAAGTAAATTGTACAAATGTCCGTACATACAGATGATGCTGTACACAACATTCGATGACTTCTCAGTCTTGAGAACAGCCTATCTTACTGCATTTGTGGTTTGCCTGTGTATCTATGTGATAACGATTTAGCCATTTTGGGGGTTATGGCTAAAATAAAAAATTTACCATTGACTATTTTTAAGTGTCACTGGAAAAGATGCTGATGCTGGGAAAGACTGAAGACAAAATGAGAAGGGAGTGGCAGAGGATGAGATGGTTAGATAGCATCACTGACTCAATGGACATAAATCTGAGCCAACTCGGGGCAATAGTGAAGGACAGGGGAGCCTGGCATGCTGCAGTCCGTGTGGGCAAGGAGCTGGGCATGACTGAGCAGCCACCGCCACTGCACAGTTCAGCAGTGTTAAGGATAGTCACACTGTGGTTAAACAGGCCTCCAGAAATTTTTTAATCACGAAAATCTGAACCACTATACCCATTAAATAAGAGTTCTCTTGGCCTTTCCCCCTTCCCCCAGAATCCACCAGTTTACTCTGCCTCTGTGAATCTGACGGACTATACTAGGTTTCTCATGGAAGTGCAAGCATACGGTATTGTCTTTTCATGACTAGCTTATTTCACTTATCAGAATGCCTTCAAGATTCATCGGTGGTGTAGCATATAACAGAATGCCCTTCCTTTTGAAGGAGGAATATCCNGGAAATAAAAGCAAAAATAAACAAATGGGACCTAAATAAAATTAAAAGCTTCTGCACAACAAAAGAAACTATAAGCAAGGTGAAAAGACAGCCTTCAGAATGGGAGAAAATAATAGCAAATGAAGCAACTGGCAAACAACTAATCTCAAAAATATACAAGCAACTCCTGGAGCCCAATTCCAGAAAAATAAACGATCCAAATCAAAAAATGGGCCAAAGAACTAAACAGACAAAGAAGACATACAGATGGCTAACAAACACATGAAAAGTTAATCCCATTTACTTTTAACCTAAGTGTTTTCACATATCAAGTGGGTTTCTGGTGGACAACAGCGAGTCGAGTTGCGTTTTTTGGTCCATTCTGATGATCTCTTGTCTTTTAATTGGTGCATCTGGATCACTGAAATCCAAGCTGGCTGCCGGCATAGCTGGATTAGCGTCCGCCGCGTCTGCCAGCGCTTTCTATCTGTTGTTCTTGTTCTTTGTTCCTATTTTTGTCATCTGACGGTTTTCCCCCTTCTGTTGTTTTAACTGAGCATTCCATATGATTCCATTTTCTCTCCCTCCTTAGCATATTGGCTATACTTTTTTTTTTGCTAGCTTTCTAAAATGGTTGCCCTAGAGCTTGCCATATATACCTGGGGTTAATCCAAATGCCCTTTGCAGTAACATTACACTACTTTACTGGTAGTGTGAAAGTGTGCAAGTGTTAGTCATTCAGTTGTGTCTGACTCCTTGCCACCCCACGGACTATAGCCTCCCAGGCTCTTCTGTCCATGGGATTCTCCAGTCAAGAATACTGGAGTAGGTTGCCATTCCCTTCTCCAGGGGATCTTCCTGACCCAGGGACCAAACCCAGGTCTCCCACATTGCAGGCAGATTCTTTACCATATAAACCATGTAAGTTAAGTGTAGATAACTTAAAAAAACAATCCTAATTCCACCCTTCCATCCCTTGTATCATTGCTGTCACTCATTCACTTAACACAAGCATACATAAGTGTGCACACACATGCACGCTCACACACACACACATAGATTAATTCAATTATGGCCTCAGCAGACACTGGATCATTTCTATTTTTTTAAATTTGTTGATGTTTTTATATATTAAACTAAGTATGTATATATATATAACATATACATAAACATATAATTGACTACACTGTTGGTTTTATTGTTCTGAAATAATTCTCTGTTAGATCAATGGAGAAGAAAAATTAGTAATCGTTTTTTGCCTTCACTTAGCCTTTCTTCGATGTTCTTTCTGACTTTATGTAGATCTGAGTTTCTGACACACATTATTTTCCTTCTATCTAAAGAATTCCTTTGAACATTTCCCGCAAGGCAGGTCAGCTTTGCACAAGTTCCCTCATATTTTCTTTGTCTGAGAAGCTCTTTATTTCTCTTGAAGACTTCATTTCACTTTTAAAGAACTTCACAGGGTGCACAAGTCTGATTTGGTGGGATTTCCCCTTCACACTTAAACTATTTCACTCCACTCTCTTCTTGATTGCAGGGTGAAGGGGAAGTCATATACAGTTTTTATCTTTGTTCCTCTCTATCCATAGATGCCTCTGCGTCTTCGATGTTTTGAAGTTTGAACCTGATATGCCGACATGCACTTTTTGCGTGTCTGTCCTGCGTGGTGTTCTCTGAGCTCCCTGGATCTGTGGTTTGCTGTCTGGCATGAGCTTACAGAAATCCTGTCACTGCTGTGACTCAGTCAGTCATCTCCTGTGTTCCTTCCTTTCTGCCTTCTCCTGCTGGTCTTCTCATTACACAATGCCTTTTGAGGCTCCTGGCGTCCTTCAATATTCTGTTCTGTGTTTCTTCAGTCTTTGTTCTGCTTTTTGAGGTTATATGGACGTACCCTCAAGCTAAGAGATTCTTTCCTTAGCTGTGTCCAGTCTACTAATAAACCCATCAAAGGCATTCATCATTTTTTTAAAGATAATTTTACTTATTTATTTTTGGCTGTGCTGGGTCTTTGTTGCTATGAGGGCCTTTCTCTAGTTGTGGCCAGCAGGGGCTACTCTCCAGTTGCAACACGTGAGCTTCTTACTGTGGTGGCCTCTCTCTTCGGGCCCACAGGCTCTAAAGCACGGGCTCAGTAGTTGCAGCTCTCAGGCTCGAGAACACAGGCTCAACAGTTATGGCAAACAGGCTCAGTTGCTTCATGGCATGTGACGTCTTCCTGGACGAGGGATCAAACCCATGTCTCTTGCATTGGCAGGTGGATTCTAAACAACTGAGCCACCAGGAAAGCCCCCTGCGTTCTTCATTTCTATTACAGTGTTTTTGAGCTCCAGGGTTTCTTGTTGGTTCTTTCTTAGGATTCTCATCTGTCTGCTTACCGGTCCATCTAATGGATGCCTCTTTTGTCCATCAGATGCCTCAGCATATGAATCATAGTTGTTTTCAGTTTCCTGGTCTGATGATTCTAGCATCTCTGCCATATCGGTTCTGCTGTTTGCTCTCTCTCCCAGTTGTGTTTTTCGCCTTTTGGTGTGCCTCGGAAATTTTTGTTGATATCCAGACACGATGTCTTGGGTAGAAGGAACTGCCATCAATAGGCTGTTAGTGATGTGGTGGGTCTGGGGGTGGAGAAGCCTTCTGTGGGTCCTTTGATGACCCCTTTGATGAGCTCTTGGTCTCTCACTGAGACTGTGCCTCTGGGCTGTGAACTTGGCAAGTGTTTCTCAGCATTTCCTCCTTCCTTATGTGAGACAGGATGGCTGGAGTTGGGGAGTTTCCCTTCTCCCTAGGGGAAGGTCAGGGCGGTCTGGAGTGTGTTTCCCCTTCCAGGTCAGTTAGCCTGCAGTAATCCCCTGCAGGCTGGGCTCTGGTGACCCGGTTTCTCCTGAGCACAGCCTGGCTAAGCACACGGTGTCTGTTCTGTCTAGTGGCTGCTTTCCATCCCCCCAGAGCAGGAGGGATTTCTCTTCCCTGATATTCACTGTTAGGATCTGGTAGGGCTCCTGGATAGTGGGGTCTCCCCTACCCTGGGTCCCCCAGAGCCTTAACTCTCTAGTTGTCCCCCCTGAGCCTCCAGGGCCCATTGCTCCAGTCCAGGATTGCAGGGTTCTCGCCACAGCATCGGCTCCCGAGTCCCTCCTCCAGAATCCCCTGCATCTCTGCCTCTCCGATCCTGGGGACAGTGGTTTGTCCTGTGTTCTCCTCTCCCTTTGAGATCCAAGAAGAGTCGTTGACTTTTCAGTCTCTTTGGGTTTTGCTTGCTGTTAGGATGTAGTGATAATTCCCAAGCTCCCTACAGGCTTTGAATGACGTCTGTGGTTCCCAGCCCACCCTCCACACTCTGGAGACCGAGTCACAAAGAGCTGGTTTCCCACGTTGGCTTCTCTCCAACTGTGTGGCCCTGGGCAAAAGTCACATTTCTGAGCTTCAGATTCTCGGTCTCTGAGGGGTATCACTTAGAACTGCAGGCTTCCCTGTGGCTCAGACAGACAGGAAAGAATCTGCCTGCAATGTGTGGGACCCAGGTTCGATCCCTGGGTAGGGAAGATCCCTAGGAAAAAGAGAATGGCTACCCATCCCAGTATTCTGGCCTGGAGAATTCTTTGGATAGAGGAGCCTGGCGGGCTACAGTCCATGGGGTCACAAAGCATCCCACATGACTGAGTAACTAACATTTTCACTTTCTTTCACTTAGGACTACAAAGGACTGTTCTAAGTAGGCCTGGAGTAAGTTACAAGTGCTTCCACTCTGAGGACTGGTACAAACTTAACACCCACTTGTTGAGTAAACAGAAGCCTCCTCCTCACTGCTGCACTGTTATTTCTAAACCTTGCTTTCATCAGACTACATCCCTGCTCAAAAGCCTTAGAATCAATCTCCAAACTGCAAACAGCTGCTCTACACGCTGGCCACCTACAGCAGCTACCACCTAGACTCTTCCTTGGCCTTGAAATGCTGTTTTGGGGTGTTCTGTTTCTTTCCCAGGAGTATGCCTTTCTTGTCTCCTTAACTGGAACTTAGTTCTAAAGGAAAGGAATCCAATTCATAACGTGTTGCTGGTACCAGGCTTTTCATAAAGAATTTGTGATAAGGAGGAGGAAGTGGGCTGGTGGGGGAGGGGAGTAAAAAATTTTTAAGAGAGGACAGAACATGGTGCCCCCAGTAAAATGGCAATGCCTAGGTGACGCTGAGCAGAACATAAGCTGTCCAGGCCTCTTTGTCTGGCTGGAAGACGTCTTTTAAAAAGAACAGGAATGCAGCTGCACATGGTGTAAAATGGAGTCATACAACTGGGCCAAAAAAAATATAACGATGGCACATTTCCCTCGTTTGGACAGAAACATTAGGCTGCATAATAACTATAATAGTGAAAATGTCTGGACATTGATTATGGGAAAGGACTGTCCTTATCTTATTATATAAGCACCTCGCATTAATCCTCATAGAAATCTCCTGCATTGGTACTAGTTTTACTCCCATTTCACAGATTGGGGCACTGAGGCTTTGGAAAATTCAGTGACTGATCCGGATGCCTGGCCAGACACTGTACACTCCTACACATTCTGGCCTGCATGCCCAGCTGACCTGAGCTCTCCATCCTCTTGCTAGTGATTCTTTCCAGAAAACCCACCAGGTACACTCCTGCCTCGGCCTCGCAGTACGTTTCCCTCTTCCGGAAGGTTCTCCTATAGATGTCGTCACAGCTGTGCCCTCAGTCCCTGCAGGTGTTCCTAGGAGACCCTCCTGACTGGAGTGGCCATCCAGCACGGCGGCCCCCGGGGTCTTCCACCTTCCTTTTCTGACCCGCGATGCGGGTCACTACAGGAGCTACTTGCTCACACATGACCCTCGTACAACTTGGGGGAAACCTGTACTTCTCTCTCCGCTTCGAAACCAAAAAGGACTGATGCCAAATGGCACTGAACGCAGGCCAGGGTAGGTAGCCGGGACAGCTTGGGCAGAATCAGGGCTCCAAGCCCAGCTCTACTGATTCCACCTGTTGTGATTTCTGACCCCAGGCCAACTCTCCCTTCATCTGGTTCACTCAAAGACCTACGCCATGGAGATGCAGGTGCTGCACTTGTGGACAAAATCTGGCGTTGGCCGACCCCAGGCGGTTGCAACCCGTGGTTCCCGGGTGAGTCAGGTATCTGCCGCGCCCCTCCCCGCCTCACCCACCTCACAATCACCAGGCCCCTCCCCTCACCCCGCCCCCTCACAAGACCACGCCCATCACCCAGGCCCTCCCCGGTCCCGCCCCGCCCAGGTTCTGACCTCACGTCATTTCCGCCATGAGCGAAAGAGCCGAAGCAGGCGGTGAGGACCTGCAGGAAGTGGAAGAGCAGGTGCACCTCGGCGGAGTCCTTCTCCTCCTTCTCCTCGTCCGCCGGGTCGTCGCGCGGTGGCTCGGGCTCGGCCAGCGGGGGCGCCAGCCGGACCTCCACGCCGCCCTCCTCGGCCTCGATCTCCGCCTCGGCCACGGCGTTGCAGTAGCTGGAGTAGCTGTCGTAGCGCAGCCGGCGGCGCGAGTAGGCCACGGCGTCGGCCACCAGCTTCTCGCTGTCCTCAGGCGCAGGCGTGTCGCCGCGGCGTGTGGCCAGGCCGGGCAGCCCGCAGATGGCCGCCGTGTAGCACGTGTAGCTGTTGTTGCGCCGCAGCTGCCGCGGGGCCCCGTCGGCCGGCCGCTCGTCGCGGATGCGGTGGAGCAAGTCCTTGTAGAGCCCCGAGTCCTTGTGCACCGTGTGGTACACGTGGCCATCGGCCCGCGCCGTGCCGTCGAAGCCGAAGGTCCCGTTGGACACAGGCGACTTGGTGGTGCCGTGCGTCATGGACAGTGCCCGGCCTGCGGGGACAAAGGATAGACTGAGCCCGGCCTGAAGGGGACAAGGGACAGACTGAGCCCGGCCTGCGGGGACAAGGGACAGACCGAGCCTGGCTGAAGGGGACATGGGACAGCCTGAGTCCACGCCTGGGATGCTGTGGGGCCACCATGTCAGCTCAGGAGGCTGGACAATGAGGGTTTTTGCATTTTTCTGCTGTACTCTTTTCCATCCTGATAACGCAGGCCATACGGTATGGTAAAAATAAAAAGGGAAACTTGGAAACATACAGCAAAGGGTAAAACTAACAGTACGGCAGTTAAAAAATGGTGCCGCACTCTCTTACAGTGCGGAAGCTCTCTTTCGTTTTCCAGGAACGGGAAGGAGGATCCGTATCCGCAGCTTATTTTACAGAAAACTTGATACAAGAGGGACTCAACCCATTTCCCTGTGAGATACACACTCCAGGT
Source organism: Neotragus moschatus (assembly GCA_006410615.1). Taxonomy (NCBI): domain Eukaryota; kingdom Metazoa; phylum Chordata; class Mammalia; order Artiodactyla; family Bovidae; genus Neotragus; species Neotragus moschatus. The sequence goes on along the minus strand of SJYA01003032.1, from coordinate 197,813 downwards.
GCTGCTTAAAAACACGACACAAATGAGCCCACCTACGAAAGAGACAGTCAGAGAGAGGAAGGGAGGAGGAATGGAGGGAGTGGCTTGGGCGGCAGATGCAAGCTCACAGGAGGGGCAAACAGGGTCCTGCTGTACCGTACAGCTCAGGGAACTAGATTCAACATCCTGTAATAAACCCATAATGGAAAAGAATATTTTAAAAAGGATGTACATATATATATACACACACATATATGACTTTGCTGTACAGCAGAAGTTAGCGTGCTGTTTAATCAACTGTATACTTCAATTAAAAAAAAGGCTGGTGGACACAGTCAAAGGCAGTCTGTCAGAACAGTGGGCAGAGCCCATTCTCTTTCCTGGCCAAGTTGCAGATCCATCCTGGACCGCGGTGCCAGCACCCCTGCAGGGAGGTGGGCCTGGCAGAGGCGGGAGCTGGCCCATCACTGTCCACAAACACTGTGGGACCAAGGACCCCCACGATGGCCCTAATGGTTTCTGCGATTCTCGAGTGAGACAACCGCCCCGCTCCAACGTCAGCTTGCTTTCTGCATCTCCCAGGAGGAAGGTGTTTGTATACAAAGCGGGATAAACTGATAATCTGATCTCCAGCAGTTAGGTGACTGCATGTGGAAGATATAGGTGAGGCGCCCAGAGGTGCTGCTGGGAGACTGCAGGTAAATGGCTCTTGGAGGAAAGTCACGGGACAGGAAAAAGCCCGCTCTGGGACTGACCAAACCCTGGGCCCTTCAGCCCCCGAGTTTTCTCTGGGGACACTTGTGTGTGCTGGAGCCTCATTGCCACATGCAGGCCAACTGGCCCCCCAAAACTGCCTCTGCCTTGTGCCTCCCCAGCCCCCAGGGACTTACCATATGGGGCCCGGGGGTGGTGACCCCCTGACATGCTTTCTGAGGTCCCCGAGGGCTCCGCAGCTGAGCCCGTGAGGGGGACGGTGCTGTCGTCGTGAGCCTTGGCACCTGGCAGCTCTTTAAATACTGGGGACTCCACTTCCTGAATTTTATTGAGACTTTCATCAGAGGCTCTCGATAAAGCACCTTCTTTTTGTAATTTGCCTGAAGAAAATAAGAGTCATAACTGAAAATTCGGGAAGAGTATTCTTATTTTTGACGAATATAAAAATAAATATTTATCATGATACTTTCATACTTTGGGAACAAAAAAGGGGGGGGGAATAAAGTGGACAATTCAGTCTGGGAAACAGGCTAGAAAATTCAGCTACAGAGGGAAAGATGGAGGCTCAGCCCTGAGTTATCTCATCCAAATGCAACAAAAAAGACAGGATTAGATCTGATTCCCAAGGTAAACATTCTATAAATTCTACAACCATCTAGACCAGCCTTCTGTTTTCTTAAACTGACCTCAGAATCACTGAAATGTTTATCCTTTTTGTCTTCATAGATACTGTTGGGGTCTGTCTGCTTTCTTCTGTTCAATAAGAGACTGCGCTCAGATTTCCTCAGGTCACCAAGTCTTAGGAAACAAGTAAATCATTTTCCTCAAAAGGAACAGAGAGATTCTGCTTACTTTTAAAAATCCTCTACTTTCAAAAGAAACCAGGGATTTTCAAAAAGTGGTTTTGAAGCTGGAGCGCACTCTTGGTAATCAGATCTGGTATGTGGATTCATGGTCTTGCTGCCTCACAATTCCCTGAGGAAACGTCTAAGCTCTGACTTGCCCAACTGACACTGACAGTCTTCTCGGCCTCTGCGGGATACACTCATGCATCACCCTCTCTGTATTTACCCAGACAGATCGCTTCTACCCCTGTTGTTCAGCCGCTCAGCTGTGCCCCGACTCTTTGCGACCCCATGGACTACAGCATGCCAGGCTTCCCTGTCTTTCGCCATCACCCAGAGCTTGCTGAAACTCACGTCCATTGAGGCGATGATGCCATCCAACCATCTCGACCTCTGTCGTCCCCTTCTCTTCCTGCCCTCAATCTTTACACCTCTATCTCTATATTTATCTAAATCTAGAAGACACATTAAAAAAAAAACAAAACTACGTTTGTTTACTACAAGGACAAATAAAGGTACACAGAGGTTTCTGACCTCAAACTGCTTACAATGTAGATGAGAAAAGTTAATATCTGTAAAGATTATAATAACAATTTTTAAAACTGGTTTTTGGTTTCTTTTTTCTTGTTTTTGGCCACACTGTGCAGTCTGTTGGATCTTAGCTCCCCAACCAAGGATCGAACCTGGGCTTCTGCAGTGGAAACATGGAGTCTTAACCACTGAACCATCAGGAAGTCCCCCCAAACGTGTTAATGTATGAAACAGGTATTACCATTTTCTCTATTTTATAAATGAGCAAATTGAGGCCCACAGAGACTGAGTGACTTGCTGAAGGTCACCCAGGTAGTGACATGCAGTCAGTTTACTCTCTGTCCACGCCCTTAACCACAGTCTGTACTTAAATGAATAGAACAAGGTACCTATATGTTGAAATGTCAAAATACATGTCATTGGCCAAAAAAAAAAAATCCCTTGGCAAGCCAGAATGGGTAGTAATGTCAGTTTCCTACTGTAACATTACAGCCTAAAGGTGGGAGCAAAAATTTTATGGCCCATAACTCAGGGAATTCGTGCAGGACAGGGAAGCCTTGGAGTGCTGCAGTTCATGGGGTCACAGTCAGACACGACTTAGCAACTGAACAACAATCAGAAAAAGCTTTAAATGCCAAGAGCATTCAAGTTTAGTTTATCACTCCCACTGGGGTTGAACCAGACAAGCAGGATGTTTAAGGGGGGGCGGTGGTTCCCTTCTCAACCAAGAGCAGGGAGCGGCTACACAGGAGAGGAAGAAGCAGCTGGTTATGAACCTGTCATAGTGTGAAATCACTACTTAGTTTGAAGTTGTATGTACTAATGTAGTGTTTTAATTATTAGTTTTTAAAACTTGCATGTGGTAAACTGGCTCTGTGTAGAATTCTGATCCTAAAAAATGTCTAGGGATCTCACTGGCGGTCCAGTGGCTGGGACTTCACTTCCCAATGCAGGGTACACAGTTTCAATCCTTGGTCAGGGACCTAAGATCCCCACAAGATCCCATGTGCCTCGTGGCCAAAAAACCGAAACATAACACAGAAGGACTATTGTAACAAATTAAATAGACTTTAAAAATAGTCCACATTGAAAAGAAAAATCTTAAAAGGCTAGATTCCTGTATCGCCTGTCCCTGTAGCCAGCCCCTCTGCCCTAGCCCTTGACAGCCACCTGTCTGGTCGCCGTCCCTACCATTTTGTCTTCTCCGGATGTCATGTAAATGGAACCATAAGGGACGTGCTTCTGAGGCTGGCTCCTCCGACGTGGCACGATTAACGCGCCCGAGGTTCATCCGTGCCGGTGCAGGCTCAGCAGCCCACTCGTCTTCACTGCCGAGTAGCAGTCTAATATGTGGATGTACTTATTTCCAGAAATACGTGTGTGTGTGTGTGTGTGTGTGTTCTGTGGATAATCCAGGCTTTTAGTTTTTGGTGATAGCAAATACTGCTGCTATAAATATTCACCTCCAGGCTTCTGTGTGAATTTAAATGTGCGTTTCTCTAGGGTAAATACCTAGGAGTGGGTAAGTGATTAACCTTATAAGAAACCATCAGACTCCTTTTCTGAGCAGCTGAGTGCCATTTCGCGTTCCCACCAGGAGTGCATGGGTGAGCATTCCAGCCCCGCCCCATCCTTGTCAGCATTTAGCACTATCCTTTTTTTTTTTCTTTTCTCAAAACCATTAAAATAGATGTGTGGGAATACCTCATTGTGATTTTAATCTGTATTTCTGATGTCCAGCAGCTTTTCATGGACTCATTTGCCATTTATGTATCTTTTTTTTGGTGAAACAACTATTTAAATTTTTTGTTTTAAATCGGATTGTTTTCTGAGCTTTCTTCATATGTTCTGAATACAAGTCCTTTGTTAGAGGATTTGCAAACACTTTCTCCCAGTCTGCAGCTTGTCTTTTCTCTTAATAGTGTTCCTTACAGGGCAACAGTTTCCAATTTTGATGAAGTGCAATTTACCAACTTCTTTTATGAATTGTATTTTTGGTATCAAACCTAAACACTCTTTGCTCTACCCTAGGTCCCAAAAGTTTTCCTCTTTTTGCTCCCAAAGTTTCATAGTTTTCTATTTTACATTTATACTTGTGATGCATCTTGAGTTAATTTCTTTTTTTTTTGCAAGGTATAAAGCTTTAGGTTAAGGTTCTTTTTTTGGCATTCGATGCCCAGCTATTCCAGTATCATTGACTGTATCACTGATTTTCAACAACTGACTTTGTATCAGTTGGCCATATTTGCCGGTCTGTTTCTGGACTTTATCCTGTTCTGTTAATCTAGGTGTTTATCTCTTCACCATTTCCACACTCTCCTGTAGCTTTTTGTGGCATGGGTCCTTCAACTTCACTCTTCTCCAAATTTGTTTTGGCCATTCCAGTCCCTTTCCCTATAAAATTTTTTAAACTAATGAATTGTTTCTTTTTGGCTGTGTTGGGTCTTAGTTGCTGAGTGAGGGCTTCCTCTAGTTGCAGTGACGGGGTGCGTCTCTTCATTATGGCTCACAGGCTCAGCTGCTCTCGGCATGAGGGATCCTCCTGGGGTCCTGTCCCCTGCAATGGCAGGCGGACTGGCAGGGAAGTCCTCCATATACATTTTTAAAGTGACTTGTATAAATCTACAAAATATCCTGCTGGGATTTTTATTTAAATTGCATTAAATGTACAGATCGATTTGAGAACGGACGTCTTTCCGGTATTGAGCCTTTCCATTCAAAAGCGTGGTAATGTCTCCTCAGTTGTTCAGTTTTTCTTTGAAATGTCAGATATGTCTGAATCAAACCATGACTGTAAGGTACACTCTGAGGCCAAAAGGAAATACTTCTTTTGAGAGCCCTGTAAAAGCGTGTGGCCATAAAGCTTGGCATTCAGTCATGTTGCCAGTGACAGGAAATGGCTCTTGCAGTTTTCTAAGCCAGGGTCTTCTTTTTTTTAAAAATTGCTTTCACAGAGGTATAATTTCTGCACAATGAAATTTATACCTTTTAAAATGTGCAGGTAGATGGCCTGTGACAGACGAGTACAAACTATAACTACCTCCCAATTAAGACAGAGTCCTGCAAAGTCCCCTCCTGTGCCTGCAAGAGCTCTGTCCTGTCCCTAAAGTGCCCTTCTGTCTCTAGAGCTCCCTCTGTCCCTGCGAAGTCCCCTCACATCCCCTTCTGCAGTGTCTCCAGCAGCCCCTGGTTTCGGTGGCTGGGGATGGCTGTCCTCTGGAGCCCTACAGGATGGGTTGGTTTGTGCATGGCTCCTCCTGGGAGTTCGCTGCCTTCATTGCTCATCCGCCCTCTGCTGTATGAAGAGTTTGGTCATCCACTCACTTGTTAATGAGCCTGTGGCTTGTCTTCACTTCTTGGCTAGTATGACTTAATTTGTGTACGAGTTTCACTTCTCTTGGATAAACACCTAGGGGTGGAATTACTTAAGTCATATGGTGAATGTTTGCTTAACTTCATAGGAAACTGCTAAACGAACTTTTCCCATCGTTGTACCAGTTTTTATTTCACCATAGACGCATGGGAATTCCAGTTATCACACTCGGAATCTGGTCTTTTCATCTTCTGCCATTCTTGAGGGAGGGCAGTGCTATGCTGCTGATTTGCTACCTGCCGTTACCCACGGCAACGAGGACCTCATTCTCCCCAAGATCCCAAGTTATCTAGAAAAGTCTGAGCCAGAAAGCAGGCAGGCGCCCTGAGGCAGGGACCGGCCTGACCCTGGCTGTGTTCCCTTTGTCACTCAGGATCACGGTGCATGGGGCCTGCAGGCTTAGGAGTCAGAGCCTTTTTGCAAATAAGAACAGAAAAGCACTTACCTGTTATCTTCCTCCGCATCCAGGGACACACAAAGAGCCACACGAAGAGGGCAAACAGCAGCGCAACCCCGAAGGAGATGAGGGCGATCGCCCACATGGGGAGGACCAGGCCCATCACTGGGGACAGAGGGGACACAGCTGTCACTGGACACGTCTCCAAGGTCGGGTGGGACATCCCCACTCCTGCCATTCCCCGACCCTGACGTGCATCATCCAGATTCTCTGATTAATAAAACTCTCAGCCACAACAGCGTGCTAGGCTTTTTCTGGGGAACAAAGTCTTGTGTTTAAGACACACGACTGGGACTTCCGGGGTGATGTGGTAGACAAGAATTCCCCTCTCAGTGTAGGAGACGCAGGCCTTTGGTCCAGAAAGACTCCACACGCCTTGGAGCAACTAAGCCTGTGCGCCGCAACGACCGAGGACATGCGTCCCGCGGCCCTGTTGCTCTAGGGCGCTAGACCTCCGCAGCAAGAGAGGCCACTGCGTGAGAAGCCCACGCACCACAGCAAGGAGCAGCCCCCTCTCCACAAGCAGAGAGGGCCCACGAGGACCCAACGCAGCCACATGCATAAATCATCAAATTGTAAAAAAGTAATTGAGATATGCTATTTACCTTGTGACTCTGCTGTTAACTCAGTGAGTAGGCTCATCATTAAAAAGCGGCCAGCTTGGCACAAACAACATATCAAGTTGGGAATAAACCCACTTACAGTGTTATCTCAATACCTAAATTCCCGAGTGGACAAACGGGGATAAGAAGGGCTCTGTCTTCCCCCCTCGATGCCTGCCCCCGCCTTCCCTGGGCAGCCAAAAGCCCAGGGCTGCAGCGGCCACAGCAAGGCTGACGGCCGCCTCTCTGGTTTCTCAGTAGTCAGCAGCCCGGCTTTGAATGGACATGACGCTTGGACCACACACACAAACCTTTTTTAAAGTCAGCTTAAATTGAGACACAGCAGACACAGGAAGAGTCTGCTGCCCCGCTTTGTAACTGCTGGACAACAGGGCATAAATTTCTTGGGAGAAACGTGCCTTGTTCTAGGAAGAGGAGAGTAACTCCCATCACTGGAGACCAGGCGCTACCACCCAGATGGGTCTGCACAAACAGACCTTGGCACACTAACTCTTCTCTCCTGTTAGTTTCCTCCGTATGTTTCCTAGCCTCTTTCCATAATTTATCACCCTTTGTCAAAATGGTACAGAAGTCCTGAAGTCTGTCTGCTTCTCTGGGTGCTCATTTCTTTTCTGTGAAGGCTTCCATATGCACAGATAAACCCTTTTATTGTTAAAAAAAAATAAAGTCAGCTTAGATAGAAAAGTGTTTTCAAAGGACACTGGCTTTCAAGCTCAATTCTTCTTTCAAGGGCCAACTCACGGAATTACAACACAGAAAAGCTTTTCCTTGCTATCCGGTCCAGCACACAAAGTTCCCATTCCCTCAGTCAATAAAAAGGTGGAAGGTGGAGAGACATCAGCCTTCCCTGCCCTGCAGGCCCCGAGCCCAGCTCCCCTGGTGACACAGGTGTGATTCAGACACGCACAGGTGCACCCTTGCACAGGCACAAGGAGGCAGGCACGAGAGGGCTCACTAGAGCATCACCTGTAACAGTAAGAGTTTGCAAGACAGCTGACACACGCATCCTCGTGGACGCGTGAGGTCAGTGTGGTACACGGCATAAAATCAGGTCGAGACAAATGGACTGAAGAAGTGATGCTCTTGTCTAGTTAAGTGAGAAAGGCCAGCGAGATCACGGTGTGTGCAGCCCCACCCAACTTATGTCTAGAAGAGAAACACCGCCGTTCCCCTCCAACCCCCAACGGCCAAGTGTACACTCCTGAACAGATCGTAAGAGTTCTGGGAAGAACCAGCGGTCACTCCTGCGAAGGGATGGAAAACAGGAGGGGTCTCTCCCTGTGCTGTACACTGTCCATCTTAAGCACAAGGCTACTCACCCCGGCATCTCACTCCCAAGCCCAAGGCCCTCAACATTATACCACATTCTTTCTAAATAGAAGGAGAGAACGGATCGGATCTCAGTCACAAGCTCATGGATAGTGACAAAAACAGAGAAGGCAAAGAAAAAAAAAACTGTAAAAAACACTTCAATAACTTGAAAAGCAGAAACTCACAGTCATTTGGGAAGCAAAATCAGGTCTATTCATTTATCTGCTTGTTTGCTAAAGGCTCCTATAGCACTTGCTTTGTGCTTTCATAGTGCTAACTTTGAAAATTTATAATAAGCACACACTTATGTAAATTGTTAAACTTTTTTTTTTAAAGTTTGAAATAAGTGAACTGTTTAAAACTCTGCTATTAAATAAACCTCTAATGCTGCAGGCTTTGTTACTATTAACTGTTCTTTTTTTAAATATAAAACTGACTTTCTTTTTTTCCATTATTTTTTTCATTGGCATGTAATTGCTCACTGTTAAGCATTCTATAAAAAGTAAAGGTGGCTCAGACAGTAAAGAATCTGCCTGCAATGCAGGAGACCTGAGTTTGATCCCTGGGTCGGGAAGATCCCCTGGAGAAGGGAATGGCAACCCACTCCAGTATTCTTGCCTGGAGAATCCCATGGACAGAGGAGCCTGGCGGGCTACAGTCCATAGGGTTGCAAACAGATGGACAAGAACCATTTTATAGATATATATGAACCANTGGGGGGAGAGGGAAAGGAGAGTGAGGAGGGGGAGGAGGGGGAGAGGGACAGAAAATGGAAAAGGGGGAGGAGGGGAGAAGGAGGAAGAGGAGGAGGCAGCCCATCTCAGGCACAGACCACTCTGGGGAAGCCAGACACCAGGCCTGGTGGAGTCTGAGAATTCAACTGCTGGTGAGGAGTTAGGGCTTTTGAAGAGCACCTCTTTGCATAAGGACTGGGATAAGACAGCAGTATTTATGGTGAAAGGATCATATTACTAGGGTTCGGATTAGGGTTAGGGTTATTAGATAAAATGGTCTGTATAGTATGGATATGAGACTTGGACCATAAAGAAGGCTGACCTCTGAAGAATTGATACCTTTGAACTGTGGTGTTGGAGAAGAGTCTTGAGAGTCCCTTAGACTGCAAGGAGATCAAAACAGTCCATTCTAAAGGAAATCAACCCTGAATATTCACTGGAGGGACGGATGCTGAAGCTGAAGCTCCAACTTTGGTCACCTGATGCAAAGAGCCAACTCACTAGCAAAGACCCTGATGCTAGAAAAGACCCTGATTGAGGGCAAGAGAAGAGGGCAGAGAGTATGAGATGGTTGGATGGCATCACCGACTCAATGGACATGAATCTGAGCAGACTCCAGGAGACAGTGGAGGGCAGGGGAGCCTGGCATGCTGCAGTCCACGGGGTTGCAGGGAGTCAGACACAACTTAGCAACTGAAGAACAGCAATAGGTAAAGAGATGGTTAGAGCAGGGACCCTCCAAACACACAAGCATCAGGTCACCCCGAGCGCCCCGTCCCATAAACCTGGACTGCTAGGCTGTGTTTCTGGTTCAGCGGGTCCAAGCCTGAGAATCTGCATTTCTGACAAGTGACCACGTGATGCCAATGCTCCTGGTGCAGGGACCACACGTGGACTTGGGAAGCATCATTTGCTAATCTGCTCCGACTCCACAAAGTCGTGTGCTATGAACCTCACTCAGCATTCGTTCTAGAAAGGCAGAACAAAAACCAGGTCCCGCCAGCAAAAGCCCTTCATCAAAAATAAACTTCAGGCTTGTATCCAGCCCAACCCAAGTGATTTATCCAACCCAACCCACTTTATTTCCTCAAGTTATTTTTGCTTCTTGTGAATTATTTTTTTAAGGACAAAAAGGCAAAGACAATTTCTGAAGAGTGCTAACTCGGTCTCTGAAGTATAAGGATGACGTCTGAGACAAGTCACGTCAAACGCAAAGTAAAATAAATTAAACTAAGCCCAAGATATAAACAACTTCAAAATAATTTAGGGAGGAAGAAGGGAGGAAGTCAAACCAGAGCTCCGTGACTCAGCCCACGGGGACCCACTCCACGCGGAAAAGCGCCACTTATCAGAATCTCTGAAAGTTGCAACAGGGGTAGGTGGATGCCGCCACTCTTTGTTAGAACATTTCATTCTTTCCTCTCATCTCTAAGGCCCTTACGCTGAATGGAAACGTTTTAAGGAAGAAAAGGACTAGGAAGATTAAATCTCAAAATCGGCAGAAAGGCCTGCCAGTTGTGAGAGAGGCAGAGGACTGGGTCTTCCCGGCTCACTTGTCCCCACATATGACGCCAGGGCTACAGACGACCCAGCTGGACGGCAGAGAAGCCGGCATGAGAAGACAGGATGGAATTAACGTCTTAGTTTCAAGGGCAAAGTTCACCTTCAATGTTTAAATAAAAATAGGATTTGGACTCACCTACTGGATATTTAGAAGCACTCCCCAGAGCCAAGACCTCAGCAAAGTCCTTTTCTGACTCTGGCTGGACCCTCTGTCCTGACCTCCTTCCTTCCCTATGCAAAAGCCCTCACCCGCAAAGTTCAAGGAAGAAAAGCTCCCACAGCAGCGTGTGTGGGGAGACAGAGACAGAGACTTAGGACCCTCCGGAGATGTAAGGCTGAAGAGATGACCGATGGCAGTGAAGGAAACCGCACCCCCGAGCCCCAAGCCTCGAGTGCGGAAAGTGCCGTCGTGAGCGGTCCCCGAGCTCAGCGCTCTGCCCGTGTCAGCTCCTGCCCACCTGTCTCTCCTTTATGAGGCACAGAGGCTCGGGGAGAGGGAGCGACGGGCTCTCCCAGCACGGGAGCGTCACCTGTGTTCCCAGGTGAGTATCCATCACCAAGGTTCTCGTACAGACTTCCCGGTATTCCCAAACAAAGGGGCAGCCACCCTCTTCACACTACCTGGACGTTAAATAGATACAAAATCACGTCATTTCCAAACTTTTAGAAGCCTTTTTTTGGGGGGAGGGCTGAGCTTCATGACTCATGGGATCTTAGTTCCCCAACCAGGGATTGAACCCGGGCCCTGGCAGTAAAAGCATCAAGTCCCAACCACTGCAGAGCCAGGGAATTCCCTGGAAGTCATCTTTAAAGAGAATGAGGAGAAAGGACAGGATGTATGAGGCTGATGTAGTCTGACTGTCATTTACAGAGACATCAGGGACCAGGGATTAGATGCTGGGTGTCTGACCCCTCCCCTGTCGTGTGCCAACGGAATACCCTAACGGGGGCTTGGAACGAGGCTGCCCACTTTCAAGTCTGCTCTGTGCCTCACTGGTTAGATGGCCTCGGCACTCAGCCAGCTTCACTGAGCCTATTTCCCACCTGTCAGGAGATGTTGGCAATATTACTGATTTCCTAGAAGGGTTAATTCATTTAAAACTCAGCTCAATAAAAGCATTTATTTTTTATTATTCTTCAAAACTTCTTGATGAAGTATTTACATTATTCTTGGTTGCCTCCCTCATTTTACAGTTTCATTTCTCTAGCATAATTTAATCTCTTAGTAATCTGATTCTTCTAGCAAATTTGCAATAAAACTGCAGCAAACGATGAGAAAAAGAGGGGCTTCCTTGGTGACCAGCGGTTAAGTCTACACACTTCCAATGTAAGGGATGCAGGTTTGATCCCTGGGCGGGGAACTAAGCGATGGCCAAAATATAAAAAATAAAAATTAAAATATTCTTTTAAAAGATGAGAGAAAAAAGTGATGGAAAATAGGTAAGTCTAGAAAAAGTCAAATTTTAATAAAAATCGTACATTTGTGGTCTTCTGACATTCAGATCAAGAACCAGAGAGAGAGAGAAATAGAGGCTAGAAAAAAAAAATGCAGAATTTAGAAAGAAATGATTCTCATTTCCACCAGTTCCTATTTCTAGGCCTCTATCTGACAAAGGGCCCCACGCCTTCCTGTTTAATCTCTTTTATCACTAGCGCAGGAGGCGTCTGGTCGTCAATGGCTGCTTGTCTTTCTGCTCAGCTCACTTGGGCTCTGGGAGGTGAGTAAAACCAAGAACAAGTGCTCAGGTGAACAGGGCATCGCTCTGCTCCACGTGACTTCCCACCTGGTGCTCCGGGGCCCACGTGGCACCACGCGAAAGCTTCATGAGATGCACAGACTTGGGGTGGGGGGGCCTTCACACTGTAGAACTGCTTTTTCTCTGCCTCCGCTTTTTGTTTTTTTAACGGATCATGGAAACAGCATTTGACAAATACCCTTCATACTCTGAATGATCAAGCCAGAAGGGCCATCAGGCTGCTGTTGTCTGAGGCGAGGTCTCACCTCTCTCCAGCTCACCATGACACTTACCTTGCACTTTTCATGTAACTTAAAGCAGCTGTGATGCTTCACCGCTCCCCCCACCCCTGCCCCTGAAATCTGAAAGCCCTGACCTCAACTCTTCAAAGCTGTAAGAGCCATGTTCTGAATGCTGCGAAGACGCCAAATTAGAAGGTGACGCAGTGCTGTGAATCACCGCAGGGTGCGGCACGTCCCTAGTGGCTCAGTGGTAAAGAATCCGCCTGCAACACAGGGTGTAATGGGTCTGGGCTGGGAAGCTCCCGCGTGCCTCAGGGCAGCTAAGTCCGTGCACCTAGACCCCGTTCTCCGCAACAAGAGAAGCCAGCACGGCGAGGCACCGCACTAGAGGGCAGCCCTGGCTCACCGCTGCCAGAGAAAGCCCACGCGTGGCCAGGCAGACCCAGCGCAGCCAAAAATAAAAAAGAAATAGAATTAAAAAGAACCATTCAGAAAGAGTGAAGTACACAAACATATAGCTAGACACGGCTATTAAAGCCTGAGAGAAACTGCCTTGAGAAAACCCTGCTGGCGAAATTAATAAGGATTTCCCCCATTTCGGAAGAGAGTGCTTTCAACTAAGGGTGCACCATTTAGCAGAAGCTTTATCTTTTCAACAGAGACAGGGAGCCTTCTGTCAGATATGGCCCATAACTGAATATGAATCCTTAACGGACATTAGCGAGAAGGAAAGCACCACCGCGAGCATCTCCGCTGGCCGGACGCCCCCACGATGACGGGTGTGTCAGGATCCGGCAGTAGGAGCTCCATCCCAGAGAGAAATGGGCACCCCTCTCCACCATCCTCTCCGCAGAGACTCGGACAGAGAGGCTGAGTGAGGCCCCTACAAGCTCGTCAACACAGAGATGTGCGCAAAGACCAATACTGCGTGAAAGTGCTTTACCTACTAAAAATGTTAAAGAAACGGACTTTTAACCAGGCCCCACCCCAAGCCCTTGGGAAAAAAGAACACAGGCCATCAGAACGGGAAGAAAAGGAGTAATTCTGAAAACAGGAGTCTCACTGGTTTGAGGATCCGGGGGACAAAAAAAAGCACAGCTCTAGTGACTGGACTTACTGGTCTGATGAGCTCTGGGGGTGGGGGGAGGGTATCTGTGGTGTGGACACCTGACGGGGGTGAGGACCTACTGTTTACACGTGCCCCCTCCTCCCCCGCCCCCGGGGCCCCAGCTCAGGAGGTTTGGGCTGGCACATCCCGTCCTGTGACTCAGCACCAGGAAGGGGATGTTAATCATCTTTTTTTCCAACCCAAATCTCCGGCTTCTCTAGCTCACACCTCTCTTGAATGTGTAACACAAGTAACTGCACCTCCTACTCTTCGCTCTGCTCGAGCAGGGCAGCGCTTCTGGCTGGCGGCCAGCAACAGCGCCAGGCCCAAGTCCACCACCCAGGCTGGACTCTCACACGCCCGCCGGCCGAGGGCTCCTACCTGGGGCTCCGGTGTACATGATGGAGAAGACATTGATGGCGATGGTGGCGGCGTAGAACACGGGAAGCGCCCGGAGGCCGTTGGGAACAGGGTCCTCCTGCGGGGTAAGGAGATGAGGGGGCAGGTCAGGACTCCAGGGGGTGTCTGCAGGCGGGCAAGATGACATGCAGAGCTGCTGGGGGGGGAAGCCCCTCCCAGGGCTTTGTGCACCCCCAGACCCAGCGCTGGCCTGGGCTGTCCCTCCCACAGGAGCACTGTGTCAAAGGGCCGCCACGGGGACCAGCAGAAACATCAAAGCACAGGGACCGTGTGGGCTAGTGGGACACTTGGGGACAGAGAAGGGCTGCTGGTGAGGCCAGCTCCCAGGACCCAAGGCCCGAGCTGGCCTCCTCTTCAGAACCCAGGGCGCTCACTATTCTAACGATGTGCACACTGGCCCCCTAAATCCACCTTCCACAAATATTTTCAGGCCTGACCCTCCGAGGACACCCTGAGAAAGTCAAATGACTTCAACACCAGGGTGTTACTACTAGATTTTATGTGACTCTGTGACACGTTTGCTGTGTTGAAATACATAAATACAGAACCATGTGCTGCTGCTGCTGCTGCTGAGTCAACAATCGTGTCCGACGCTGTGAGACCCCATAGACGGCAGCCCACCAGACTCCTCCGTCCCTGGGATTCTCCAGGCAAAAACACTGGAGTGGGTTGCCATTTCCTTCTCCAGTGCATGNGCGCAGCCAAAAATAAAAAAGAAATAGAATTAAAAAGAACCATTCAGAAAGAGTGAAGTACACAAACATATAGCTAGACACGGCTATTAAAGCCTGAGAGAAACTGCCTTGAGAAAACCCTGCTGGCGAAATTAATAAGGATTTCCCCCATTTCGGAAGAGAGTGCTTTCAACTAAGGGTGCACCATTTAGCAGAAGCTTTATCTTTTCAACAGAGACAGGGAGCCTTCTGTCAGATATGGCCCATAACTGAATATGAATCCTTAACGGACATTAGCGAGAAGGAAAGCACCACCGCGAGCATCTCCGCTGGCCGGACGCCCCCACGATGACGGGTGTGTCAGGATCCGGCAGTAGGAGCTCCATCCCAGAGAGAAATGGGCACCCCTCTCCACCATCCTCTCCGCAGAGACTCGGACAGAGAGGCTGAGTGAGGCCCCTACAAGCTCGTCAACACAGAGATGTGCGCAAAGACCAATACTGCGTGAAAGTGCTTTACCTACTAAAAATGTTAAAGAAACGGACTTTTAACCAGGCCCCACCCCAAGCCCTTGGGAAAAAAGAACACAGGCCATCAGAACGGGAAGAAAAGGAGTAATTCTGAAAACAGGAGTCTCACTGGTTTGAGGATCCGGGGGACAAAAAAAAGCACAGCTCTAGTGACTGGACTTACTGGTCTGATGAGCTCTGGGGGTGGGGGGAGGGTATCTGTGGTGTGGACACCTGACGGGGGTGAGGACCTACTGTTTACACGTGCCCCCTCCTCCCCCGCCCCCGGGGCCCCAGCTCAGGAGGTTTGGGCTGGCACATCCCGTCCTGTGACTCAGCACCAGGAAGGGGATGTTAATCATCTTTTTTTCCAACCCAAATCTCCGGCTTCTCTAGCTCACACCTCTCTTGAATGTGTAACACAAGTAACTGCACCTCCTACTCTTCGCTCTGCTCGAGCAGGGCAGCGCTTCTGGCTGGCGGCCAGCAACAGCGCCAGGCCCAAGTCCACCACCCAGGCTGGACTCTCACACGCCCGCCGGCCGAGGGCTCCTACCTGGGGCTCCGGTGTACATGATGGAGAAGACATTGATGGCGATGGTGGCGGCGTAGAACACGGGAAGCGCCCGGAGGCCGTTGGGAACAGGGTCCTCCTGCGGGGTAAGGAGATGAGGGGGCAGGTCAGGACTCCAGGGGGTGTCTGCAGGCGGGCAAGATGACATGCAGAGCTGCTGGGGGGGGAAGCCCCTCCCAGGGCTTTGTGCACCCCCAGACCCAGCGCTGGCCTGGGCTGTCCCTCCCACAGGAGCACTGTGTCAAAGGGCCGCCACGGGGACCAGCAGAAACATCAAAGCACAGGGACCGTGTGGGCTAGTGGGACACTTGGGGACAGAGAAGGGCTGCTGGTGAGGCCAGCTCCCAGGACCCAAGGCCCGAGCTGGCCTCCTCTTCAGAACCCAGGGCGCTCACTATTCTAACGATGTGCACACTGGCCCCCTAAATCCACCTTCCACAAATATTTTCAGGCCTGACCCTCCGAGGACACCCTGAGAAAGTCAAATGACTTCAACACCAGGGTGTTACTACTAGATTTTATGTGACTCTGTGACACGTTTGCTGTGTTGAAATACATAAATACAGAACCATGTGCTGCTGCTGCTGCTGCTGAGTCAACAATCGTGTCCGACGCTGTGAGACCCCATAGACGGCAGCCCACCAGACTCCTCCGTCCCTGGGATTCTCCAGGCAAAAACACTGGAGTGGGTTGCCATTTCCTTCTCCAGTGCATGAAAGGGAAAAGAGAAGGGGAAGTCGCTCAGTCATGTCTGATTCTTCGTGACCCCATGGACTGCAGCCTACCAGGCTCTTCTGCCCATGGGATTTCCCAGGCAAGAGTACTGGAGTGGGGTGCCATTGCCTTCTCCAACTATGTGCTATGAGTTTCCAAATCTTTTCACAAGGTAGAGCATATCGCCTTCAACTGTCACACTGAAAAGAACTGTGGGCTCTTTGTCTAAGAAAACATTTTTTTTTTTTTTTAACAACCTTCAGCTTCTGGTACAACATTTCCTAAATCTAACGTTTTAAGAACAGTACTGCATGTGTTTAAGACAAAATATCACCTGGGAGAATATTAGAAATTTAGAGTTTACAGAGGAAAAATGTAGAGTTTGAGGGTTTGGATCCATAGAGAATTCTGAAGCAAAAATATGAACTGGGAACTCAACGCAGCACTCGCACATAGGTGTTGCTTAAATAATTCAAAAAGGGGCTAATTTCTAATGACCGTGTAAAACACTCTTGGACACTGACATGAATCTATTACCTATCCTATTACAAGGAAAATCAAGTCACATTTCTTTTTTTTTTTTTTAGGTCTAAACATTGATGAGAGCTACAGAAGTCAGGATCAGGAGCACGTGTGCATGCTAAGTCACTTTGGTCGTGTCCGACTCTGTGACACTATGGAGTAGCCCACCAGGCTCCTGTGTCCACGGGCTTCTCCAGGTTAGAATACTGGAGCGGGCTGCCATGCCCCCCTCCTGATGTGAGCGATGGGAGTCAGGATCAGGAGAGACTATCTCAAAGGTTCCTACTGTCCAATGCAGACGTGTAGAAATTTAGCCCTTTGCAGAACATAAACGCATCAAGAGCCCGCCTAGAACGTCTCTAGCGGCCCCCAGCACTCATCAGGAGGCTGGAGTGAATGGAGTGAGGTGTAAGGAGCACTGACAGTGGGGGTGGGATGTGACGCAGCTGCAGGGGAGTCCCGGCCAGGCTCAGAGGCCGGCAGGTGAAGGGCAGTGTGAAGGGGTGGCAGGGCCTGGGAGCAGCGCGCCGTCCCCTGATCTGCCATGGGCCCGGGACAGGAACCCAGGCCGAACCAAAAACAGAACGCCCACATGCTCACGTGCCTACCACCTCTGCTTCCAAACTGTTCTTTCTGGGGACAACAGCTGCTAAAGATAGACTCCCAGCTGGTGGCTTGTGAAGGTGTAAAGTCTTCTGTTTGTGTGCTGTAACTGAATCACCTTACGTTTTCTTAAATCACCTACTCTTTTTATTTTTTGCCTTGCCACAAGGCATGCAGGGACCCAGTGCCCTGACCAGGGATCAAACCCTCAACCCCTGCACTGGAAGTATGGACTCCTAACCACTGGACCACAGGGAAGTCCCCAGAGAACCTATTCTTAACACACGATGATAGCTGTCTCACCGAGCCCCGTCTCCTTTCCTCCTCCTTTCTTTCCTTCCCTCCATCCACCCGTCACCTGTCACCCATCCAAGCAGCCTTCGTTCTCTCTCCGTAGACACTTAGCCAGCGGCTCAGAAGGGCTGGGCAGAGCTAGGCGCTGCCTACATATGTGAACAGGGAGTCATGGTGTCCACTCTCAACAGACCTCACAAAGAGTGAGCCGGGAGCCCAGCAGGAAATAAATCCCTGCACGATGCGAGAGTGCAGTGATGAGAAGGCAGGTGCTTGTGGGGACAGAAAGGGAGGAGCCCAGTGGGAGCTGGGGTGGGAGGCGGGGCTTCTTGGGGAGGGATACCTGGGGGCAGAGGAGGGGCAGGAGCCCGCCTGGCAGGGATGCCTGGGGCAGCAGAAATAAAAGGGGGAGGCTTACCAGGCACCTGCCAAGATGCTAACAGGCCCCGGCACAGCAGGAGCCGGGAGAAGGGATGGTCAGTGGGAGATTACCCAAGAGACCTCAGCCTGACTTGAAGAAGAGCCGTGTAAGGACACAGCTCCAGGCCGGCACGACCAATACACTTGGCGTGTGCCGAGTGACCAAGGGCAAGCGGCAGGGCTTATGAAGCGCTGCAACAACCCCTGACATTCCCCTAGAACACTGATCTCAGTAAGTTTTCATTTTCATCTCATTTTATTTTTGATAAAAAAAAATGTACCCCCATAGATGTAGTTCCTTCTTTTTATCTTGTCCTCAAGGACAGGAAAAAAAAAAAAAATCCAGTGTCTCACACTTCCCTTCCCCATTAGAAAACAGAAAACACCTTCCATCTGGGCAAAAAAATTCTCCAGTCATTTTTAGTGCTGGGCAGTTTCAAAATCGCAACACTATCTCACTCTATTCTGTTTACCGGTCACAAAATCATTGTCTTTCCTTTTTGAGGTGTGAGCATTACTGCCCAGGAATGCTGACCAGTGAACTAAGTCATAGGGCAGGGCACCTCGTGTCCAGTCCTGGTTCCGGGGGGCCCCGGGCACTCCACCCGAGTCCTCAGCCTGGTTTATAATAATGTCTGATTCCAACATCGGGGGCTGTGCCTTAGTAATTATCCCCCTGAGCCCTCTCACTATTAATTTGTATTGAGCAGAACCAAACTTAGTTCTAAAACTTAACTAATAAAGATAATAAACTCGCTTACCTTTTTTAAGATGAACATTCTGATCAGTACAAACAGCACGCCAGACATGAAACCAGACAACAGTGGAGATATAAACCAAGAAGCAACTGAATAATTAAAAGAAAACCTAATGAATGTTAAAATTCTACACAATTCAGGTCCTATTTACATAAAAAGCGGTAACTAACATACAGCACACACATTAACAAACATCCCTAGAATTATTCACCTTTAACTCAGAACTCAACAAACCCACTGACCGCCACACGGGGGTCACCACCCTCAGACACAAGCCCCACCCCGACAAGCATGAACTCCTCCAGCCCACCATGCACGCGGCCACCCCAGCTCTGGCCTCTGGAGATGATTCCTCTGATTCCCACTGAGCCCCCTCCTGTGCCAGCTGTGGGGCTAGCTGAAAAGCGGGCCCCGTCCCTTTCATATTCCAAGGCCAGCCTGGCACTGTTCCGCAGCCTCTGGCCACATACTAGAAACATCTGCGGGAGTTTCCAAAAACCAGGTAATGCTCCGGCTCCAGCTACAGAATTCTGATTTCAAAGGTTTGGAAAGGGGTTTGGGCACTGATATCTTTATTGCTCTCCCAGATAATTCTAAAGCGCAGCTGGGATCGAACCACTGTTTCAGGAGCCGAGGATCTCGGGTGAACTTCCCAGGATCTCAGGTGAGTTTCTGGGGAGTTCATCTGAGTTTTCTGGGATCAGGTGAGTTCTCTGGCCATTTGTGTCCTGCCTGGCAGGTCAGGTGTCTGTTCAGGCTTCAGAGGCCACTATGATTCATAAAACGATGGAGGGGGGTGAGAGAGTGTTTTTCGCAATGGGCATGTGGGTACTTATGGGGTTCGATGGATTTTCCTCTCGCTGAAGAAGTCAGAAGCAGGAAGCAAGCTGTCAGACCTCTCCAAACAGACCCCACTGGGCAGCCCACAGTGCACAAGGAGCACCTGGTAGGTTGCGGGGGGGGTGGGGGTGGGGGGGACTCCTGGATGCAGCAGGGGTGAGCACCTCACTTCCACACTTCCCCAGCACCAGGAATGCTGACTCCTGGACAAGGGCCCAAAGTTTTTCTCTGACTACAGACTGATTTCAACCAGGTAAATTTCTTAACTCCCTGTGAACAGCAGATAAGACACTGGTTTTCAAAGCTGAATGACAATGCGGCATTTGATTAAGAGCATCCAGAGTTTAAAAAAAAACAAAAAACAAAAATGCCTAACAGTTCACCATCTTTACTAACAGAAATTTTAAGGGAAAACATATCAGCATACATGAACATTTAAAAGAAAAAACATAATGGTAACTTTTAATAACACTTACTCTAGAAAATGTAAACTTTCCTTCTTATACGTAAAAGAAAATGCCAATTACCAATCTTGACCAGCTCCATCCACTGCACACCTTGGGTACCGATTGCGACGAGGGAGAACCCTATGGTGGCCCCGACGATACAGTGAGTCCCCGAGATTGGGAGCCTCAGAAAGGATGCAATGAGCTGCCAGACAGCTGAGCCTGTGGGTTAAAGATAAAAGACAAAGACAGAGGCAAGTCAGGGACACGGTGCAGTGTCTCAGATTGCCACAGAAGGAAGAGACCCAAATTACAGTCCTCCTTCCCCACCCCTCGCTGGAGCTAATTGTCTCCGGATTGTTTCTTAACAAAGTCCCGACAGAAACCTTCACTCAAATAGCTTTAGGCAAAGGAACGTTCTTCAACACGGAAGGGATAATGATGATTTATTCAAGTGAAAGTCTTTGATAGTATGAAATGAAAAGCCTGATGCCAGCTACAAGTTGACTCTGTCACGCTGAAGCAAGGATGCAGGTGATGAGTGAGCTCTGATATGAAGTGTGGCCAGGACCAAGCGGGAGACGGAGAACCAATGAATGTGGAGAAACAGGAAAGGCTGTGTATCAGAGAAGATTTTGCTGTAGTTAACATCTTCCGGTTGCATCATAAGGAGACTGGATACAGGCTATGTATTCTAATCGATACAAAAGAAGGCAAAATACAAACATCAGATCACAGTATTAGGACTTTCCCGGTGGTCCCATGCTGTGCTTAGTCACTCAGTCGTGTCCAGCACTTCGCGACACGATGGATGGTAACCTACCAGGCTCTTCTGTCCATGAGATTCTCCAGGCAAGAATACTAGAGTGGGTTTCCATGCCCTCCTCCAGGGTAGCTTCCCAACCCAGGGATCAAACCCAGGTCTCCCGCATTGCAGGCGGATTCTTTACTGTCTGAGCCACCAGGAAAGCCCTAGTTAAGAATTTACCTGCCAACGCAGGGGATACAAGTTTGACCCTGGTCCAGGANATACTCCTTTTCCTATTTGGAACCAGTCTGTTGTTCCATGTCCAGTTCTAACTGTTGCTTCCTGACCTGCATACATATTTCTCAAGAGGCAGGTCAGGTGGTCTGCTATTCCCATCTCTTTAAGAATTTTCCACAGTTTGTTGTGATCCACACAGTCATAGGCTTTGGTGTAGTCAGTAAAGCAAAGAGAGATGTTTTTCTGGAACTCTTGCTTTTTCGATGATCCAGTGGATGTTGGCAACGTGATCTCTGGTTCCTCTGCATTTTCTAAAACCAGCTTGAACATCTGGAAGTTCACGGTTCACGTATTGCTGAAACCTGGCTTGGAGAATTTTGAGCATTACTTTGCTAGCATGTGAGATGAGTGCGACTGTGCGGTAGTTTGAGCATTCTTTGGCATTGCCTTTCTTTGGGATTGGAATGAAAACTGACTTTTTCCAGTCCTGTGGCCACTGCTGAGTCACTTAGTAGTGTTTAATTCTTTACTCAGGACCTGCATCTGCTTCCAATCAAAGATCTCAGCTACTTCTCAGACTAACCTGCTGCCACAAAAAAGACGATGGGCCATCCTAAACCTGGTAGATGACCTGCACATCCTCGGTGCTACCAAAGTGCTGCTGGTGAGTCACTTCGGGACCNCACTTAGTAGTGTTTAATTCTTTACTCAGGACCTGCATCTGCTTCCAATCAAAGATCTCAGCTACTTCTCAGACTAACCTGCTGCCACAAAAAAGACGATGGGCCATCCTAAACCTGGTAGATGACCTGCACATCCTCGGTGCTACCAAAGTGCTGCTGGTGAGTCACTTCGGGACCCGTGGGAGGGAGCTGTGTTCTCGGTCCACCAGCATCCAGCCTCCCACAGCACGGCTCTCCCCACAAAAGCATGTGCCCTGCTGAAAACAGAAGGTGGCAGGACACCCCCTCACCCCCACCCTGTGCCCATGCAGACCCGCTGCCTGCTGTCTGTTACCTGGACCTAGAGGCAAGCATAGGAAGGTCTTGTTGGCTGCACTTAAGGCCCTGTTGCCCGAACCTCTCAGCTTGGTGAGGGAGCACTCATGCTGCTGTGGAGGGAGCACCCATATGCTGCCACAGGTCTGGGATCAGCGTGGGCAGAAAAGGAGCCACTCATCCAGCCAGCAATGCTCTCTCATCCAGGCCCCCTGACCCTACCCATAAGAGGTCCTGCTGCAAACAGGGGACGTACAAATGGTCTTCTGGCCAGAAAACAAAACAAGCATACCAGATGGAACTCCCAGGAGGGGAATTAGAAAATCTGAACAAAAACCAACAAAAGGATGACAAATGACATAGAAGACCAACGTTTCTTGAAACGCAGGCACTTGAGATTCATTTGGTAACTGCTCTAAAACAAGCGGAGAATACCAAGGTTCGGCTAATGAAAACTGGTTTCTGGCATCCAAGTTTTAAAACATTGCCTTGGAACTAATGAAAAATATATGAAAAAACAGAAATAAACCATCAAGGTTTCTAAATAAACCTAACTAAACCTCTGAAACACATTCACTTTAACGTGTTCTTTCTTTAAGAACTTTCAAATAGCTTTAAAATGACAAAGAGCTATGCTACAAATATCTTTTTTTTTTTTTTCTGGACTTTCTGAAAAGCACTGACTTAGCCAAAATCTATTTGAACACATTCAAGAAAGAAATGGTTGCTTGACATTTGAACACTGACCAAAATCATCACATACAGAAAGCACAAATAAGATATAATAAATGAGAAACAAGTCTGAAAAATATACATACACATATTTTATATATATATATTGCTGAATTACTTTGCTATACACCTGAAAATAACAAAACACTGTAAATCAGGTATATTCTTATTTAAAAACAACAACAACAACTATCAAACCAGTTTTTGAAAAGTTAAAGCAGAAGTCTCATTTATGGGTATGACAGAAGTCAGGCAGACAAGTGGGTCAGGGGCACACTCTCGCGGGTGGGAAGATGAGGCTACTTACCAACCATGGCACTGACCTCCCCGGCCATGAGCGTCTCCACGGTGTTGTTGTATAGGTTCACGTCAATGATGCCCTTCCGGATGGTCTCTCCGACTTTGGCCCCCAGCAACACTGAGCCGGTGGTTTCGAAGATGGAAGCCAGGATACAGGCCTGCCTCAAGGTCACCACGCCCGAGCCCACGGCAGTACCAAACGAATTGGCAACGTCATTGGCACCCACAGAAAATGCCAAGATAAAAGCTATGATAAAACCCAAGATGACCATCCACAGGTACTCGTCCATTGCCATCGTGGACGCGGGGCGCTGGGTGCTTTTCTTGTGCGGAAATCTCTGAAATCGGCCGAACTTGAGGTTCTAAGGGGCGTGAGGCTGAGAGTTTCTGTAAACAGTGAGTCTGCTCTGGAAAGTGCCGGGTGATGTTGGGGCTGCACAAACTGCTAACTGCTGGTTTTCAAACTACTGTCAGGACAGTTCATTGGGTCGTGTTCAGTCAGCGGTAAAACACATTCCATATTTTCCCTCCTGATCTGGGGAAGCTGTGAGGGCTCCTCCTGTGTCAGAAAGAAAACAAAAGGAGTTAGTCACCCCAAGGAATGGGCAACAACAGTCTGTTCTTTCAGGAAGAAGTGTTTGGAGAAGACTCATGGGCTCTCCCTTTCGCATGCATGTGGCCAATCTGACCGTAAAACGATGTTAGAAGATTACAAGCAGGCTAACTTCTACCCCTGCCACCACCAAAAAAGAGTTGATTCTAAAACTTCAGAGGGTAATCATGCTTTATGATTATAGACTGACAGGAAGTCCTACTAGGGTACATTTTTACACAATTTGATGAATATATGTGGCCTTTATTTTAGAAGGAAAAAATCCTGACAGAGGAGCAAAAGAAAAAGAAATGAGAAATTCAGAGTTACAGAGCTCATCAAATACACGGAACATGCCTAACTTCTTGCAGCAGGGTTACCCCAACGTGGCTGTGACACAGTGGGGTGTGGCTCCTTGTCCACCTGCTCACATACACATTTCACACCGAGCTTACCAAACCTGCGTCTGAGCACGAAGTGACCCATCCACAGGGTGACGGGGGAGACGGAAGCTGAAGGGTCAGCGTCCCCAGCAGGATGGGGACACTGGAGCGGAGCCACCTTGTCAGAGCGCGAGGGAGAGCAAGTCACTATGCACCGCCTCCCACCTCACCTGGGGATAGCCAGAGGCCTGAGCACAGCCTGGGAGATCACCCCCAGGTCTCCCCAGGGCCCCCCAGATGTCCTTAGGGTTCCCCTGCAGAGCCCTGGGAGATCTAGGGGGGAGTCCCAAGGAGATCTGGGGGAAACCCTGGGGAAATCTGGGGGGAGCCCCAGGGAGGGTAGTCGCAAGGAAATCTGGGGGCTGCTCCAAGGAGATATGGTGGAGCCCTGAGAATATCTGGGTGGGAGCTCTTATCCCTAGGCTTCCTCCATAGATCTCCTTGGGGCTCCCCCCAGATCTGCTCAGGGCTCCCCCCCACATCTGTTCGGGGCTCCCCCTAGATCTCCTTGGGGCTCCCTCCCTAGATCACCCCCTGCCAGATCTCATCTCATCCCCCAAACCTGCCTGGGCTCACGAGCCTCAGGTCTTGCCCACCTCTTCCCCTCACTTGCTCCTGCTTCTTGTGTGAAAACCACCAGCTCCCTCAGCTCAGGGCCTTCGTACCTGCTGGTCCCCAGGCCAGAAACAGCCTCTCTGCCAGCTCACTGCCTGCTCCAAGTCCCTTTCTGCCCAGATGTCACCCCCAGAGTGGGCCCCGACCTTGTCTAACAGCAGCGCCACCCACCCCACGCCATTATCCCTCTCTCTCACCCAACTGTTTGCCTTTTCTACTGACCACCTCGTTCATTCGTTCACTCACTCACTCCCGTCTGGCTTCACGCACGAGGACTCCCAGCTGTGTCCCCAGCACACAGACTAGCATCCGGCACGGGATAAGCCCCAGTCAAGTTGCGCAGTAAGTGAAGAAAGAGGCTGTTAGATAAAGGAAGGCTTGAATAGGCTTCTTCCTGGGATGAAGAGGGGATGTCACAGAGTTAATACATCCGTGAAGGAAAAATGGCATGAAAAGCTTCAGAGAGTACCACGTCTGTGTACTTGAGTGGTTCTCAGCATTGAGAATGATGCCTATAAATGCTTATTGAACTGAGTTAGCCTCATACAGCACGTCATATAAAATATAACTATCAGTCAACATCAAGGTTATTTAGAGGGAAAAAAGCAGGACACAAAATTTATGTACCTACGACTGTGGCAATGTTAAAAGGTACATAAAAGACCCAGAGGTAATTCACTAACAGTGTAACAGTGGTTGAGACGACGAGCAGTAGTAGAGATCAAGTTTTTCTTTCCTCCCAAAACTCTACTATCGTGATGCGCTTTCCAAATTAAAATAATACATAAAGACAAATCAATAAATATATAGAACCACCTTCTTAGGAAAAACGATCAACTAAAACGCAGCAACCACACGTGTTGGCAGCGTGGCAGGCCCAGGACGAAGCAGGAAGTGTGCTCAGACCACCTTCTCACTTTCTAAGCTTTGTAGCCCATGTGACTCTGGAGACGTGGGAAAAAGACTGCGCTGAGTCGATAAATGAAAATACAAAGTCAAACCAGTATCCGGACCAATATTATCTACCCTGAAATACAAAGAGGTCGAGATGAAGCCTCAGGCCAGGTCAGGGGGCCCAGAGGCCAGCAAGGACAGCACAGGATGCTGTTTACGGAGCGCCCTGGCGGCCTGTCACCGGGAAGATGCTGAGTGACGTGGGATGTGGTCCAGGAAGGGAGACAGACACATGTCAGACTATCAGGCGTGCCAGGTGCTAAAGCGAGAGGCCCACATCGTACTCAGCCTCACGAGCGCACCGACGGGGCACCTGGTCTGTGTGAGCAGGAGGGTGTCCTCTGCCACCTAAGGATGGGGGTGTCAGCCTGGGCCTAGGGGGGTCACTCCAGGTGGTTCCCAGTTGGGAAGGAGTGGCATGAGGGGGGAGACCAGAGGCAGCCCGGGGAGTCGGAGGCTGGGCTGAACCACACTGCCGGTGGCCACCTGCTAACACTGGGGGGCTCTGTTAGAGGGGTGCTCAGGCTCCCCTTCCTGGAGGCCCCTGGCCACAGTGCAAAGGGGGGCCAGGATGGAGGCAGGAGGGGACATGGGGAGATTGCCTCCGAGGCCCCTGCACAGCGCAGGTGCAGACAGGGTGTCCTGAGCCAGGGACAGGGTGCCAACAAGCAGAAGAAAAGGGATGGAAAGAGGGGTTCCGGTGGCTGATGCCGCCAGGACGCAGTGCTGGCTTGTCAGTGGGCATGCAGACAGGAGCGCTGGGCTGAGGAGTCACCGGGCAGGGTGTTCTCCCATCTGCGCTGTGCTTGGTTTTGTTGGTAGGTGGCAGCGTGGGGTCTGGGCACAGCTCACGGCTGGACACCCGTCACATGCAGCAGGTAAGGCGAGGCCCTCGGGCTGCCTCTGCTTGGACTGAGGGTTCTCATAGGGGTACCACAATGGTACCCCGGCACCACTTCAGAGCAGAGGTTCTCTCTCCCACTCACATGACCTTAGACAGCTTATCTCCACAATTACGTCTATGTCTTCTCCTTCACACTCAACCCCCAAAGTTCCGAAGCACCTGGCCAAGGAGAAAGGCCTGCCCCTTTTAAGAGACCAAATCATTTCCATCTTGCATGATATTTACCCAGCCTACTTCCTACTGCAAGTACCAATGTTTTGATTTTCTTCATTGACTTTTGTCCAACGTGGGCAAAATGAAGTGCTTAAGTAACTACACAACAGGATGCGCTGAAAAAGAGGGCCGTGCTGCTGAGACTGAGCCCTCGGCAGGCCGGAAAACCTCTGTGCGAGTGGCTGCTTGTCAAGAAAGTGGCCAAACTCAGAGCGGCCAAGGCCCGACCAGGACGCTTGTGTCTGAAGGTAGAATTTTGAACGGGCGGGGGGTGGCGGTTGATCACATCAGGGCAGAAATTCGACTTATTCAATACCTGATGCTGGGCCAACGTGCCAGCTGCTATCTAGAGGAAAGAAAAAAGTGAGATTCCCTACCTCACCCCAAGTGAAAGATTTAAATACAAAAACTGAAATCGAAATAAAGACTACAGTAAATATTCACTCGCTGCTGGGACGGGGATGCCTAGACGTGACCCTGGAGGCAGTGGATGGAAACACACGTGCGCCCACGGGAGTCCTGCAGACAGAGGCTCTGAGCGTGGGAGCAGCAATGAAAATGCCTTCCCTCTCCCTCAGCGACGGTGCTGCTCAGCCCGGGGCGACGCTCAGCCCGGGGCGGCACCCACCAGAAAACCTCCAGCAAATGCCTTGTTCTTCCTGCCTCTCCTCCGAGAGCTTTTCTGAGAAGTGTCAGGATGTGACGGGGGGTGGGGGGCTGGAACCAAGCATTCCTCCTCCCTCTCCTTGTCCAAGTGTGAAAACCCCTAAATGGCCAGACTCACAGACCTAGGGTTACAAGACGGTTGTCGGTTTTCTGATGCCCCTGACCTCTTGCACTGGAGGAGAGTTCGAACTCCCGCAAGAAGTACTGAGGGTCTGTAGGGTCTGTGCCCCCCACGGGTCATGTTCATAAGAGCCTCCCTTTCCCCGGTGAGCTGGCGTCTCAGCACCCCATGCGGCCTGGCACCTGGGCCTTCCGCTCTGAGCCATGCTCCCAGGGCTCCTGCTTGGAGGCTTCCAGACTCTCTTCCTCTGTCAGCGTTGACTCAACTCTCCCCAACACCCTCCTCCCCACCCTGCGAATCGGAATGTTTACAGAAGCGTGAAAACAAACATTCTCAGAATATTTCTAGTCAGGTTTGTACACTGCTTAAGAACAGGAATGTTGCTGAGTTGTGGCATTTAATAAACTTCTGTGCGCAGAGAAGCCTGGATCGGAGGGTCCTGCTCTGAAATGTTGCCAATGGTGACACCCCAGAAGACCCTTGACCCTCCCAGCAAAGGTCTGCTCCAGCGCCCCCCACCCCTCACCGGCCTGGGGTCTAACCATCTCCCCAGTCGGCACCTACTAGACCCAGACAAGCAGGTCCACAGCGGTGGGCTGTGGGCTCTTCAGGGATCCAGACTCATGCAGAAAAGAATCCCAAAGATGATTTCTGGCTTTTCCCCCGAGTACACACTGATTTCCATCAGTTCACCTGCCAATCTCGAACTCAGCTTTTTTTTTTTTTAAAAAAAAAAAACAAAAAACCTCTGATCCTGAAGGACGCTGACTGAGCTAGCGTCACGTTTCACCCAAGTCCTTCTTCTGTCCCGGTGATGCCGAAGGAATTCAATAAATCTATAAAATGTCTTACTTCCTGGGTCTGCTTGGAAACAGCCTAAGTAGGGCAAGGTCCTACTTGATGAGGCTTAATCTTATTTACTGACATGAGCTGAGTCATAATTAACAGTTGTCTCCATCCTCCAGCTCGATTCAGAAGCAGATACCAGGAGAGGGTCCCCTGCGTCGTTCTGGCCCGTGAGGATCTTTTCTGAAGGCTCACAGCTGCACCCAGGCCAGGCCCTCCTGCCAACAGACTACAGGAAGGAGCCAGGTCCCCACACAGAAAACCTGGGGCTTTGAAGTAATTTCCCAACTCCTTTCCTGAGGCCCCAGGTACCTCGCACACACAACTCTCTGAAAATGAAAAACCTGCTCTCCCGGCAGCCCGCGCTGCATCGGGAGTTTTGACACTTAGGTCAAAACGGCGGAGGAGACAGGTATCCCTTCAGGGGCAGGATGTAAAACCCAGTAATTCTGCTACCTGCAGGTGAGCCTGACGAATAACATGTCATGCAAAGATGACGTGGTTTTTCCCCTGGTGGTATTTCAACAGAATCGCAGATTTCACTTTCAGAGTCTTGCAGAAAACGTTGCTGCAAGCACAAACGTTTTTCACCTTTTAGGATGCAGAAGAGTGTCTGTTAACATTCTCTTGAGCAGCTCTTGACTTCACAGGCTTAAACGGTAAAAAGAAGTTCAAAAATAACAGTATATTTAAGATAGAAAACACGGAGCTTCACGTTTTCACACAAATGATGAAGCACTGAAGGATTACTAGGAAGGGTCTAAAACAGGTCTCCAGCTCCCTTTTAAAGGGCCTGTTCCCAGATCGGCCACGCAGCACTGGGACCAGAGGCGCCTGGAGACAGGCAGACGGGTGCTCTCCGGACGGAGGCAGGGAGGGGCAGGGGGCAGAGGGGACGAGGAGGGAGAGAGAAGGGGAAGAAAACGACTCAGAAGGTCAGAGACCACCTGGAACAGGGGACGGAGGCAGAGGATGCAGGGGACGGAGCACGGACACAGCCTGATAACAGTGGCACTAAGATGCCCAAAGTGGAACAAGAGAGGCCGGGACATCGGCCCAGCCCTGAGTGTCCGTGCCCCCTCCTTTTCTCTCTACTATTAAAGGGGAGCACCTGTTTCTCCCACCTGGAGAAGGGGACAAGCCCAGGACAGGTCACCCTGGGTCTACCCCAGTCTACAGCTGCCCTGGGCAAGTCACATCCACGCCCCGTCTGAGAAGCGGGAAGAAGAGCACACAGCACAGTGGTGTGTGAGGTCCTGGCTCAGCACAGGGGTCCACACGTGGCAGAGAAAGCCCTGGGCGATGGGCAGGAACCCCGAGGCCTGAGCCTGGCCCTGCTGCTAACCCGCGATGTGACCACAGAGAAGTCTTGTTTCACCATCTGTAAAGGGGGGGACGGTAACAACACATGGACTTTTTGGAATTATTCTCAGGGTCAAATCCATTTTTTTCAGTGTTTGCGAGTTGTGGTTGGCTTCAAGCAACTTGAAGTTATTGGTTATCGGGGCAGTCACAGGGAGAATAAGAGCGTAAGGGTCCCAAAGTCCTTTGAGAAGGGTCTTCCTCACTCCCATGGCCCCACCTCCCTCAGGGGCTGCTATTCCTGCTCTACAAACTCTAGCCTTGTCTTTGCCTAAAGAC
Source organism: Neotragus moschatus (assembly GCA_006410615.1). NCBI lineage: Eukaryota > Metazoa > Chordata > Mammalia > Artiodactyla > Bovidae > Neotragus > Neotragus moschatus. Next base: position 167,813 of record SJYA01003032.1, on the reverse strand, counting down.
TGACACACGCCGTAAGGCTCAGGAACTTCGTGGAGGGGTGGACAGAGGAGAAGGGGTAGAGAGAAAAGAACTTGGAAAAGTGCTAGGGAAAAAAATCTGTACAAAATGGGAAACATTTTGGAAAAGAACTCAGGGGTTTCTCATACCCTGAAGCCTATGCTCACTGTGCAAGCCAGCAGACCCACGAGAAATGGAAACACACGTCTACACAGGAGACTCTGTTTCTCTCACAAGTAGCTGGTGTTACTATGCATGTGTGTCAAAACTTATGCAACTGTACACTGACCACTGGTGGGCTTGCCTGTACATAAATTATGCTTCAGTAAGGCTGCTTAGAAAACAACCCTGGAATATATAAACACGTGCGGTGATGGATGCATCAATCAACTGGACGGGAAGAATTCTTTTGCAATGTATATGTATAAAAACATATAAAACCACCACAGGGTTCACTTCATATTGTAATATTTAAATGATAATCTTACCATTTGATCAGCTATACCTCAACAGAGCTGAGGGCGATGAAAAGAAAACAGTACAAGTCAGATGTGGTATTTTCCCTTCCTGCCACACTGTCCAGCTGAGATGAAGTATAAACGCTAAACAGTTAAAAAAAAAAAAAAAA
>SJYA01003032.1:102869-160312 GCA_006410615.1 Neotragus moschatus | reverse complement strand
GATAGAGTTAAAGGAGTTGAGATGATCTGACCTAAAGAAGGAAAGACCTAGGAGGTCCTACATGACTTACATGAGAAATATTTCTTAAAAACCGAAAGATCGCCTCGGGAGGTAGAAACGTGAGTGCCTTGTGGTGTTCAAACGGGATTTGAGTCTACGGCCACACCACCCTGAACGCGCCCGATCTCGTCAAATGGGATTTGACTGAGTGATGGGTTAAAGTAAGAAAGCTTTTATCTGTTGTTTCCACTTAAATGGATAATTCAGTGAGTCCACGTAAAGGCTTATTTCAGTTCAGTTCAGTCGCTCAGGGGTGTCTGACTCATTGAGACCCCATGAACTGCAGCACGCCAGGTTTCCATGTCCATCACCAACTTCCCAAGCTTGCTCAAACTCATGTCCATCAAGTTGGTGATGCCATCCAACCATCTCATCCTCTGTTGTCCCCTTCTCCTCCTGCCTTCAATCTTTCCCAGCACCAGGGTCTTTTCCAATGAGTTTGTTGTTAACATCAGATGGCCAAAGGATTGGAGTTTCAGCTTCAGCATCAGTCCTTCCAATGAATATTCAGGACTGATTTCCTTTAGGATGGACTGGTTGGATCTCCTTGCAGTCCAAAGGACTCTCGAGTCTAATCCAACATCACAGTTCAAAAGCATCAATTCTTCGGGACTCAGCTTGCTTTATGGTCCAACTCTCACACCCATACATGACTACTGGAAAAACCAGAGCTTTGACTAGACAAACCTTTGTCGGCAAAGTAATGTCTCTGCTTATTAATATGCTTTCTAGGTTGGTCATAGCTTTTCTTTCAAGGAGCAAGCATCTTTCAATTTCATGGCTGCAGTTATCAACTGCGGTGATTTTGGAGTCCAAGAAAATTAAGTCTGTCACTGTTTCCATTGTTTCCTCATCTATTTGCCATGAAAAGGCTATCAAGAGAAAATATATTATTCGCCCCTCCTTGTCTAGTTGGAGATACAGCAATCTTTCATCGTTAATAAGAAAGCTACACTCAGATAGGAGGAGAAAACTTTGGAACTCAATGGGTTGCCCACAGTGAAATGAGTTCCCACTGGAAATGTGGAATTACCTGCAGTGGAGATTTGAAAAATAGGTTGTGACCACCTCGCCAGAGTGTTTTACCCATACTGCTTGAAACCCAAGGACAAGAACAGCTGAGCCTCATATTATCTATTCCCACTCCCAGACAGAAACGGCCTCTGAACATCTTTCCTTTCTGTATGCACTAGACACAGATTCCCTCCAAATATTCTAGGTCACCTGTTTTTGTTCATTCGTAACCAAACACAGAGTTGCTTTCAGGAGCAAATCACTTAATATCCTTTCTATCAACTGGCAAACCTAAGGATCACTTGTTCCTATCCTGTGCCCTGAAGTGCTGGGCTGCTTGGCCAAGTCCCAGGAGCTATATTAGGGAAATACTTTCCTTTCAGCCACGGTTGAAAATGGAACTATGTATATAAATAGACATCTTGGTTCTTACATATTTATTTGCCAATTTTATTCCGAGTATTTTCAATAAAAATGTGAATGATACTTATGAAAACATTGATTCCTGCTACCACTACATATTATTTCTATTACTGGAACATTAATATAAATGGAAGAGTTGATAGGTAAAGATTATTATCTTAACTATTATCCATGCTCAGTTTACAGCCCTGTATTTCTTACTTTCACCGCAGAGGTTCTTAAGCAATAGTTCTTAGGCAGAAGCAAGAGAGGACAAATAGATAAATATTAAAATGACTTAGTTGGACTTTTTCTCTCTGGAAGGGAGCAAAGTCCACTCAAGTCTCTGAAGTACCTCATCAGAAGGCAGAAAACTTGATTCAATTCCACCAGTAAGGGCAAAATATTAAGTAAAGCAGCCTCAACAAGGCAGTCCATAAATTTGGTTGGTAAGTCTGGTGAAAATTTAGCAGTTCTTCATACCTCTGAGACTATGAAATTAAAGTCTCATTACTAAATTTAGAGGGACTTTCCTGGTGGGTCAGTGGTAAAGAATCCACCCACCAAAGCAGGACACATGGGTTCGATCCCTGGGTTAGGAAGATCCCCTGGAAAACGAAACGACTACCCACTCTAGTATTCTTACCTGGGAAACTCGATGGACAGAGGAGTCTGGCAGGGTACAGCCCAAAGGGTCAGACACAACTTGGGGCCTAAACAACAACTACATTAAGAAACCATAAGCATTTGCTTGATATCACCTTCAAAAAACCACAGAGACAGGAGGTTTTTTTTTTAAAAAGACAGTTTATAAGATTCCTTTGAAAATGATCTCCCCGTTCTGAGAGTGCTCCTGTTGCTTCATTCCTTGTGTGCAGTTAAGATAGAAACTTCCCAGGGCAAGCCACTAGCTCCCTTTGTCTGTTTCGTTTAGAAAGCTTAGAGCTAAGAAGGTGCTTGTATGTGAACATAAGGAGCTTTCTTACAATAACCAGAAAGCCACCAGGTATAAGCTGCCCTTCCGTGATGTTTGAAATCAGTTAAGAGAACAGAAAGAAATCTATATTGTTCTGTATCATCACCGACTCCGTCACCTTTATTGGAGCTCCTGGGTGTGTTGCAATCGCTGCCCTGTGCCGCTTCCTTTCAGCCTACTGAACGGAACTCCTTTTAGTATTTCTCGTAAGGTGGGCCGGTCCGCAGGGCATTCTCCCAGTCTTTATTTACTTGCTGATGCTCCTATTTAGAACGACAGCTCTCCGGGATACAGGACTCCCTTAGCACTTTCCTGGTCCTCTCACTGCTGCCTGGCCTCCACTGCTGTGAGAGGCCCTGGGCTTCCCCCAGACGCCGTGAGCCACGTCTGCCTCTCTGCATCCCCACTTTCTCCTCATCTTTCAGCATTTTGACTGTAACACGTCTGGGTGTGGATCTCTCTGCATTCATCCTAACTGGCACTTGTTAAGCACTCTGGGTGTGCACACTCGTGTTTCTCATCAGCTCTGGGGATTTGCCAGCCATGGCTTCTTTGACAGTGTTTTTCTGCCCTTTCTCTCTCTGCTTCTGGTATTCCTGCTGGGACTCTTCACAGTGGCCTATGTTTTTCTGAGACTGTTCATGTTCCCTCCTGCCTTTTTCCTTTCAGTTCTTCTGAAACTGTGACTTCTACCACTTCTGTAAGTTTTACCACTCTGTCTTCAAATTCGCTGCTTCTCTCTTCCGAAAACGCAAAGCTACTGTGGAGCCTCCCGATGAGGTTTTCATTTTGGTTCCCGTACTTTTCAACTCCAAAATTGCCATTAAAAAAAAAAATGTTTTCATTGTGATTAGAATAAGCACAGAATTTACCATTTAACTATTTTTAAGTGTATAGTTCAGTGACATTAAGTACATTCACGTCATTGTGTAAACATCACAACCATCCGCCTATAGAACTTATCTTACAAAACGGAAACTCTGTACCCATTAGACGATAATTTTCCATTCTTCCTGGCTACCACAGTTATACCTTCAGTCTCTGTCAATCCGACTGTTTTAAGTGCATCAGATGAGTAAAATCATACACTATTTGTCTTTTTGTGAGTATCTTATTTCACTTAGCATAATGTCTTTCAAAGTTCATCCTTGTTGCAACGCGTCAGAATTCCCTTTTATTTTTAGGCTGAATAACAGTCCATTGTATGCATGGACCATGTCTTATTTATCCATTCATCTCTTGATGGACTTCTGGGTTTGCTTCTACTTTTTGGCTATTGTGAATAATACTATTAAAACAGTGTACAAATATCTCTTGGAGTCCCTGCTTTCAGTTCTTCTGGGTATACAACCAGAAGCAGAATTGCTGGGTCAGATGATAAATCTGTTCATTTTTTCAGGAACCGCCATACTACTCTGTACAGCAGCTACACCATTTTACATTCCCACCAACGGTGCACAAAGATTCCAGTTTCTCCACATGTTGTTTTCTACGTTATTGTTTTCCAGGAGAAGCCATCCCAATGGACATGAGGTGATACCTCACTGTGGGTTTGCCTTTCACTTTTCTAGTGATTACTGTTGGTACATCTTTTTTATGTGCTTGTCTATTTAAGTCCTCTGCACAGTTTTGAATCAGTTTATTTTTCTGTTAAGTTGTAGGAGTTCTTCATATATTTATATTGTGGGTACTAGCCCCTTATCAGATATGTGATTTACAAATATTTTCCCCCATTCTGGAGCTGGCTTTTCACTCTACTGCTTGTGTCCTTGGATATACAGAAACTTTTAATTTTGCTCTAGTCCAATTTATCTGTCCTTACTTTTGCTTTTGGTGTCATAACTACATTTGGTTCTTTTTTTTTTTTTATCATTTCTATCTCTTTTAAGGATAGTCTCTATTTGATGAGTCACTGCCATCAATTTTCCCTGAATTCTTTCAGAATAGTTTATTTTAGATTTTGAACTAAGATAAATATAATAATAGCTGCTCTGAAGTCTGCTAAGTTCAATAAACGGGCCCCTCAAAAGCAGTCTCTCCTGTCTGCTTACTTCTCCTGTGTATGTATCACATTTTTCAGCTTCTCTAACATGTCTCATAATTCTTTTTTGAAAAATGGACATTTTACAAAGGACAACGTATATCGTAGCAACTCTGGTTACTGGTGCACCCACTCCGCAGAGGTCTGTTGTTATTTGGCTGTTCACTTGGCTGGACAACGCTGGGGACATCTCCTTTCCCTACAGCGTACAGCTGTTGCTGTGCCCGCCCAGATATTCCCCCACGTCTTTGTATTTTAGTCTGGCTTGCTAGAAATCACCCATGGGACAGCATAAGCTACTTACTGGTCAAAGGTTGTGCTTAAGCCCCCTTAGCTAGTGAGATTTCCAGGCTCTACCATGGCATTTGGGGCTTAGAGACCACTTTGCTCAGAGCAACTGAAAGCAAAGGGGCAGCGCAAGGGTGACTGCTGGAGAGCTGGGATTATTCTGTATCCCGGCTGTGCTGGTGGCCATAAGACCCCGAGCATGTGTAAAACCTCATTCAGCTGTACACCAGGAAAAGTGAATTTTGCTGTATGTAAACTTTTAAGTGACTGGATTTGCCTAAAAGGCATCCATCAACATATCCTATGGCTGCCATCAACATATCCTCATGGTCTGGCTTACAAAGAAAAGATACTTCTACACCTGGAGTCATATCCAATTGATCACTTGAGTTCTTAAAAGGAGACAAAAACCAAAGCTTTCTTATCATATGATCGCCTACTGGAATCATTTCATCTCAGAACACATACACAAACTAAAAACCAGATCCTTCTGGTACTTAATAGTTAGCATGAGAATGCGCGGTAACTACTGCATGATAACGTCACGCTTTTCTACCTGGCCAAAGAAGTCTCTTCTGGATTAGACTTCAAGTCATTTTTCTTCAAGTCAAAATTCTGGATTCCCTTAATTGTTACTGACAAGGCTCACAGAGCCTGAAGACATTATGACTTAAAAGATAGGGGGAATATCAGAAAAATGTCCACAAAAGTAGAGATGGCAAAAACCAGGCCTGACAGAGGAGGTGTGAGGGTGGGCGTGCTGCCTGCCAGGTGCCCAAGGATTCTCAGCTCCACTCGGGAGGCTGAGACAAAAAGTGATGGGCCCTCCCAGCACGCCCCCATCCCTGCTCCAGCGCCATTTCAATTTCAGGTCAGGTTGAAAGCAATCCCTCTTTCTTTTAGAAACCTTCATCCTCGTTGACGAGTTCCTTTATAATTCCCAGCCACCTCGCTATGCTGAGTGCAACCACACCTTCTCACTTCCGATTTCAGTCTTCAGAGAAAAGACAGAAACAAACAAACAAAACAGATGAATAAACAAACAAACAAACAAAAACCAAAAAGCAAGAAAATGAACTCAGTCCAAGTTTTTAAGCCAAGATTCAATGACCCTTTCCCTGGACAGCCATCGGCTTCCTGCCTTTTCTAAAGGAGTTAGAGCCTCAGGAAATACTTTTTTCTGCTTTCTCTCTTCTAAAAAGGTGCTCTCTACCTTCATGCCAATCAACTGGCAAAGCCTTCTGTCAAGCAAACTGTAACTGCCGACCTACTCATCTTGATGCGAGTCTGTGCTCCCACTCAATGCAGGAGGAATCTGTGACTCAATGGAACTTGGACCCACTTGGCGGCGAGGATACGCCATGGCCACCATCAACATATCCTCACCGGGAACAGAGCTCCATCCACTGGCTATCTGACTATTTGGGTTAAACGGTTCACCCATGGCTCCTTTCCCCTCCCCTGCCCAGAGAAAAGGATGATAAATCCACATGGGACGTGTCTTTACTTCCTGGGGAAGGCGAGAGCGTGGAGAAGGATTACGAGATTATTCCAACCATACCACTGCAGAAGAAAGAGGCGAAGATGATGAAGAAAGCAAGGAGAGGATGAGGAGAAGAACGCTCCTTGTAAGGATGAAAACGGTAAAAAGGAAACCTGAAAAACCAGCTCTCTGGGCTCCCAGGACTCTGAGAAAGACTCCTGATGAGTAACAAAGGCCCTGAACCAAAGGTTAGGCCACCATGTGATCCATCTGGCTTCCGGAGGCACTTGTGCTTTAAGTTTAAGGTTATCAATCTTGCTGAAAGTGGATTCAGCTCAACCTCAACCCAGAGCTCTGCCCCCAAGTGAACCTGGTGATGGATCCATTCATTCTGGTCAAGGCTCAGTGTCTGAACAGACTTCAAAGGGATACCTTTGCCACAGCCATCAAAAGTATTTATTCTTTCGTGTCACCATACAAAGTGGGTAGAAAGGAGGCCTCCTGTTAAGGCTCAAGAATTTCTTAAATCAAGTACCACCAGTACCAAAACAATGCCCCCAAATACCCTTCCGATTAGGCCATAAGGACACGCCGGGAACATCTGGCAGAAGTAACCTAGCAGCAGATGCTCTCTTACGCCGTTATCACCTCGGTTAACGCTGCCAGGATGCACGCAGAGGCCACACAGATAAGTGCTGCATAAATAGGACCCAAAGCCCACGGCCATGGTTCCACCCTCCGCTATTCCGGGCCTAAGTGAATAATCTTAACACTAGGTGTACTATTTTAACGACTTTTAAAAATATGTTTTATTTGCCAGCTCCCTGCCTTCCCTCTCCACAGAACACTGCTGCTGCTGCTGCTGCTAACTTGCTTAAGTCGTGTCCAACTCTGTGCAACCCCAGAGACGGCAGCCCACCAGGCTCCACCGTCCCCGGGATTCTCCAAGCAAGAATACTGGAGTGGGTTGCCACCTCCTTCTCCAGTGCATGAAAGTGAAAACTGAAAGGGAAGTCGCTCAGTCGTCTCCAACTCTTAGAGACCCCATCAACTGCAGCCTACCAGGCTCCTCTGTCCATGGGATTCCCCAGGCAAGAGCACTGGAGTGGGGTGCCATTGCCTTCTCCGTGAACCTGGCCAAACTGAGATTCGTGGGACAGTTCACAGAACCTCTGGAGCACTGAGGTCACAAGGCAGGTCCTTGCCGGGTACCTTTCGCCTGTGCCTGGAACATGTGTCCCCAGGGGTGCCTGACCCTCTGTGACCCCATGGAGCATAGCTCACCAGGTTCCGCTGTCCATGGGACTCCCCAGGCAAGAATACTGGGGAGAATACCCAAGAATACTGGGTTGCCATTTCCTTCTCCAGGGGATCTCACCAACCCAGGGATGGAACCCATGTCTCCCTGCATTGGTAAGCAGGTGCTTTACCACTAGCACTACCTGGGAAGCCCAATATGCATGCAGCGTGCATATAAAAATGTTGGTACATACAGAAAAGAAGAAAGTAAAAAAGGAACACTGCTCCTAGCCCACCCCTGCAAGATGACCACTGTTTCTGTGCACACTTGGGTGTGCTCGCTTTATCCACAGGGGGAAGTATAATTACGTAAGCCACTGAGAGGCCACTGATGAATCAAATAAAATATAAAAGTCAAAATAAAAATGAATTACAGCAGTTCTGTTTTGAAAAGAAAGGTTCTCATTATTACACAGCTCATACATGCTCACTGAAGAAAAAAAGCCTAAAATACAGGTAACCAGGAAGCCAGGGGGAAAACATGAGCTCATTCCTATAGCTAAGTGTTGTTATATTTGGGGCACTGCATTCTTTTTATGTGCATGTAAATGCCTTCCTTTTAAAAAAGGAATTAAAGCTATGAATACCCGTTTTAAAATATCTTCCGTTCGAAAAATGAGCTGATATGTATGTTTTTTTGNCCTCCCCCCTCCCCAAAGTTTCTGAATCAACGGGTCTTGGGTGGGGCCTGAGAATGTACACTTTTCACTAGCTCCCCGGTGGGGCTAAGGCTGGCTGCACCACAAGAACCACGGTTCTACCCTAACCATCACTGGATCAAACCCTTACATCCTCAACAGAGCTGGACACCAGCTGGCCTCTGTCCCCTGGCCCTGGAATACAGATGCCAGAATAACAGTTCAAGAGTCCCCCCAGTCATTTTTTTTCCCCTCCTGGCTAAATAATAGAGGTTCCTAACATCTTTCAGAGGCATCGTTTTTCAACCCTTTAATCATTTCTGAGGTTCTCTATCAAGCTCTCTCTGAAGCCCTTTTAGCTGTGGGGCTGTGAACTAGGCCTGAAGCCTTAGTCAGAGATGGGATGAGGTTGAACATAAAGGGAAAATGACTCACACCACATCCTCCTGGGCATTAATCTCGTGCACCCGCGCCCGCCTTATGAGCGCCCTCTGATTCATGCCATTCTGACTCCTTTACGGGCTGCAGTAACACCGGACTGACCTTCGGAAACACCTTTCTTCCAAGAAGCTCAAAGCCCTTTTCTAACTAATGTAACAGTTGACCCAAGATCCCCCACTGGGCTAAGTAACCTGTTCAATTGTGTATCAGTTTTTAAGAGGGAGAGAAAGTCTGGAACCCAAATATCAGATTTCTACCCAAATATCACTGGGTGGAGAAAGATGCTCCTTACATTCGTAACATGTTTGAATGTGTGGGTGGTTCATGCATAGGCTACATGTGTTCTGGGTGTTTCTGGGGGCAATAATGGAGCTACTAGGAGCATCCAGGTGGCTCAGTGGTAGAGAATCCACCTGCCAATGCAGGAATCACAGGAGATACAGGTTCGATCCCTGAGCTGGGAAGATCCCCTGGAGGAGAAAATGGCAACCCACTCCAGTATTCCTGCTGGAAAATCCCACAGACAGAGGAGCCTGGCAGGCTGCAGTCTCTGGGGTCGCAAAGAGTCAGACACGACTGAGCAACTGAGCGTGCACGTGTGTCAAGCTGCCTCTTCTAAAGATGAATGACAGGCGCTTTCCAGCGGCAGGTAAGACTCCTGATCCCCTTCCCTGTGTGGGACTCGCCACAGTGACCCTGGGCCGTGGACCGGGCCCTGGGGGCCTCTCACCTCCATCCCTTCCCTAGCTGCAGGGAGAGACAGGGGAGCAGGGCCCGGAGGCACTGCTGGCTGCCCGACCCCTACGAGGCAGGAGCCCAGATGGAGAGAGCAGCCCACGGGCCCCCGCCCCCACCCCCGCCCCACGTGTTCTCCATTTCTTCCTCTCTTTCTGGCTCTGCCAGTTCACTCAGTGTCAAGTTGGGCCCACGCTCTGCGTCTGCGTCTCGCCTAACATGAGCACGTGGGCTCCTGGAGTATAGGAACTACGCTTTCTTTGTGCATTGTATGGCTCTGGGGTGCTTCATACATGCTAAATAACAACAGCCTCTCAGCACGTCCAGGAGCTCTTGGCATTCCTGCCGGGGCCCAGATCCTATTACCATACCCTTGTGCCCGAGACCCGCAGTGCGGAAGACACCCTCTGCTCGCTGCTCCTTTCATGCCAGCTGAAACAGTGGAAAACTCAGTGGATCAAGCCTTATTCCTGCAAGGTTTCCTTCTGAAAGAGAACATTCTAGAAGTGTGATCATTGAGCACCTGCATTGGGCTCCCAACCAAAGGGCAACCTGTTAGATCATTTCAGTTCCCTTCTGGCCATGCTGACAGTAAAGGGGACCCAGAGAGAAGACGCCTCTCTACGTTCCCGAAAACTCCTCAAAGCTTCAGAGCAGAAGGCTCTTCTCTAGGAATGAAATCCCAGGAAGAGCAATCTCCTATGATCAGGAGTTGTCAGAGCCTCCGGAGCTAGGACTATTTTAAGAGGAGGAGGCTGAGGACAGGAGGGCAGGTGGCCAGGGAGAGCCGCTTAAGCAGGGCTGGAGGACACACGTGCAGAGTCAAGTGCAGGGGGGCGACAGGCGGCACAGGCGTGTCTGACACACGGCTACACACAGTTGGAGCCACAGGCTCCAGGGTCCTTCCCCAGGCCACAAAGCTGCCCGTGTTTCTCAGCATCTGGACCTCCTGCTGGCGACTGTGAGTTGAGCTCACTGTGATTGGTCACGGCCAAGGTCACAGTCAAGGTCACAAGCAGTCCGGAGTCTCTTCCCAAGAGGGTACCGAGACCCCCGCCCCTTCCCAGAAGACCCCTTTCTTCCCCCAGGCACCGGTGAGCTGTAGGAGGAGGGTCTCTGCTCCAGCAAACCCTCCTGACATTCCCACACCAGCACTGACATCACCTCCTCTCCCGGATCACTCTCTCACGGCACATAAATCACTAAAACAAATACTCGGAAAGTGTTTACGAGCATTTTAGCAACTCCTCCTAAAAGAACATATGCTTCCTCGTAGTAAAAATACCTTGGGAAACATCCTTCTGTTAAGTTTTTAAAAAATGGACAAATCTTACACGGCTTTTTTTTGCAGGACTAAACTACAGTTGAGTGGCTGAATAATAGCTTGAGGAGGATCTAACACCCAACCACAGTGTAACTCTAAAAACACTCCCGAGATTCTGATGGTACTTCATTAAGAGCTAAAAGAAAGAACAGGAACAGTTACTTTCTTTGGATAAAAGTATATATTCCAAAGGAAATCCTGGAACAAAGTTCCTTCAACTGCTGAAGATGACATTACAGACTTTTCTGTTATAATTGCAATGAATTTGGACAGCAAATTTCTCTTCTTCTCAATAAAAAGACTTCGTTTAAAAAGAAAAAGTTTCCTTCCAAAAATAGACCCAGCACTCAGTCTTATTTTCCCGTCTTACATTCTTTTCCTACTAAATGTACCCTGAAACATTTCCTTTCATTGTTGGCACCTTGGGTTGCTGGGATTTAAAATCAGACAATACATAGTAACAAAGAAGTCTTTAAATAAAGCTTTCCAAATGGAAAAAGGCATCTGAGGGTATACCTTCCCCTGGGCCCAGAAGATGGAATCCTGATGCCTGGGAGCATTAGAACTGTTTCATTAAAATCGACATTCCCAGAGTGGGGGTGGGAATATACATGTTAATTGATAAAGGAATTCCTGCCAGGCTCTGTGTTATAAGCAAGTTGTTTGGCATGAAGTCAGCGTCTTGTGAATTAAAACATACTTTGAACCAAGCCAGGTGATTCAGATGTAATTAAAATGATTCTCATTAAAATCTTTAGTTTTCCTCAGTCCAAACTTAAGTTGGCAATGACTTGTTGAATTAAGAGCAGTTGAGCTAGGGAATTTCCTGACCTTTGGTTAATTCTGATCCCTAACCCAATCTTCTAGAGGATAATTTCAATTACTTTTCCAAAGGCTTCCTCTTAAATTTATTTTATTTTTTAAGGGCTTCTCTTTAGACATGGGTCTATTTTTAGGCACCAAATCCTCCTTTACAAAAACTATCTACACAGTTCACAAAATTACATTTGACACTCCCATTACATCTGTACATAAACCTGTAGCTCATAGTAGGTATATCAGGAGTCCAATTTCAACCTTTTCCCCCTCTAAGAGTTAGGTCACCACTGAAAATAAAGCTCAATGACACATCATTCCATTAATCAAATATTTTACCAGATAAAGTATGCAACAATGCACGGATTGCTTTTGCAAAGATAAAAATAGTAAGAATCAAATACTTTCTCTTGGGAAAATCAAGTGAGGCAGGTTTCCTGCAGTGAGATATATTTAAGGAAAAAGCTTTGGCCACCATTCTTAGAAGCCTCTAAAACACTCAGCCCAGAGTTCCCCGTTTTCCCAAGAGATAAAATGACAATGGATAGCAACATGAGGGAGACCTTAGGGCGAAAAGAACAAGGAGAAATCTGAAAGATTCAGCCGGTACTTACAAGAACTTTCAAAGGAAATGGGGACTGCAGTCCTTCAGAGACCGCTCTCCGGATCGCCAGCACAGTCTGAGTCTAAAACAGGCTTCTCTCACACTGGCCGAGAAGTCATATTTCAGCTTACTAACTTCTACTCGGGTAAACTCATAGAACAAACCCCCGGCTAAAATTAACCGCCCCAGCGCAGCCCGCAGGAACTCGCTGATCTGCACCGTACGCGCCGGGATTTATTCACTGGGACAACATCGGTGTCCTCTTAATGGGAGCTCCGGCCAAGGGGCGTGCCCTGCGAACAATAAGAGCATCGTGATTATGCTAATTACTGAATGCGGTCCCCCGGTACTATCTCCTTCCTCGCTGTTTTCACAAGTGCCTGCCCACGGAGAGGGCGAGCTCTTTTTCAGCACAGGCACTCACTGGATTTTTCAGCTCTTTCAAATCAGACAAAACTTTGGCAACAAGGTGGCAGTGTGCTGTGTGCTCCTCACAAGGGGAAAAAAAAAAAAAGGTCAAGGGACATTCAGTCAGATTATTTACACAGCACGATCAGACCTGGTACTGTTGTTTGGTCTGCTTAAGTTGTGTTTGACTCTTTCGTGACCCCCGTGGACTGCAACCCGCCAGGCTCCTCTGTCCGTGGGATTTCCCCAGGCAAGCATACTGGAGTGGGATGCCGTTTCCTTCTCCAGGGGAACCTTCCCTATCCAGAGATGGAACCTGAGTCTCCTGAATTGGCAGGCGGATTCTTTACCACTGAGCCACCAGAGAAGCCCAGATCTGGTACTGTGTGAAACTGAACAGGCATCCAAGACACATACCAATAAGTCTTAATCAACAAAGAACCTTAAACGAAAGCTTTTTTTCTCGCTACATAATGAACTAATTCCATTGATTTGCTCTCTGGCTTTGTCTTCTGCATCTCCCAAGGAGTTGCTATGAGGATGCAGGTTTACTAACAGACTACAACTGAGAATAAACATCTCAAATATTCGCAAAAGGCACCATCCTTAGCAAGAAGCATTTTGAAGTGCATTTAACTGCCTGGCTGGCTGGAACTGGTCAACTGTCCTTTATAGGTGACAGACCATCTATAAATCCNTGAGGATGCAGGTTTACTAACAGACTACAACTGAGAATAAACATCTCAAATATTCGCAAAAGGCACCATCCTTAGCAAGAAGCATTTTGAAGTGCATTTAACTGCCTGGCTGGCTGGAACTGGTCAACTGTCCTTTATAGGTGACAGACCATCTATAAATCCTGTTGAAGCTCAAGTTGACCGTTAAAGACCCCAAGTACACAGCTGATATTCAAAAGAAAATTAGAGGTGACACGGAGCTTTCTTTGAAAACTACAAACTGCCTCAGTAAGTACAACCTGGGTCAAGGACACCAAACTCCTTAATATCTACTCAAGATGGTTCACGCTAGTTTGCTGTGGATACTTTAGTTCTTATAATATATTTTGCTCTTTTTGGGTACTTCATGAGAGTTAGCAAGGCATGAGCATCAATCAAATCTCCAAACATCTCTGGGAGATGTCATTTTCCCATTTTGTTTTTTAAACATTTGTGCAAACAGGGAAATTCAACAGCTCTTTCCACGCTTTTCGCTAAATCAACACGGGATTATTCCACCCCGCCTCCTAACCACTCCATGGCATGTCTTCCATATTAACTATTTAGCCACAGTCCTGCAAATCTTGTTGGAGCTGTTTGTTTTTCTAATTTTAAAATGTCATATGTCAGTTTAGATTTCAGGAGATTTATTCCGCTCAGCTCCCCAAATCCCAGGTCACCTGTGGGACAAGGCAGGTGACGGAACCGCAAGACTTGACCTGGTCCTTGAGAAGCACCAGCCCATGTGGCACGCCACCCGAAGCGGCGAACGGCTTGGTTCTCACTGGCATGAGCACAATCCCCCTTCTGGCTGTTTACAAAAACTGTGGGCTGCCAGTCTGGGTGTTTCCACCCCCAGAGCCCAGCTTTAGGCAGCAGAAGCCAGGACTTGCTCACCCCCCATGAGATGGGACTCAGCTACCGCCCCAACCTGAGTACCTGCAGTGGGGCACCCCACCCTGAGCCCAGAGGAAAGAAGTTGGTACTTAGCAAAGATGGCTGACCTCGGATGAATACGATCAATTCTCTGTGATCCACAGTGAATTTACTCTGGAATTCTCAACACCAAAGGAGGACATCGTGAGGCTATTTCTGTACAGTGATCCTTAACTTAGTATGTCACAGTACAGTCAAAGAGTTTCTAAGCCAAACAGTACTTCTTGCCTCAACAAACAAAAAGGCCAGTACACCATGGGCACCTATGTGCTGAATCTGGCATCAGAGAGAAACGGGAGCGGACCCCACATCCCTGACACCAAAGGCAGGGGACGCTGGGCAGTGCTCCAGTTCTTTACATGTCAAGTATGCTGAGTGTGACTACACTTTTCTTTCAACAGTGGCCACACCTGTCCCAAGATCCAAGAACTGAAACATTCCAAAGTAAATAGTGTGTCTTCCAGTGTCCATGAGTCACCCTGCTGTTTCCTTTTCATTAGCGAGAAGAATGGAGGAGTCAACTTTATTCTGTTCTGGGCATACCTATGACAGGAGAGAGAGATCTCTGTGCATCATTTAAAAGCCAGGGAAAGCCTTCCTGTTCCAGGTCACACACTGTGGGGCGAGGGGAGGGAGGCAGAGCCGTGCCAGTGAGGGGAGGTGATCTGTGGGTCTCCAGTCCAGCCGATCCAAGAAGTCAAAACAAAAACTCACATTAACGAACTGACCTGGATAAGGACCCTCTGGAGCAAGCTACTTCTATAATTCAAAAATTTCCAGTGACGTTAAAAAAGTAAAAATAAACAGGTGAAATTAATTTTACTAATATTTTTAATCAAACTCCATATATCTAAGATACCATCATTTCAACATGTCACAAAGATAGCACACCTGAAACTAACCCACAACGTCGTAAATCAATTATACTCCAATATAAAACATTAAAAAAAAAAAACAGTGAATAGAAAAACTGCCAATGAAACGGTGGGAGAAAGGGAAAGCTGGGGAACTCAGACAAACTGAGATGGGGGAAGATGACTTAGAAAAGAGAAAGAAAGGACTAAAAAGAGGGCAAACGGATGAAACGGAGGAGGGATGGAAAGCCGAACAGAGTCTGTCCCCGGGCAGGGAGTCCAGGTATGGGACCAAGTAACAAACACTGGAACGTTCGCACCCCGGGACCCAGTGCTGTGGACCCAGAAGACAGAAGACAAGGCCTCTGCGCCATCAGGAGCTCACATACGAGTGAGACGGACATACCGTCACTCCCCACCCGGCACATACACAGTTCTTGTGACCCTGAAGATGTGGCTCTGTGCTGCGTACTAGGGGAGCGCACGAGTCAGGTGGCACAGTTTCATTCTTAAATGATGGTTATTTCTCATGAACGTGAATTAACTTTTTTATTCAAGTATAGTTGATTTACAGTGTGCGTTCATTTCAGGTGTTCAGCAATGTGACTCAGTTATAACATATTCTTTTTCAGATTCTCTTCCCACACAGGATATTAGAGGATATTGGGCATAGTTCTCTGTGCTAATATATAGTAGGTCTCTGTTATCTATTTTGTATATATATATGTATATATTTATATGGTATATACATGCTACTCCCAAAGCCCTGATTTATCCCTCTCCCCTAAAATTTTAAATATATGTCTTAGGCCATTTTAGGATTCTGCATTTTATTTTGAAATCTCCAAGAGTCACAGAGAGATTAGTTATTCTAACATATTTTGTAAAAGGACATCTGGAACCAGCAGGAAAGTTTCCTCTCTGAGGTATTCATCACCTTCAAATTAAACCTGGTGATTTAGTCCAACTACCCACTCCAGTACTCTTGCCTGGAAAATCCCATGGACGGAGGAGCCTGGTGGGCTGCAGTCCATGGGGTCGCGAAGAGTCGGACATGACTGAGCGACTTCACTTTCACTTTTCACTTTCATGCATTGGAGAAGGAAATGGCAACCCACTCCAGTGTTCTTGCCTAGAGAATCCCAGGGATGGGGGAGCCTGATGGGCTACCGTCTATGGGGTCGCACAGAGTCAGACATGACTAAAGCGACTTAGCAGCAGCAGCAGCAGTGAAGGGACAGGATGAGGAAGAAGCAGAAAAGGGTGAAAATTCACATTTCATGTCACCAGACGGCATGAAGGGTACTCAATGGCTTCGTGCTCAAAAAAACAAAAACAAAAACAAACCATCACCAGTCCACTGGGGAGAAAGTCAGAAAGATCTGAGTTCAAAAGGCAACTCCTAACCCGCCTGCTTGACCTTGGGGACCACTCTGACTTGGGGCAATTCAGCTGACCTGTATGAGTCCACCTCCCCGCCCGCCCCGTAAAACAAGGGTGGCGATGTGACATCAAGGGGCAGCAAGGACTCTAGCTGCCGGCACCCGCTGGGCACACGCTCCCTGTAAACTGCCACCTTCCACCCACAGCCCCCGACTGGGACGTTACTGAGGGAGGGTGAGAGGCTTCCTGCTTTGACAGTTCAGACCTTCAAAGAATAAAAGGTTGAAAGGGGCTCCAAATAATCATGACGTGCTGCGGGGAAGCCAGGGCCTGTAAACTCGGCTCTGAAAACTCTGCGCCTGGGCAGCCAGCTCAGGTCTCCTCCACTCCAGTAGCACGTGCTGGGAGCCGAGGGCTGGCTCAGAGCCGAGGGACACTGAGTGACCGTTCGCACAAGTCCCGTGTCCAGGCAATGGGACGGTAATAGCCCCTATCAGCTCCCACTCCCCTGGACCCACACCCTGGGGGAGCCTCTGCCCACATCCACTCTGGGCTTGGTCTGCAGGGCAATAGTAAGCATAAGCTAGAGACTTTAGTGTAGGCCCTGGGTGGGGGAGCCGGCCCCCGCTCCAGCTGCACTTCAGGGCACCGAGACCACCCCTGGACGCCCCCCTAACCTTCTGAGGGTAAGACCATGTGGGGCACAGACTTGCCACCTGCACTGAAGCCCCACCACAGCCAGCCCAACGATGGCCCCCACAGGCTCAGTGGCCACCCCAGGCCAGGCAGCCCCAGCCAGGCTGCCAGCTGACTGCAGAGACCCACTGGCTAGCTACATCCAACCAGAAGAGTCACCCCGGTGACCCATGGAACCGTGAGACTTCAGACTTGCTTTTCCCGGCTGCTAGAATTAGGAGGCCTGTTACACAGCAAAAGCTCACAGATACACAATCTTCAAATGGTCTGTAAACAGTCCATCCCTTTACTTTCCAATGAAAGCCTCTCAGACTAATCTGTGTCTACCTTACTCTTAAAAACGCACAATTCTCTTTTTAAAAGAACCCACAATTCTGATTACTACAATTACTTTATCATATCCACCAGCACGTTACTCAAACTAAAATGAAACAGTGATACGGTCTGAATGTGAAACTGCTAAAATGGTTAAGTTTAAGCTTTGTTTCATCCTATAATTAGAAACAAATATCGGGTTGGTTAAAAAGTTCATTCTGGTTTTTCTGTATTCTTTTTTATAGGGAAACCCAAACAAACTTTTTGGCCAAACTAATCAATGTGGCCTTCAATGCTACAGCTCCCTGCTAAAGAAATGACTTCTCGGGCTTCCCTGGTGACACCGTGGTAAAAAGAAAAAAATCTGCCTGCCAATGTAGGAGACCAGGGTTCGATTCCTGGTCTGGGAAGATCCCACATGCCAAGGTGCCGCTAAGCCCTCGTACCGCAACTACTGAGCCTGCCAGTGCCCTAGAGCATGGGAGCCGCAACTCCTGAAGCCCACACTCGGCAACACGAGAAGCCACAACAATGAGAAGCCCACACATCGCAACTAGAGAAAGCCCGTGTGCAGCCACGAAGACCCAGTACGGCCACAAATAAATAAATAAAAACAGCTTTTTAAAAGATGATTCTCTATCCTGGCCTTCAGTCTGATTACATGGGTATAGTTCCTGGCTGTTCAGTTCAGCTGCTCAGTCCTGTCCGACTCTTTGAGACCCCACAGACTGCAGCACGCCATGTTCAGCCATCTTAATACTTCAGAAATGGATTAAGAGTACCATTTACGCACACGTGAGCAGAGAAAACGGATTCAAAGAATAAACCACTTTTTCTTCTGCACTTCTGTAAGGTAAAAATATATATACACATAAGTAGCCAGTTCAAGACAGTTCTCTTTTAAGACTGATAAACAGCTAATTCTGCATAATTTATAACAATTGTATGAGGACTATAAAAATAAAGGCAGCGTTATTACTGCTGCTGTTTAAATACTTATTTTAGACAGTTGATCTTTTCAAATATCTTAGAAGTCCACAGGGAAAACTGATCCTCACCATGNTAAATAAAAACAGCTTTTTAAAAGATGATTCTCTATCCTGGCCTTCAGTCTGATTACATGGGTATAGTTCCTGGCTGTTCAGTTCAGCTGCTCAGTCCTGTCCGACTCTTTGAGACCCCACAGACTGCAGCACGCCATGTTCAGCCATCTTAATACTTCAGAAATGGATTAAGAGTACCATTTACGCACACGTGAGCAGAGAAAACGGATTCAAAGAATAAACCACTTTTTCTTCTGCACTTCTGTAAGGTAAAAATATATATACACATAAGTAGCCAGTTCAAGACAGTTCTCTTTTAAGACTGATAAACAGCTAATTCTGCATAATTTATAACAATTGTATGAGGACTATAAAAATAAAGGCAGCGTTATTACTGCTGCTGTTTAAATACTTATTTTAGACAGTTGATCTTTTCAAATATCTTAGAAGTCCACAGGGAAAACTGATCCTCACCATGCATTCCTAAGAGTCATCCATTTAACAGACACTTGCTAAACAGCTGCTTCCTGCCAGTCCAGAACTCCCAAGCATTAACAAGATTTGAACAAACGGCAGGATGCCCAAGATTGTGGCACAACACGGTGTTAGCGACAGTGCTGCCTTCAAGAGGCCTATAATCTGATAGAAGACATGACGGCATATATATGAACTTTCTACCATGTAAGAGGGTAATCAGTAAGCGTCCCAAAGGGTAAAAATCCATTCCACCAGGAATCTTCTGGTGGGGTTAGTCAAGAAAGGCACCTTGGAGAAAGTAACATGTGAATTTGCCTGCTGATAAGCTTTCAACAGCAAAAGTGGAAAGAACAGCACGCAGAACCAACAACATGTGCAAGTCGGAGAAAAAGGAACGCTGTGATGCGTGTCTGTACCATGTGTGTCTGGGAAACGGGTTCCAGCTCTGTCAATTAACAGCTGTTTAGACCACTGATAAGGTTGCTTCCTTTCTCCAAATCAACGCTGAAAAGTGTCCAATGAGAGCATGGAGTCCAGGGCAAGGCTGCCCAGGCTTCTTCTAGTTTGATCACTTCTGGTTTCTAGTTGTTGATTCTGGGCAATTAATTCTCTCTCTGTGCCTCAGTTTCATCATCTTTAAAGTGGGTATAACAATATATAATATACTATATATATATATACACACAACATACAAATATACAAAGATTAGGTAGGTTTATATTTGTAAAGAATGCAGAACAGTGCCTGTTGCTTAATATATAAGAAGTAGCTTAGTCGTGTCCGACTCTTTGTGACCCCATGGACTGTAGCCTACCAGGCTCCTCCATCCATGGGATTTTCCAGGCAAGGGTACTGGAGTGGGTTGCCATTTCCTTCTCCAAACATTCTGTTAAATAAACAAACTCACACGTTTATGCATACATAGCAAGCTAGGTAGACAGACGTGCATGAATATAGAAATACAGACATAGCTGTATTATCAAGGACAGAACCTGGTATGTACTAGATGCTAGATTCATATATATCTTTTTTCCCTTTGAAGTTCACACTGTTCTAAAGCACAGGGTCATATATGCCCCCAAATTAGCATCCACTCAGTTAAAAGACTGGAGACTGTCCTTCCCTCTTTCTCTTGAGGCAACAATTCTGCCTGGGAGACACCAGGCTTACTAAACTGCTAGACAGACATAGCATGGCTGTCAGATTCAAACAAAGCTGTTCTAATGTCTCATGTAATAAAAACACTTTCAATGGAAAAACAAGCATAGGCTTATTAAGTACCACCTGAATCTCTATAATTTACTAGCATTCAAGCTAATACAAAATAAGAAACCTTAAACCTAAGATTTCAGGGGGGAAACAAAAGCCCTGAAAAACAAGATTTTAAGCCACATGAATCAAAAGGTGGGTTAACAAAATCCTAATTCCAGTCTAATTTGGCTTCAAGTAGTTATATATCCAAACTGAAAATTTTTTAACTGAAGTTTTGTTACATGAATCTAGTAAATATGAAGCTGAATTTCCCGTTTTTTAAGATAAAAATACTAAAGATAGTTGACAGATTATACTAAAAGTACTTGAAAATATTCTGCTACATTGCAATAAGTAAACATTTCCTACAATCTTATACTATTTGCTTAGAGACCTCTTTTTCACAGATAATGTATAGGTAAAAACTTCACCTACCACAAATCAAACTGCACTGGTGAATAGAATTTGAATTAACCAGTTATGCTGAACCACTAATGATAAATGCCCCCTTCTCAGTTTATTTCATCCAATTATAGGAAAATTGTTAAGAATTGGGCAACAAGCTGTTATCTTCCAAAATCTTTTGGTATGTGATCAGTTAATATTTATTTCTGTTATTTCAATCCACAAGCAATTAAATTTGTTTCAGAAGCATCTACAACTTTTTTTTAAAGTAAGGGTTACCCTACATTCTAACTTGAAATTTAAGACTATCTGAGGACTGGAGATTGTAGGCAAGTTCTTTAATAAGAGTCACCCTTCTGGGTTCATTTGAATCCCAACTTCACTACCTAACTGAGCCACCATAGGCAAGTTAACAGACTGGTGTAAAAATGAGTTAATGTGCATACAACACTCAGAACGGTACTTGGCACAGATTTTTAAAAATATGTATTTTACCTACATAAAATAATAAGGAAGGGGAAACTGTGTTTGAACCACCTGCACATAGTAGAGAATCTATCCTACTTTGGGACTCTTTTAAGTTTTTAGAGGAAATTTGCAGGGCAAAGCTGAAAGGACCCTCGTTAACAGCAGTCCAAAGCCGCAATGTTTTACAAATAATAATTTCAAGTAAGCGTTCAGGGTTCCTATATTCTATTCTCAAGCCGCCAAGCCCTCCTAAAATGCCCAAGTGTGTGGGGAAACACGACACTTGGTACCAGTTTACCAAGAGAGCTGGGAAATCAAAAATTTACTTTCTAATTTTTAATATTTTTGTTGTCACTGGGTGCAGTCCATTCCCAACCAGACATAATGAGAAGTGGTCACTTTGGCAATAAGTGCTTCAGAATCAACCGCAAATTACAGGAGCTGAAACATTTGTAAGAGATTCTAACTTCACGTGGCTACAAGAATCCAGGAGGTTTCTACACGGGGAGCGGAGGCTATCTCTTGAGATAGACGTACGTGATTCTGTCTCAAGCACTGTATATTTCATTTTAACAAACGCTCCCATGAAGGCTTGTTTTTCAAAATATCAGCGATAAGCAAAGAAGGACTAACAACTCAGCTCTCAGAACTGTAACAGCCCAGTAATTACAATAATCCAAGAGGCTGGTCTCTGAAACACAGAGACCAGCTTCTTTACAGAGACCCTGGTCCACACAAGGAAGGGTGGACAAGCAGTACTGGGGTATCTGCGGTTACTGCAGACTGTGAAACAGGAGACAATTACCCATTTTAGACCTTAATGCTCACATTGTAAGACTTGGTCTGTTTTTTTTCTTGACATTCTATTCCTCTCTCTCCAATTGCCAGGAGAGGGAACATCACCCAGTTCTTTGGGTCAGACCTGTTTATTAAAAAAGGCTCCTAAAAAACTAACTAAAAATTAATCTTTTCAGTTTCACTACTTAAGATCTTTTCATGTAAACTACACTGAAAGGAAGAATTCTTGATAAATACAGATTTTTAAGGCTTAACATGGGGAACACAGCCAGTATTTTATAAGTATAAAGGGAACAAAGCCTTTAAAAGTTGTGAATTGCTATACTGTAGACCTTTTACTTATAAAACATTGTACAACTATACTTTAATTTTAAAAAGTAAAAGAATAAACCCTCTTTTTAAATAAGATGATGGGTGCATAAAAGAGCAGCATATTAATAAATTCCAACCAATACTTCGATTTTGAATAAGAAAATTTTTGTTCTCATTATTCAACTCTAAGATATGATACAGGATTATAGGATAATAAACAGCCAGTTAGACAAAGAGTATGCTAGTTGCTCATACGCAGCATATCAGAAATACATGCAAATCATGACATCAGGCTAGTACTTACTGTTCTTTGTGTAAGTGTTAAACAAGCCATCTCTTCTCCTAAGAGTGGGGTGGTGGGCCAGTGTTCAGTAAAATAATTAGGATAAAACCTCAAACATCCTCCTGCACAATATCCAAGAGAGTCTCTCTGAGATCATTTACGAAAAGTAATCTCTTTCAAAATTTAACTAATTTTGGCCACTGAAGAGGAATCAATCAAATTTGTTAAGATTCTTTAGAATGTGTTGGACAATTCTGAGACACACTGAGAAAAAAAGCATTAAAAATAGCTAAGAGAAGGCAGCAGCTAAAACACAAAGGCCAGAGGTGAGATCAAAATTAGAAACGTATAATGTCTGGAGGGCTGTCCATATAAGGATATCTTTAAATCAGTAACTAAGTTGGGACCATCACCGGGCAAAATAAACAGCTGCCATCATCAAAGCGGCTGACTCCATCTCTCATTCAGAAATCTCTGGACCATCTCAGGAGACAAATATGACATGACTTTATGCTCAACAGTGTCTGGGGCTATTCTCAAAGCCGGTCTCAACATTCCCAGTCCCACATGAGAAAAACATATACACGGATCTTTCCTTTTTACAAAAGTATGAAACGGCAACAGTAGAGGGGATTTCCCTGGCCTTCCAGTGATTGAGACTTCACCTTCCATGAGTTTGATGCGGGTTCGATCCCTGGTCTGGGGACTGGGAGGCCACATGCTTCCCAGCCCCGCCTCCCCCCCCAAAAAATACAAAAAACTTGAAAGCATAAAACAGAGGCAGTGTTGTAGCAAATTCAAAGCAATATTAGAGGATAAAACTTCTGCCAAGCCTTCCTCACCCCATCTGCTAGACTATATTTACTTACACTCCCCAACCCCATAAAGTTCCTGATCTCCGGAGTAGGCTGCTGTTTTCCTCTTTCATTTATTTATTTGTTTGACTCTCAGGGAGCTTCTTAAGCTGGTGCCAAGTCCAAGAGAGATGAAATAAATAAGGATCTTACCTTCTAGGAGTTCAGTGTGGTATGGCAGACCAACACAGGAATAACTAATATAGCATAAGGCCTATGTAACAGGAATTTGCACAAGGAGGCTTGTGACTGTCTCTGGCATTGAGGGGAGGGTCTGTGATGGAAGAGGACCAGGCAGAGAAAAAGCAGAAGGCATCTGAGGCAGAGCGATCAGGACAGGCAAAAGCTCAGAGTCTGTTCTAAGAACAGCAAGAACTATGTGCCCGGAGTGTGACAGGATGTGAACGGGGGAAGAGGCGGAAGATTAGGCTGGAAAAGGCAATGACTGCGGTCCCTGCGGGCCATGCGAACTCTCATCAGCGCACCATCCTGCTGCCCTGAGGCTCTCAACTCTGGCTACACGTCAAAATCTCCTGGGAAACTTTAAGACAGAACTGATGTCTGGTATTTGCTAGTATCAATTAATTGGTCAAGATGGGGACTGGGCGTTGGTGTTTAAGTCTTCTCATATGATTCTAGCATGTGGTCAGAGTGAGAACAGCCACTACAAGCAACAGGGAGTCAACACAACCAAGCCAGCAGGATGAGGATGCAAGAGCAATAATGGTAATAAAAAAAGTTAACTGAGCAACAGAGCGCAGAGCAGACCAGAGCGGCTTCCCTGGTGGTCCACTGGTTAAGACGCCGTGCTTTCAACACAGAGGGCATGGCTTCAATTCCTGGTCAGGAACTAGATCCCACACGCCATGGAGTGAGTCCAACAAATAAAAATGAAAAAATAAATAAGTAAATAATATTCTAAAATTAAAAAATAAAAGAGTATATCAGAGGCACAGAGACCAGGGGAGGAATGTCCATTTACAGGTTCCTGAATATAGACAAAGAGAGGAGTCTACGCCAGTAGTTAGTATTAACTTTTATGTGTCACCAACCTGTGTGAAAGAGAATTAAAAGCCTTTAAAAAAAAGAAAAGCTAAAAGCCTTTTCCTAAGGGAAAATGCACATATGTCAAAAAATGTACAAATAATTTCAAGGGGTTATGAACCTCTTTTGAGTAGTAGATTCAAGTGAAGAAATCCTGACCCTAAAGGTAGTGACTAGAAGGAGGAGCGGAGAAGGCAGTGGCACCCCACTCCAGTGCTCTTGCCTGGAGAATCCCATGGATGGAGGGGCCTGGTGGGCTGCAGTCCATGGGGTCGCTAGGAGTCGGACACGACTGAGAGACTTCACTTTCGCTTTTCACTTTCATACATTGGAGAAGGAAATGGCAACCCACTCCAGTACTCTTGCCTGGAGAATTCCAGGGACGGGGGAGCCTGGTGGGCTGTCATCTATGGGGTCACACAGTCGGACACGACTGAAGAGACGCAGCAGCAGCAGCAGAAAGAGGAGAGAGACTTGGGTAGAATCAACAGCACTGATGACTCCCAGGTGAAGGGAAGGAACAGGGATTCGGGCTGACGCCGCTACTTCCAGCTTGAGAGTTGTAAGTGATCAACTTACTTACTTAAATGTCAGGAACAACACTAAGCGGTAACGTGTATTCATCTCAGTGAGTCTTCCCAATTCTAGAAGATGAACCGTCCTCTTATTCATCACTGAAGAAGCTGAGACCGAGAGATATTAAGGAGCCTGTCCAAGGTCAGGAAGTGTGAAGTGGTGGAGCGGGAATTCAGTCCCAGAGAGTAAGCCTCCAGAGCCCCCAGCATGTCTGGTGAGCGGGCCCGATTCATTAAAACAAGAGACAGGAGGACAGAGCAGAAGAAGGTTCAGTAGGAGAGAAGGAAGGGGCAGGGGAGGGAATATACACATTACCTTGAGATATAACACGTTCAAGATGCTACAAGACGTATCAGTGACATTATCTGCTGAGTCAGGAAAAAAAGAAAAAGAAAGGAGCTCAAGGAGGGGGTACGTGGAAGACACAGCCGTAGAATGTTTAGGGAGCTCCCTAAACACGTGCTAAGTCCCAGCACATGCTAAGTGCCTCTCTGCAGGTGTAAGTGCTACAAGTGACTTGGGAGAGCAGGGTCACCAAGCCAGCAGATGGCACAGCCCACCTCCTAACCTAACATCTCTGGCACCAGAAAAAGGAGTGGAAACCCTGGTCCTAAGTGGCAGCAGCTCCCACCCTGGTCTAGAACCGCTAGTGTGAGATACAGGCTTTGTTTTTCTTTCAAAACTTTATATTAAAAAACTTGACAATATTTATTTCCACCATCTAAAGGATTCTGACACTGTTTCAATTATTTGAGCGACAATAAGAGATATCTGCATCTCAACCAAGTGAAGTATCGGAGCTACACTTTCGCAGGGCAGTATGCAGACTCAGGTGCAGGCCTGTGTAGACAACAAGCAGGACACAAATTCCGCGCAGAGCTATTATCATCCAAGTCAGGATTCAGAACAATTAGCCCAGTGGAGATAAGTGTCCTGTGTTCCCGGAGGCCACAGCGAAGCCAGGAAGTGGTGAAATTTCCTTTTTTACTCTTTTTGTAGCATGAAAAGAATGTGGCTTTTCTCCTCTCTAAAGAAACAAAAATAAACTCTTAAACCATACAGTACAAGTCTAGACTAGCTACTTCAGGTTTAACAGTGGAATAATTTATGCATTGCACGTTTCAGATAAAAACCTGTTACAGTTCAACATTTCGGCACCTTTAAAAATACCTGTACTGGCAGTCACGTAGCCTTTGAGTTAAAAGCATCAAAAAAGTACTTTAAAAGAGCCTGCAACATTATCCTAGAATTTTCTCCTGTTCTAGAATTCAGGTACCCGAGAGAAGAAATACGGTGATCCAATGAAAAGGGTATTGAAGTCCTACAGCACACCTCTCACTCACAGCACAATTCCTTCCAAAGCCCCGGTCCTGGTCACCCACCACTAGGCTCGGAGTCATGACTTTCCAGGCCCCCACCCCATCACTGGAGACCTCTCACTAGGTGCTTGTGCTGCGTACTGTGCTTAGTTGCTCAGTTGTGTCCGACTCTTTGAAACTCCATGGCCTGTAGCCCACCAGGCTCCTCTGTCCGTGGGGATTCTCCAGGCAAGAATACTGGAGTGGGTTGCCATGCCCTCCTCCAGGGGAATCTTCCCAACCCAGGCATTGAACCCAAGTCTCCCGCATTCCAGGAGGATTCTTAACCGGCTGAGCCACCAGGGAAGCCCTCACTAGAGCTCAGATCGAGTCAAAATCCTTTGCCTTGTAATTTCCATTCATCAAATATTTGCCGAGCACCTGAGATCCACAGCAGACGCTCTGCAAACCACCTTCTGGTCCTGGTGGTCCTTGATCTGTGCTGCTCTCTCACACCCTCTCCCTCTGCTCCAATAACAAAGTCTGCCCCCCCTCCTCCGGGGAGCCTCAGTGTCTCCACTTCTCAGCCCATCACTCATCTCCTTGCTCTGCTAGTCTCTCACCGAAGCGTGGGTCACAGGCGTCAGCACAACCACCAGGTGTGGTCTAGCGCCTGTTTTTAGCAGCTGCATCACAGACAGGCTTGCAGAAGCCTGTGGTCAAATAAACGCTAGCTGATCTTCTCAGGTGGAGAAGGCAATGGCGCCCCACTCCAGCACTCTGGCCTGGAAAATCCCGTGGATGGAGGAGCCTCTGTGAGCCAATCCTCGACTCCTGCAGATGCTTCCTCTTGCTGATTTTATTTAGAACGCTGCCACAAGCTATCCAGATGATTCTCAATGGAGAGTCTGCTCTGTATGGTATTAGTCATCGCTCCTAGGTTGATGTCATCTGGAAAGTTAGATAAACTTCTCTCAATCCAGTCTTTACAGAAAGAGGACACTGTGATTTAAATGTGCTATCAACGGAAACTCAAAAGTTCCCTGTGGTCCCAAAGATCCCTTATAGAATCTCGAGGCTCAGAACTACCATCTGATTTTATCCATTTTCAGCATTTCTTGAGGGAATAGCTCTGCTGAAAATCTGATGAAAGCCATCACAAGGATTTGTTGTTCAGCCACTCAGTTGGGTCTGACTCTTTGTGACCCCATGGACTGCAGCACGCCAGGCTTCCCTGTCCTTTGCTATCTCCCAGAGCTTGCTCAAACTCATGTCCATCTAGTCGGTGATGCCATCCAACCATCTCATCCTCTGTCGTCCCCTTCTCCTCCCGCCCCCAATCTCTCCCAGCATCAGGGTCTTTCCCAGTGAGTCAGCTCTTCGCATCAGGAGACCAAACTATTGGAGTTTCAGCTTCAGCATCAGTCCTTTCAGTGAATATTCTGGGTTGATTTCCTTTAGGATTGACTGGTTTGATCTCCTTGCTGTCCAAGGGACTCTCAAGAGTCTTCTCCAGCACCACAGTTCGAAAGCATCAGTTCTTTGGCGCCCAGCTACTTTATGGTCCAACTCTCACATCCGTACTCGACTATCGGAAAAGGCACAGCTTTGACTAGACAGACCATTGTCGGCAAAGTGATGTCACACGTACAGTTTTTCAGTCAACATCAGATGGTTCCAGGGCTTCCAGGAAGCCCATCCATTAGCCTGTTGAGGTAAAACCTTAGGAACTCTAGAAGCTATGTATAATACCTATGGTCATTAGAATCCATTCAGAGCCATTTCTAAAATAACTGATTCTCTATCTAATGCCCAACAACGCCCTGATGAAGCCAATTAATTGGAACTCAATTGACCTTAATTCTATCAGAGAAGATATACAGAAACTAAGAAATCTGATGAAAACCAAACCACAGGTTATAAGAACACTTTAGATACAAAAGTTATACCTACAAAGATACATGTTGCAACACTGTTTATGGTGGAAAAAAGGAGGGGTTATCTTGAATATCCATCCACAGGGAAATGGCTGAATAAATTATATATGTTGAAAATGTTATTCATTTTTTGAAAACAAGAGTTAGATCTGATCTATTGATCTGGAGAAAGAGCCATGATCTATTATGGAGGAAAACAAAGCTTTAGAATAATGTATTGAGTATGGTTCCAAATAGGAAAAGGAGTACGTCAAGACTATATATTGTCACCCTGCTTATTTAACTTATATGCAGAGTACATCATGAGAAACACTGGGCTAGAAGAAGCACAAGCTGGAATCAAGATTGCCAGGAGAAATATTAGTAACCTCAGATAGGCAGACGACACCACCCTTATGGCAGAAAGTGAAGAGGAATTAAAAGCCTCTAGATGAAAGTGAAGGAGGAGAGTGAAAATGTTGGCTTAAAGCTCAACATTCAGAAAACTAAAGTCATGGCATCTGGTCCCATCACATCATAGCAAATAGATGGGGAAACAGTGGAAACAGTGTCAGACATTATTTTTGGGGGATCCAAAATCACTGCAGATGGTGATTGCAGCCATGAAATTAAAAGACGCTTACTCCTTGGAAGGAAAGTTATGACCAACCTAGATAGCATATTCAAAAGTAGAGATATTACTTTGCCAACAAAGGTCCGTCTAGTCAAGGCTATGGTTTTTCCAGTGGTCATGTATGGATGTGAGAGTTGGACTGCGAAGAAAGCTGAGCACCATGATGCTTTTGAAGTGTGGTGTTGGAGAAGACTCTTGAGAGTCCCTTGGACTGCAAGGAGATCCAATCAGTCCATCGTAAAGGAGATCAGTCCTGGGTGTTCATTGGAAGGACTGATGCTAAAGCTGAAACTCCAATACTTTGGCCACCTCATGCAAAGAGCTGACTCATTGGAAAAGACTCTGATGCTGGGAGGGACTGGGGGCAGGAGGAGAAGGGGACGACAGAGGATAAGATGGCTGGATGGCATCACTGACTCAATGGGGGTGAGTCTGAGTGAACCCCGGGAGATGGTAATGGACAGGGAGGCCTGGCGTGCTGCGATTCATGGGGTCACAAAGAGTTGGACACAACTGAGCAACTGAACTGAACTGATGATCCTACCTGAAAAGCAAAAAAAAAAAAAAAAAGAAAAACCCAAACAAATCTTATGTCATTAAACATACTTTTTTCAGTGTAGGAAAAGGTGTAGAAGAATTAGCATCTGTGAACATGGTGGGGAGGAATGGATGTTATTGTTCATCCCTGCACACTCTCACTTGTTACAAGCAAATACTGATTTTGCAAAGCAATACATTCTTAAAAGAAAAGAAACTAATAAAGTTGACCACAGGATCTATAAACAGGATCTCTCACCCCGACACTTCAGGCAGGTTTTCTAAACCTATTCTGATGTCCCCAAAAGGTTTCCACCCACGGGATGCCTTGGACCAAATCTAACTTCCTTTTGACTTTTCAGTGATTCTGAGTTTTTCACTATTTTGGGTACCTGATTCAGCATCACAGGCATTCTTCTGTTATACTTATGAAAGCTGTGTTGTGTAGATTAAATGTATCCACAGTCCACAGGTGTGATTTCTCCCCCCTTAGGAAAATATCCATCTCGGCAGAGCCATAAATAAAAGGAATGCAGAATCCACGAGTCTAACAAGTGGGAGATGCATGCATGAAGCACAAACACTAGCCCATTCCAAAGCCAAGACACAAGAGCAGAGACACTGTTGCTTGTTGGTTCAAGGGTTCTCAACCTTGGCTAAACGTCAGAATTACCTAGAAGCGTGTTTTAAAAATACCAGTGCCTGGGTGGCACTTTCAATGATTCTAATTTAATTGGCCTGGTTGTAGGTACTTATTTCATTCTCAAAGCTAATGAGATAATTCAGAGTTAAGAATCATTGCTTTTTACATTTCATTATTTCGTTTCTTCCATTTTTTTTTAAACAAAGAACTTTTTATCAGTTACTTTAAGGCTAGAAGATAGTTGTATTTGGGAAAGCCAAATATGATCAAATCAGTTGATTCTGTCCAATGTCTATAATTCATATCATCCTTATGTGAACTTCTGAGGCCCAAATTATTCAGTGCAGTTCAGTTGCTCAGTCGTGTCCAACTCTTTGCGACTCCATGAATCACAGCATGCCAGGCCTCCCTGTCCATCACCATCTCCCGGAGTTCACTGAAACTCACAGCCATTGAGTTGGTGATGCCATCCAGCCATCTCATCCTCTGTCGTCTCCTTCTCCTCCTGCCCCCAATCCCTCCCAGCATCAGAGTCTTTTCCAATGAGTCAACTCTTTGCATGAGGTGGCCAAAGTATTGGAGTGATTCAGCTTCAACATCAGTCCCTCCAATGAATACCCAGGACTGATCTCCTTTAGGATGGACTGCTTGGATCTCCTTGCAGTCCAAGGGACTCTCAAGAGTCTTCTCCAACACCACACTTCAAAAGGATCAATTCTTCAGTGCTCAGCTTTCTTCACAGTCCAACTCTCACATCCATACATGACCACTGGAAAAACCATAGCCCTGACTAGACAGACCTTTGTTGGCAAAGTAATGTCTCTGCTTTTCAATATGCTATCTAGGATGGTCATAACTTTCCTTCCAAGGAATAAGTGTCTTTTAATTTCATGGCTGCAATCACCATCTGCAATGATTTTGGAGCCCCCCAAAATAAAGTCTGACACTTTCCACTGTTCCCCCATCTATTTGCCAGGACCTGATGAGACCAGATGCCATGATCTTCATTCTCTGAAAGCTGAGCTTTAAGCCAACATTTTCACTCTCCTCTTTCACTTTCATCAAGAGGCTTTTTAGTTCCTCTTCACTTTCTGCCATAAGGGTGGTGTCATCTGCATATCTGAGGTTACTGATATTTCTCCTGGCAATCTTGATTCCAGCTTGTGCTTCTTCCAGCCCAGTGTTTCTCATGATGTACTCTGCATATAAGTTAAATAAGCAGGGTGACAATATACCAAATGTGTTAATAAAGTTACTTAAATTCTTGGCTACCATCAGTAGAAGCCCTTCACATGTCAAAAGAGTATTTGTAGCTTCATCTGAATAATGACTCAACATTTATTATAAACCTTAGAGGCAATGATTTTATGAAACATCCTAGGACCCCAAACATGATGCTGGAAAGCAAAAAGCATCAGCACAGACCTACCAATTATCCGAAATGTTGCCAGACATTAGTCAATGATGGACTTGCTGATTTTTTGTGCTAATCTAGAGGTATTTTTAAAAAAATTCATCTTACCACATCACAAAAAATTGAAAACCAGAGAAACCATTATATGAAACATCTCTCCCACTCAAATTTAGTATCTGAGAATAATAATATATCCAAGAAAACATGTTAATAAAATATGAAAGGGGATTCGTTAGCCAAATGAAATATTTATTTAGTACACATTACATTACAGTACAAAGACAGGATTCTGTACTTTGGCCGCACGCCACAATTCACACAGATAGTTTAAAACAGGACAATGACAACGTATATTACTTAAATTGCCTTTATATATAAGTGTGGATGGTATTAGCATGTATTTTCAAAGACACTTTCAACAGCCCATCCAAAAAGGTCTGATCAAGGAACTGTATTCCTAAGCATTTGTGAAATGAAAACTCGGGTCCACACAAAACGCCTGCATGTGGATTCTCATAGCAGCTTTATTGTAATGGCACTGAACAGCAAACCACCCAAATGTGCTTCCAAAGGACAAATGGTTAAACCGTGACGCACCCTTACCATGCGCCAGTCCTGGGCAGTAGAATGAAAGAAACCGCTGATATACAGAACAGCGAGAAGGCATCTCAGGGGCATTACGAGGACTTTAAAAAGCTAATCTCAAAAGGTCACGTGCTGCATAATGCCATTTATATAATATTGTCAAAATGACAGAATTATAAAGCCGGACAAGAGATTAGTGGTTACCTGGGGCTGGTGGGCAGAGGGAGAGTTACGAAGGAATCACAAGCAGAAACCCTTGGGTTGATGCGTCACTTCTGTGTCCTGATTGTGGTGCTGGGTTATGTCAATCTGCACGTGATGGGTCTGATGGAGAAGGGACAGGCTGCCCACTCCAATATTCTTGGGCTTCCTCGGTGGCTCAGCTGGTAAAGAATCTGCCTGGAATGTGGGAGACCTGAGTTCGATCCCTGGGTTGGGAAGATCTCCTGGAGAAGGGAACAGCCACCCACTCCAGTATTCTGGCCTGGAGAACTCCATGGACTGTGCAGTCCACGAGGTTGCAGAGTCGGACATGACTGAGCGAATTTCAGTTTCACACGTGATGGAACTACATACACAGAGCTGAATACACACACAAACACACGTGTGTAAAACTGGAGACAACAGAGTGAGCTCTGTGGGTTGTACCAGGGTACAGAACTGCTGCTGCTGCTGCTAAGTCGCTTCAGTCGTGTCCGACTCTGTGCGACTCCATAGACGGCAGCCCATCAAGAATACTAGAGTGGGTTGCCATTTCCTTCTCCAATGCATGAAACTGAAAAGTCAAAGTGAAGTCGCTCAGTCGTGTCCGACTCTTAGCGATCCCATGGACTGCAGCCCACCAAGCTCCTCCATCCATGGGATTCTCCAGGCAAGACTACTGGAGTGGGCTGCCATTGCCTTCTCCGAGGGTACAGAACTACACACACACAAATGCACGCCTGTAAAACGAGACACCCAAGTGAGCGCTGTGGGTTATACCAAGGTCCTTCTGTCTTTGCTCTTGTAGGAGCTGCCTTTGTGGGAAACTGGGTGAGGGATATTTTTGTATCCTTTTGTATGCTCTCTGTATTGTTACAACTTCCTGCGAATCCATAACCATTTCAAGATAAAAAGTTTAAAATGAGTTTGAAGGAAGCATAAAATTTATTATGATAAACCATTTTTCTTAATCTAATTAATGGTAGGTGGCTCAGATGGTAAAGAATCTGCCTGCAGTGCAAGAGACCCATGTTCCATCCTTGGGTTGGGAAGATCCCCTGGAGAAGGGAACAGCAACCTGATCCAGTATTCTTGCCTGGAGAATCCCATGGACAGAGGAGCCTGGTGGGCTGCAGTCCCGCCAGGGTCTGTAAGACCTGGGGTCACAAAGAGTTGGTCACAGATGAGCAACTGATAGTTTTACATTCATAGACAAGTAAGGGGAGGTGAGCCAGATAGTGGGAGAGGAAAAGATGGTGGGAATACTTACAGAGTAAATCTGCAAGATCACACCCCAGGCCCTACAGCAGATCTTGTTCAGTCCACTCGGTCCAGTGAGATGGCTGCTGCTAAAGAGCCTCACTTTCAGGTGAGGAAACAGAAAGAGAAGGTAAGAAATGCAATCAAGGTCACGCAGCTGGCACGCAGCAATGATATCAAAGAAAACACCACCTCAAAGCAAAGAGGACTTTAAGGAAACAAAGAGTCATTACTGCATCCAGAAGGGTTAAGAAAAGACCACCTCAAAGCAAAGAGGATAAGGAAATGAAGAGTCATTACTGCATCCAGAAGGGTTTAAAAGGTAGTTTAAAACAGGCAGAGTGGGCGAAATGCTGCAGATGTAAACCTCAGAATTTAAAACCCACGATACACGTTAGCCCTGGATAACTGGATGCACTTGGCCGGAGAAGAATGCGAAACTGTGGTTATTTTTTATTGACCTTTAAGCTTCTGCTTAGAAATGAGAAGGGTGACGCTTCTTTAAAAGGTGCTCGATGAACGAAAATAGGAGACAAAAGTGAGCCAAAATTCAGAAATACCACAAACAGAGAGGAAAACGAAGCTGATTATAACAAAGCCTATTCACAAAAGAAAAGGGAAAGTCTGCAATCTTGTCAGAAGACAGGCAAGATAATCTGAACGAGGTTAGCAGAAGACAGGAATCTGCATGCAACGACCACAAGGATGAGCAAGCTGAGAATTTGTCGGCAATAAAATACTTTTAAAGACAGTAATGCAGTTAGGCTTGGCTTCAGTCTGGCTTAGAAAAAGCAAGAGGAAACTTTCGGCCCTTCATCACTCCATCCATAAATTCAATGCGAATAATACAGTGGTGGGGGTGGGGGGAGTGGATGGAAGTTTTAAACAAGATTGGCCACAGCTGACCGATAAGGCTGGGGCGACAGAGACATGGAGACTTATTCTCAGAGCGGCTTTCAGGAGCTCTGGTGCCACCTGCACCACCAGCCCTGAGCACATGAAAATAAAGCAAAAGGAGGCGACAACAGTGATGAGCACACCCCTGTTTCGCGGGTCAGGTGAAAATGCTCACTCCTCAGAAGTCTGCTTAAGAGAGCCTTAAGAGACAGTCAGGGACACTGCGAACCTAACGCTGGAGGCCCGTTAGCACAGCAACCGCGCCAGGAACAATGTGTTCGCAAGTACAGTCTTTGAAGACTGCTCATGACAGCGTTGTTTACAATGGTGAGAAACCTGATACCTAAATTATCAAAGAGGGATTAAATATATTATGGTATACTCGTACAATGGAATACCAAAGGAGGATTAGATATATTATCGTATTCTTATACAATGGAATACCGAGCAGCTACGTGAAGAAAGGGAGATATTAACTCACAACAACAGGGTATGAGGGCTTCCCTGGTGGTCCCATGGTTAAGACTAACCCTTTCAATGCAGGGGGTTGGGGTTTGATCTCTGGTCAGGGATCTAAGACCCTACATGCTTTATGACCAGAAAACAAAACATAAAACGGAAACAACGTTGTAACAAATTCATTAAAGACTTTAAAAATGGTCCACATCAAAAAAAAAAACTCTTGCCAAAAAAAAAAAGGTATAGCCAAGGAAGACAGGAACCAACTGAAAGCTCTTCCAATTGGCCACGGTTGGAGCCATTGGAGCAATATGACTGTACTATATCCGATTATAACACCAATATAAATATCCATCAGTCTGCATAGACATAAATCAATGACTGGATAAATGACTAACTGGCAGAGCAGACAAACGCCCTGTGTGGAAGATTCCAAACACCGTGGGGAGATTCCCCTGCCCCGCCCCAAGGAGGTGGAGCAGGACCCCGCGATCCTGGCATGGGGGCTACCTTCCTCCCAAGAGCACTGATGGAAAGGGGCAAAGAGGAAGTTCGCAGGAGAACTTGACAGGCAACTCTCTCAGCCAGGACACCAAGGTTAAAGTCACACAGACAGGAGATAGCCTTGCAACGATGCCATGAAAACCACACTCTGCCCCAGCTGGTCTCTCTCCCTCAGACACACAACCCCAGCTGAACCAAGAGGAAAACGCCAGACAGATCCCAGCTGAGAGGCGCACAACAATATCTGACCAGTGTGCCCCACAGACTGTCCAAGTCATAAAAACCAAGAGAAGTCTTGGAGACTGTCCCAGGGAGGAAGAGCCCGAGGGGACGTGAGGATGCAAGCATGGAGTCCTGGTCGGGGTCCTGGAACAGAAAAAGACAGATAAAAACTAAGGAAGTCTGAGGAAGCATGGACTTTGGCTAATGACGACGTACCAATATTGGCTCACTAGTTCTGACAAACACACCACACTAAGGTGAGATGTTGATGACAGGGGAAACGAGGAACTCTCTGTACTAGGTTTGCGATAATCTATAAACCCCAAACTGTTCTAAAATAAAAAGATTCATTCTAAAAAAATGAAAAGGACAATTTTAATGAAGATATATCAACTCATGATGCTGTGGAAGAGTGGCCAATATATAATAAATGAAAGATGAGTTACTAGACAGCACAACGCTGGGCTGGAAGAAGCACAAGCTGGAATCAAGATTGCCGGGAGAAATATCAATAACCTCAGAAATACAGATGACACCACCCTTATGGCAGAAACTGAAGAGGAACTAAAAAGCCTCTTGATGAAAGTGAAAGAGGAGAGTGAAAAAGTTGGCTTAAAGCTCAACATTCAGAAAACGAACATCATGGCATCTGGTCCCATCACTTCATGGGAAATAGATGGGGAAATAGTGTCAGACTTTATTTTGGGGGCTCCAAAATCACTGCAGATGGTGACTGCAGACATGAGATTAAAAGACTCTTACTCCTTGGAAGGAAAGTTATGACCATCCTGGATAGCATATTGAAAAGCAGAGACATTACTTTGCCAACAAAGGTCTGTCTAGTCAAGGCTATGGTTTTTCCAGTGGTTATGTACGGATGTGAGAGTTGGACTGTGAAGAAAGCTGAGCGTCGAAGAATTGATGCTTTTAGACTCTTGAAAGTCCCTTGGACTGCAAGGAGATCCAACCAGTCCATTCTGAAGGAGATCGGCCCTGGGATTTCTTTGGAAGGAATGATGCTAAAGCTGAAACTCCAGTACTTTGGCCACCTCATGTGAAGAGTTGACTCATTGGAAAAGACTCTGATGCTGGGAGGGATTGGGGGCAGGAGGAGAAGGGGNGAAGAGGAACTAAAAAGCCTCTTGATGAAAGTGAAAGAGGAGAGTGAAAAAGTTGGCTTAAAGCTCAACATTCAGAAAACGAACATCATGGCATCTGGTCCCATCACTTCATGGGAAATAGATGGGGAAATAGTGTCAGACTTTATTTTGGGGGCTCCAAAATCACTGCAGATGGTGACTGCAGACATGAGATTAAAAGACTCTTACTCCTTGGAAGGAAAGTTATGACCATCCTGGATAGCATATTGAAAAGCAGAGACATTACTTTGCCAACAAAGGTCTGTCTAGTCAAGGCTATGGTTTTTCCAGTGGTTATGTACGGATGTGAGAGTTGGACTGTGAAGAAAGCTGAGCGTCGAAGAATTGATGCTTTTAGACTCTTGAAAGTCCCTTGGACTGCAAGGAGATCCAACCAGTCCATTCTGAAGGAGATCGGCCCTGGGATTTCTTTGGAAGGAATGATGCTAAAGCTGAAACTCCAGTACTTTGGCCACCTCATGTGAAGAGTTGACTCATTGGAAAAGACTCTGATGCTGGGAGGGATTGGGGGCAGGAGGAGAAGGGGACGACCGAGGATGAGATGGCTGGATGGCATCACGGACTCGATGGACGTGAGTCTGAGTGAACTCAGGGAGTTGGTGATGGACAGGGAGGCCTGGCGTGCTGCGATTCATGGGGTCACAAAGAGCCAGATACAACTGAGCAACTGAACTGAACTGAACTAAGATAGCACATGGTATAAAACTGTTTTTGCTTTAAAAATACACATATACATATCTATATGCCGAAAAGTCTGGAAGGTCAACCATACATCGAATCACCGACCTAGCGATTCTCACCACTTCCTTTGTACTTTTCTATAATAGCTGGTTTTGTTTCTCCACTGAGCACTGGATACATTTAACATTGAGCCTCATTAACCTCCATACTCAAGAACACTGCTGCTTTATTTGGGGGAAAAATTAGGCGTCTCACATAGAATTTATATAGAGTCCATCTTAGTTCAAAATAATATGCACTTATAAAATAGCTGAACTTTAACTTTTTCAAGAGGAAACATTTTAAAAGGCAGTACATTTTAAAAAGGCAAACATTTTAAAAGTGACGGAAAGTGTGGAATTTAATCAGACCTGGAGTGTAATCCTAGTTTTACCACTTACTGTAGTCCGTGTGACCTTGGGTGGTTCAATCACCTCCTCTGCCCTCATTTTAACAGTGGGGAAAGTGTAACACAACAAGCCTACGGATCTGCAGAACTGACCTAATATTTATTTGCTTATTTATCAATATAAACATGTATTTATATACTATATAAATATACTTTATCACCTCAAATTTCATTAGAAATTATCTGGGTGGTAGCAAAGAGTTCAATGTATATCAAGAGCCTGACCCTACTGAGGCTCCATAAGGGCAACTGTTATTGTTACCAATAATAATAATATAACAAAAATTCAAGAAAAGAAAAACACTATCAGAAAAAATTTTACTTCTCACAGACTGTAACAGAGAGCACTCAGAGACAAGATCGGCACCTCAGCCCACACCACGCCATCTGCTGCGAGGTCCCAAAGCCTCTGCTAACTAGACATTCATTAGGGCAATTGAACACATTAACATGCCCACAGGACTGCTGCTGAGAAAACCAAGTGAAAGCCACTTGTCTGATCATAGCCAGCTTAAAACTAAACTTTGGAATAGTAATGTACCAAGTCTCCCTTCCTATGGAAATAGTTTCCCTACCTGTGAATGGAATGTCAATACAAATTAACACCAGCCATAAAACACAAACCAAACTGATTTAAATCCCTTGACTGCAAACAATGAACTTGACTGAAGATGCTTTAGACAAGACATATTTTTTGATCAAAATTCAGGGCTGGTAGTTCCATCTCAATACTGATACTTAAAAATTATCCCAAATATAAACCTTATAATACACAAAATCAGAATAGACAA
The DNA here is from genome assembly GCA_006410615.1 of Neotragus moschatus. NCBI lineage: Eukaryota > Metazoa > Chordata > Mammalia > Artiodactyla > Bovidae > Neotragus > Neotragus moschatus. Next base: position 121,722 of record SJYA01003032.1, on the reverse strand, counting down.
ATCTAATCATGATATTAGTGGACTTTTGTAACAAAGCTAAACAACCCAGATCAGAAGAATCATCTGTCTCCAGCTAAAACTTAACCCAGCCTGATTTATCATATGGTCTAAGATAGACCTATATTTTAAGACTTGCTAATTTAGGAAGAAATGAATCCAACCATAAGCAAAATAATATTAAATCACTGTGCCAATTTTTCCTTGTTGTCTTTGTTTAGGCGCTAAGTCGTGTCTGACTCTTTCACTACACTATGCACTGTAGCCTGCCAGGATCCTCTGTCCACGCAATCTCCCAGGCAAGAAAACTGCAGTGCATTGCCATTTCCTTCTCCAGGGGATCATCCCAATCCAGAGATCGAACCCATGTCTCCTGCATTGGCAGGTGGATTCTTTACCACTGAGCCACCAGGGAAGCCCGTCAATTTTTTTCTACTACACTAGAAAGTGCAGATTGTGCAGTTTGGTTCTATTGAAGGCAGTTAATGTAAACACCTTTCGAAAGAACAAAAACATACATATAATCCAGGAACTAAATTCAGGGTCACATAAAATTCAGGCATTGAGATTATAACTATACCAAGACTGATTTTATAACACATTCCAGTAAGTCTTCCTCCAACTTCTCTGAAGGCAGTTGTTACGAGAACCCATCCCAGTGATGTCACTCTAGCTAAACACTTTAAAAGCTAATGACATATTTATCACATATGCTTAAATGAGCAAATTTTGAGAATGGATGTGACTTATGGGAAGAAATAACTGTCATTGAGAACTAAATCTGGCAGGTAGACTAAGGGAAATAAACTTCTGGTTTAAAAAAAAAAGAGGTTGACTGTAAGGTTTTGAGTAAGGTAAGTTTTCCTAAAAACTATAAAAGCACACGGAAATGGGAATTCCAACTGTTCTGGGCAACAGCAATGTCTACGTTGTAAGAGTACATTCATCGCCCATGTTCTCGGCCAGGTGTTGTGTTCTAGAGAGATATTAGATTAATTTATTATTTTAAACAATAATTGAGTAAGGGACCGTCCTCTAGAGCCACCTGGGAAGCCCAGAAGGAACCATATGGCCCCTTATACATATTACCTCCTTTAACCTGTGCAAGACTACTAGGCGATTTTCACTATGTGTAAGTGGAGACACTGCCTCTGAGAGCTTTAAGGAAGCTGCCTGATTCACACAGGCAATAAGGGAGGGACCACCCATGACTTCATAATCACAACACACACACCCATTATCTACACACTGTATCTGACATTCTGAGGTTTCTGACTTATACTTTCCGACTCTCTCAATTAATCTGTTCCTGTGATAGCAGCTGCTTATGTCAATATATTTTTGCATTTGCCCCTCTGTGTTGTATTGTTCGCTCATCAACAATTCTCTACTCAGGGACGAGCCTCTGGAGAGAAGAGCCCACACCTTGCCCATCCCTGGAACCTCAGACCACAGTGCTGCACTCGGCATGTCTGCACACATTTAGTACCTAACAGTGGTTCTGATGGTGCTTTTACCATCTGCTCACAAGTGGTGAATGTGACAGAATCAGCTCCAAGATACCTGACAACCACCATCAGAATGAGGGCAGGCCCTGGCAGAAAGAAGACTCAGCATGATCAGCTTCCATTAGTTGGGTGGTTCTTAAAAGGAGTATTTAGATACTGCATTTTATGGGCTTCACTGGTGGCTAGGACAGTAAAGAATCTGCCTGCAATGTAGGAGACCCAGATTCAATCCCTGGGTCGGGGAGGTCCCCTAGAGAAGGAAAAGGCCACTCACTTCAGTAGTTCTTGCCTGGAGAATTCCACGGACAGAGGAGCCTGCTGGGCTACAGTTCAGGGAATTGCAAAGTCAGAGACGACTGTGCAGCTAACACTGTGCTTTACAGGGTTTTCCTTTTCCACGTGTAATGAAGCGGCATCTGTGCTCACATCAGTCTACTTGCAGTAGTTTATACACACAGCACCACACTCATAACACATGCAAGGACAAAGGAAAAATATGACAAGGTAAATCATCAACAGTGTAATATTTTGCTAAAAAGCTACCTTTTCATCAGGACTCCAGAGTCCAAAGCGGCAAAAGTATACAATTTATATGCTTTCCCACACAAGAAGCTAACAGGGTTGGTTATTAATGACACTTTGAGACAGTTACAAAATGACATGGGTTAATACTTAAAGAGACATCAAGTCTCTCAAAATAAAATATTTACAAGATTAAGTTTGTTATTCAAGTCTTAGAAGTTGAAAGTATTAAAAAAAAAAAAAAACAGATGACTTGTATTAACATTCGTTCACAGAATTACTGATACTTTTTATTCTTTAAGGGGACCTTTTACCTAATAAATCTTAAGTGTCTGAGGTTTGTGGTTTTAGTTTTCCTTCTAGTTCTAGAAATTGACTATGTGCCCGTTTGTGGTATTTACCTTGTGATATTTACCTTTCTCATTTTCCACCCACACCTACCCCCTGCTTTGAATGTCTTTTACTCTTTCAAGGCAAGGCAGTGAATTGAAATGGCAAGAACTCTTGAATAAAAAGTTAAAAATGCCAGCATCGTATGATTACCCTCTCTTTGGAGTAAGCTTAGTCTTCTAGAATACCAATCTAATTCTTAGAAGCAGAAAACACAGGAAGCTCAATGTTCCAAGGAAAGTTAATAATAACTGATTCATCCTGGCTACCCAGGAAATACACAGCAAGGACGTGGGTTCCATGCAAATACAGACAACAAACTCATCTAGTAATGCCTGCCTCCCAGGGACAAGGAAAACAGAAACAGGCGCATGAAGCAAACACACAAAAGGGCCAGGAAGGAAACAACACAAACGCAGTATGCCGAGCAGGAATCAGAGCTTGATGAAACCCATGACAGCAGGGAGCTCTACAGACAGAAGAGACAAGGCGGTACAGGAGACGTCATCACTCGAGGGGAGGTGGCAGAAACGAGCGGGGCAAGGAGGGCAACGGGGACCAGCAAGAGATAACCGGAGAAGGCCGGAGGGGCTGGCCAGGAAGGGGTACGCCCAAGGATGTGAGGCTAAAGTGAGCAGAAAGCATTCTCGATGGTAGGCTGAGTCATAGAAAAGGCAGGAAGGAAAGACACCCAACAAGAAATTCTGGACAGATGAGAAATAAACGCTAAAGTGAGGCAGGCGATGACTAGGTAGGGCAGAAAGGCAAAAGGAGTGAGGTAAAAGCAGCCTCTGAAAGGAAATATTGGAGAAAAAAAAAAAAAAAAGACAAATGGTTTCAGGAATTTCACTTTATTAAATTTTAAAAAACTTGATTGAGAACAATGGTTTCCAGAGTCTCCGGAGGAGAAAAAGTATTGATGAGGTCAACTGACTTGGCAAAAGTTAGAAGAGCTGAAAACAGTACAATTTACTCGTATCTGTTAACCCTCTGATCCACACACTGATTTTCCCACTGACCATGTGTACACACACATCAACGACCTTAATGACCAGCTGCTTCATTTGTTAATCACAAAATCTTCCTCTCTCACTTTTTCTCTTTTGGGGCTTATCAGTGTTTGGAGAAATCCCTGCTTCTTACTATCGCCCTAAAAAAGAAAGGGCAGAGTAAGAACGTGGTCCTTACATCAATGTTGCTAAAAAGAAGTCTGATGGAAGCTTAAAAGGAGGTTAGGACAATGATGGGGAAAATATGTAAATTTCCTGTAAATTCTACATCTGGGCTCCTCCATAACTACAGACAGATATCATGATCATGCTTCATTTCCCTCCAGAAAATAGAGGAAGAAAACAAAACAGCGACTAAGAACATAAAAACAGTAAAAAAAAAAAAAAACAGCCATTCTGGAAAAGAATGACAATTACTCTACTCGTGATCCTAGGAAAGTCTGTTCGTGAAGCTATGATTCACATTCTTATTTTTAAGCTGAAAAAATACAGTCATCGGATTTTTCCAAAAATCCGTGCAAGAAAAAAGCAGGCACACACAGAGGCCGGAGGAAGAGAAAGGAAATGAACCTGAAGTCACAGAGTTCTGAACAATCACTGAGAAGAAGCAATTCCTCGATATCCGGCACCTCGAGGAATTCCTCGGTGAAAGTCAATGTCTAGACTTTCCAGCATCCCATACAAGATCCCATTTCCCCTATTATATCAACTACTTTTCTATCCACACAGAAGGAAACTCTGATTGTAGGCAGATTACCAGCTTTAGCAGTAGAGGAAAAAATAACTCAAACATTACACACTAAAGCAATGGGTTAACAAAGACCATGTAAGACACACATGAGTCATGCCACTTTGTATTTGCAGAACTATCTTCTTTCAGCTGCTCAAAAATCCTAAACGGCATTGAGTTGCTTCTTGAAATTCGCCTTTTCTTCAGCTTTTTTTAAAACCATTCTTCCATGAATATTATATTGGGTCACTTGGCCCTNGTTCGTGAAGCTATGATTCACATTCTTATTTTTAAGCTGAAAAAATACAGTCATCGGATTTTTCCAAAAATCCGTGCAAGAAAAAAGCAGGCACACACAGAGGCCGGAGGAAGAGAAAGGAAATGAACCTGAAGTCACAGAGTTCTGAACAATCACTGAGAAGAAGCAATTCCTCGATATCCGGCACCTCGAGGAATTCCTCGGTGAAAGTCAATGTCTAGACTTTCCAGCATCCCATACAAGATCCCATTTCCCCTATTATATCAACTACTTTTCTATCCACACAGAAGGAAACTCTGATTGTAGGCAGATTACCAGCTTTAGCAGTAGAGGAAAAAATAACTCAAACATTACACACTAAAGCAATGGGTTAACAAAGACCATGTAAGACACACATGAGTCATGCCACTTTGTATTTGCAGAACTATCTTCTTTCAGCTGCTCAAAAATCCTAAACGGCATTGAGTTGCTTCTTGAAATTCGCCTTTTCTTCAGCTTTTTTTAAAACCATTCTTCCATGAATATTATATTGGGTCACTTGGCCCTATGGTCTATTCACAGGCATCTGCCATGACTATTTAATTCTGGGAATGGCTGCTGTTCCAAGGCACTGGGACACATCTTGAAGGAACCAACCTGGTTCTCTGTCCCTACTGACGGCATGGTGAAAAAAGGATTCTCTAAGCTCAGAGAAGATGTGGAAGCCAAACTGTGCTGCTTCCAAGGTAAGATGCCCTGAAAAGAAAAGAAAACAAACAGACAAACAAAAAAACAGTTAAAAATCAACCAGATTTCCAAAACAAAAGAAAGTAGTGAGAATTCTCCTTAAGACTGAACAATAAGTAACTCATAAAAAATTTCAATCTTTCACTTCAGTTTTAAATATTCTATAGTTTCCAAAAAAATGTTACAGGGCATCACAGGTTACATAATTTAAAAAATACTGCAAATAACTTGCTGTTCCTGAAATTAACAAAAAGTATCCATTAAAATTATAAAGAAATTTTGGGGACTGACATTTTGATCTGTACCTTGGCCAGGACAGAAGATGGGCTTTGAGAAAACATTTCTCTGTGCTCATATCTGACTTGGAAATGGTATGAATAAGTGTGATTTATATGGAGCCATAAAGTGAGTTACAGAATTGATGCCCTGGAAAATTTCTTCCATCCATAAAATTCTGAAATTGCACACTATCTGGTGGTAAAATCTTGAAACCACTGAGCCAGCTGTAGGCAAGCCATTTAACTTTGCCCTGATTCTCTCATCTATAAAATACAGGGCTTGTTCTTCCAATGATGGGTACCAGGATCACCTGAGGAGGACTTAAAATACAGCTGCTCCTCCAGCTGTGGCTCTAAAGAGCTCTAATCTCTGGATTAGGTGGAGGCATCTGTGACTGCCACTGTATAAGGAGCCCTGGGTCGTTCTGTCTACACTCGGCTTAAACCACTGCCATACTGGCCAGGGTGCCGCTCTACCACCCTGAGTCATAAAACTGGGCAGGAGGGACACCATTATCCCAGCTTGACAGGTTTAAGACAAATGAATCACTGTGTCATCGTCTCTTTCTCTAAAAATCCCCCGTTCAGAGAAGAGGCCGAAACGAAGATTGAGGCTAACGTGCCAGTTGGATAAAAACATTTCCATGTAGCTTCTTTTAGCCCCAGCTGTAGCCTTGGATACTTAAATAGAACACAACTGCGGGGAACATTCACAGCCATCAGCTCCTTCGCTGACAGGCCATCCCAGAATATGAGCTGATGTTTAAAGGAGAGCAGCACTGTGTCATTTCTTACTGAAATTACAAGGCTGTCCCCCGACCCCCCAGCAGAAGCGATGTGTCCCCCAGAACACGCACCTGCAGAGCTGCTAACCAGGCCCAGGCCCAGGCCTGCTCCAGAGCACCTCCTCCTCGGATTCCAGGGCCAGTGGTGGTGCTCCCTATCGGTGGGGTCATGTGGGTTCAGTGGACTCTGTCGGCACCCAACACCCACAGGATAACACTGTCGTCTCCCAGCTAAAGGGACACAAAACTGGGCTTTCGAAGAATACCGTTTTCCTTCATCTTGCTGGGTTCTGTTTGCGGGCCCTCATCCAAGTCCACGTGGCTTCCGAGTGACCTCCCTCCAGGTCTCACACCAAACCAACAGCGCTGTTTTACTTTTTTTTTTTTTCCCACCAGAGAAATACGACTTGGTTGGAAGAGGCCTCCGGGCCCCAAGAGTATGCTCGATTGTCCAAGACAAGCTGAAGAAGTGGGTCAAGATTTCAGGTAAGGACCAGGCAACCGGACAGATGGGCACCAGAAGCCTTCCGTGATGCTCCCATCCTGGGAAGTTACATTCACTAGGGGTTTAAAAGTGTTTTTAAAAAGAACAGTAGTAACAAGTTCATTCAATACTGTTTTATCTGACATGAGCAGACACTGAATTAGTATCCTAAACAGTCACGGCCCTTTTTCCTTGTGAATCACCGTCCTAGAATTCAACAAGAGTCTACCACACAAGAATTCTACTCCGCACTCAGCTTTGAAACGCAAAATTTGGTTTCTCTTCTTGGTGCTTTCAGTCATATAAAAATAAGAGTCCCCTCAATCATTTCATTATCAATCTCTTCTGCCCGGAAAATCTGGCATTGCTTCTGCAGCTGAGAGTCACGGCCTCTGTGAATGCTACTTTGAAATTGTAAAAGAGTTTGTACAATTGAGAAACTAGGGTCAAGTTCTAGCTCTCTCTTCTATCTTTGATAAAGTAAAGCTCTGGGGAGAACCCACACTGATTCTAGAGCCAGGCTGCCTCGGGTTCACATCCCGTCTCCCTAGCTTACTGCTTGCATCATGATGTCAGGCACGTGGCTGAATCTCTCTGTGCCTCAGTTTCTCCATGTAAAAGGTGGAGCAATAACAGGATTGTTTTGAGAGTCAAATAAATCCAGATGCAAAAGCACAGTCTAATACTCCATCCATAGTAGCTATTATGATTTGCTTTGCTGCTGCTGCTAAGTCACCTCAGTCGTGTTCAACTCTGTGCGACACCATAGACGGCAGCCCACCAGGCTCCCCCGTCCCTGGGATTCTCCAGGCAAGAACACTGGAGTGGGTTGCCATTTCCTTCTCCAATGCATGAAAGTGAAAAGTGAAATGAAGTCGCTCAGTTGTGTCCGACTCTTAGCGACCCCATGGACTGCAGCCTACCAGGCTCCTCCATCCATGGGATTTTCCAGGCAAGAGTGCTGGAGTGGGGTGCCATTGCCTTCTGCGATTATTTGCTTTATGTAACTCCAAATTCTTCTACTGTTCCACATGTGTACACAATGTGTGCCCAAATAAGATACTACTCACTTGAGGCCTGAGACCACATCTTGAGTATTTCTGATGCTCCCCCATGGCACCTACTAGTCACTCAAGAGGTAAAAATGAACCTACTCGGTATAGATTGTTATACCGGATGAACAAGGAAGTTCTCAAACACAGTCCTGTACAAACATGTATTCCCTACTCTCGAGCAGCCTGTATTTTGGGTGGGGAAACAAAACAAAGAGAAACACTCCTGCTGTAACAATATAAAGCCGAAAAAGGTTGAATGCCAAGGGCTCCTAGTGAGCTGGGGCCCTGGAGAGGGCGAGCCTGCAGTGGCCCTCCCTGCCCCTGGAGGCGAGTGGAACTTCCACAAGACACAGGCACAGAGAGCGGATTCCGGCGTACCTGGTCATCCCACAAACATTCACTGCACACCTTCCGCAGGCCCAGATACGGCCACGAAGGACCTAGAAGGGGCCCCAGCACCGCAGGACCTAAAAGGGCACTCACTCCCCATGACAGCTGAGTTCTGAAGGAAGGAGGAAGAGGTGTTCTCCTCTTCGGATGGAACACAACACCGCTTCAATGCCTCACAGACAGGAGCCAAGGCTGGCGCTCCGGCCGCTCTGGCTTCCAACAATGGCAAACATACAGAAGTTAACAACTTTTCCTGTTCTGTACTCTCAATATGCTCCACTGTTTATGAAGCACATTAAAGAGACATTCTCGATTATTTCTGAACACAAATAACATATAAGAGGTTTACAGACACACACAGTCAGTATTATCGGAAAGGTTTTCAGACGCTATGGAGGCCCAAATGAAAGCCCGTTCATAAAGCCCCCTGCTCTGTCTCCTCCCACTCTTTCCCTTCCTTCCCTCCTCTACTAGGGCCTGCCCACAGACGTCAGACATCTCCCAGGGAAGTGCCTGAAGATGCATGTGGTGGCAGGAATCAGTTAGTCACGACGGGCGGAAGGATTAACACTTGCATCTTTGTTTTCTACATCCTTCCACTGATGACAAACCTCCACTCATCTCCTCCCGGAAGAGGAGGCCTCCGGGTAAAGGAACCTCTTATAAATATCATCTGGCAAAAGCGTTCTCAATCCCTTACTGATGGCGGACCACTATACAAAGATGGGTCAAGTCCAACACGCTCTCATCACAAATAAGACACGTTTCTGAGCGCTTCCCTCATCCTCGGCAGGCCTTTCAACCCTTCTCCTCTCATAGGAGACACACTGCTGGATCCCACCATCGCCCCTGGAAACAGAATAATCTTTTTCTTTTTTATTGGTTGCCCTGTGCTACTTGCCCGCCCAGCGATGGAAACCACGCCCCCTGCACTGGAAGTACAGTCTCAACCACTAGACCGCCAGGGAAGATTCAGAAGAAACTTGATTAAGGATGTCCAAACTACTCAATTAAATCCAGTCAAAAATGTCTTAATGCTCAAAGTACTGGACTCAAATATGTTTAAGACATTCAAAGGCAAACTGAAAAATGAGGTTAGAACCCCTACAACACAGGTTACAGAACATTCTTAACCTTCATGGACCCATGAATGTTAGACTCATCAACAAAGTAACAGTCAACCCACTGTTTTCTATTCCCTTGGTTTGGCACTGGAAAATCACCCTTCCTGTATGTCATTTGTTAACCCCTTAATTAGGACTGTCATTAAGAGACTAAACAGGTTAAGAGGAGACCTTTCACCAGGGGCAATTAAGGCTTTCCAACATTTACTTTTGCTGAACGTCCAAGCACAGCCTGTTGATTGAGTGATAATGACACGTAATGGGAACTTTGATAAAAAAGACACACAGGGCTTTGGAAACTACTGAATACTCCAATAAAGGGACTAATTGCAATTCCATGCAATTGAAAAGCCATCTTCCAACTTGAAAAACACATTTACTCATTTTATATTGCAAACACTCTTGTTTTACAAACACAGAAACAGAAGCAATTAATGTACATATTCACCATTTGCTGCTGCTAAGTCACTTCAGTCGTGTCCGACTCTGTGCGACCCCACAGACGGCACCCCATCAGGCTCCCCCGTCCCTGGGATTCTCCAGGCAAGAACACTGGAGTGGGTTGCCATTTCCTTCTCCAATGCATGAAAGTGAAAAGTGAAAGTGAAGTCACTCAGTCGTATCCGACCACTGGACATATTCAAATCCAACTCGTGTACTCAAGTATTTAAGAGTAACCTATGTTTATGCAAAAAGTTATCCCAAAGATTAAATGAGATAAAGCGTGTAGCTAATTTGAAACAAGTCTGGCAAACAACCACTACTCAACACTGCCCACTATCATTGTTTCTAATTTTCCAACTTTGTAATCATACTAAACAGTTGTAGAGCATGATTATGTATACATAATGTATATAAGCTAATACGTGTTACTACTAGAAATAAAGCTTTTATGTTATGCACCAAGCAATGCTATTCATCTAGACAGAGGTGAGTTTAATTTGAACAGAATGATCCGAAAAGAAGCAGAGAAAACTTGCTATGGGGTAGAATGTTAAATGTTAGCTCTAATCTCTGCTTATCAACTAAGGACACAACCTCTACGTCGTCTGGTGCGAATTATAATCAGCAGTCAGCTGATCCCAGAGAACTCGCTCAAAATGAACAGTTAAGACCTCAACCTCGTGGATAAGGGGCCATTTACTTGCGAGGCTGCGCCAACCACTGAAATCTGATTACTTCAATACTGACGCTGAAATCCTACATAAATTGATTACATGTCTCTTGCCGGAATTTTTTTTGCAAGTCCTTACACACACACAAAATTATACCCCAAAGCCACTTAAACTGACAAGACTACATCATCGTGGGCGTATCCGGCTTTTAAAGCATTTCACTCCGGCCACGCATCATTTACGATGACAGGGAATCACTGACGATGACGGGGAAAGCGCAAAAGCCAGTTTGGAGAGCACGTGCTTTCCTAAGTCAATACGAAAAGTAACCCTACGTCCACATCACGAACTGGGGGGAAAAAAATCTTCGCGTTTCCAAGCTGAATCTCTACCCCCGGGCGGGGGCGGCCAAGGCGCACGCCCTCCTCGCACGCCGGGCCGGCGCCTCGGCTCCAGGGAGCCCCCGTCCCTTCGCCCCGCGCGCTCGGGCGCATCGCGGCCGGACGCAGGTGGACTCCAGGCCGGGGCGGCCGGACGCGGGCCACCGNACTTGGTTAGCCTGTGGGGAGCTGGGAGGAGGCTGGTCATAGTTCAGGCCACAAGGGAGCCATCGTCTGTACGGTGACTGTGGACAGGCTTACAGAGTCATGTCATTGGTCATGATGGAGGAATGGGCAGGACAGGCCTACCCCTGGTGCAAATCTTTCACAACTTCACTACTAAAAATAACTCAAGCGCATGTCCCTGGAACAGTAGTGTTACTGCATACTGTCACTGCATACCAATCAAGTTGTATAACTCTTGGTAAAATTTCACCATTTGTGGTCAGCAGTACTTTAGAATCCTTCTCCAAATATAACGAGAGACTGGCAGATTTGTAGCAGGATGAAGACAGCTCTGTAGGAACACACCATTTATTGAGGGGTGCAGGAACAGAATTTTGGGAAACGCTGAAACAAGAAATTAACCTGGCTCAGAACAGTCAGGTGTTAGAACACAGGTAGGAGACCCTTTCACGGTTGCGAAAGGGCACCAGCAAAATGTCTCAGTAGCCGTAGAGATGTATGTTCCTTGTTCCTTCTCTAATTTCTTGTTAACTCCCAATCCAGAAACCTACCCAACTCATGGTAATGCCAGGCCTTCCATAGCATCTCAAATCAGACACCTAAAGTCACCTCTCTGTCTTTTTAAAAAATAATTTTATTTATTTTTGGCTGTACTGGGTCTTCGTTGTTGCGCAGTCTCTTCTTTAGCTGTGGCGAGCAAGGGCAGGGGGCGGGTACTCTGTAGTTGAAGTGCACTGGCCTTTCATTGCGGGGGCTTCTCTAGAGCACAAGGGCATCAGTAGCTGCAGCAAATGGGCTCAGCAGGTGTGGCTCCTTTAAGCACCGGCTCAAGGGTTTAGTTTCTCTGAGGTATGTGTGATCCTCTCGGACCAGCAGTCAAACCCATGTCCCCTGCTTTGGCAGGCAGATTCTTTAGTCATCTCTTACAGCCCAAACAGCCATTGTTATTTTACGTTTTGGCACCAACAAAAATCTAGAAAAAAATTCTAGATTTCTTGCCCATAAAGACAGTTATAGTCTCTGATCTTCCAAAAGTTTCCCCTTTTAAGGCAGGTTGATTACTTACCATGAATAATGTTACATTCAGAGAAACTTTGGAGTTCAGTTTTAAGGCAAAGAATTGAAACTGTGAATAACGTCAAATCCCCCTGCATCTCCCACTCTTTAAAAAAAAAAAAATCCATCGCCAGTCTCTAGTAGCTAGTAACTGTGTATGTTTAATGATTTAGTAATGTTTAGATCTTGTGGCTGTAAAATTTTATCATTTAAATTCTGTTTTTATTAGTCTCTAAGTTTCCTAAGACCAGTCTTTATTTTCAGCAGACACACATAGATGTTTCACAGACATTACTCTTGCTCTCAGTGCCTATAATTTAAGTTAAATGGCCATTCAGTGATACTCACTTTATGATAAGTGAGTACAGTCTGTCCCCAGACCTCTGATAGGGATTTCAGGTGTAAGAAAGGGACCAACATGCCAGGTGACCTGGGAGCAGACCCTGGGGAAATTTCATTTTATGCAGAGGCAAACTGTAAGAAAGGAAACAGACTGCCCTTAATGTGCAGTTATTAACTGAGACAAATCTACATTAAGAAACATTCTGGAGGCTCATAGGACAGATATTTCAGTGGAGGAATTTCTACAATGCTTTCACTATTTTAGGATGTCTAGAAAAAATTGTAAAATGACTTCCTAGACATTCCGCATACCCTTTTTCTTGGTATTAGAAAATGACTATCATTAGAAACTACAGTAAGTTATCACCTGTCATTTGTTCAGTTTTTCTCCTTTTGATAGAGTGTCTAAAACAACACTTCTGAATTTCTTCCACATATTAAATCATTTGTACTTACTTAGTTGAGATTTAACACAAGGGAAGAACTTTCTCTTTAAGGAACAATTCAACGAACTTCCCAACGGCAAGTGAGAAACCAGGACTCTCTCCCTCGCTACTTGATACACTTGCTGTTATCACTCTTATTTTCTGTGGGAATGTCCAAAGAATGCACTTCCTTGAATAGAAGTCACAGCTGTGCAAATAGCAAAAAGTGACTTTTTATAGCTTCTTTCAACCACATTTGGCCAGGAGGCCAAGGCTGCATAGATAAAGCTGCAGACATTTTCGTTTTCCAGGTGCGTCGGGGGGCCTGTGGAAGAGCATGGTCCTGGCCAGCGCCTCTCATCAAAGCCACTGTCACGAGTCCCACACCGTGCTGTTCTCTTAGCATCCCGGCCAACTGTGTGGGCCTGTGTCTTAAGTATTCAGGTGCATTTACCTGGATAATAGTTACAGGTTTGAAAATGTGCAGTGATATTTCAACCCGTATCCTTTTAGAAATATGTTTTTAATCTCCAAGTTTGAACTTTTATGTAGGAGCTGTGATGTTTCAAAGTCAGAAATAAGGGGGAATGCGTTCCATGCCTTAGTGATCTAGATCAGGGTTGGTCAACTTTTCCTGCCTTCTTTTAACTTCATTTTTTATTTTGTTAATTAATATATTGGGGTGTGATTGGTGGTTTACAACATTGTGTTAGTGTCAGGTGTGCAGCGAACTGACTCAATTATATGTGTACATATAGCCGTTGTTTTTCAGATTGTTTTCCGATATAGTTTATTACAATGTTGATTAGAGTTCCCAGTGCTACACAGNTTAATATATTGGGGTGTGATTGGTGGTTTACAACATTGTGTTAGTGTCAGGTGTGCAGCGAACTGACTCAATTATATGTGTACATATAGCCGTTGTTTTTCAGATTGTTTTCCGATATAGTTTATTACAATGTTGATTAGAGTTCCCAGTGCTACACAGTAGATCTTTGTTGATTATTTGATATATAAGTGGCGCATATGTATCAATCCCAAACCCCTTTAATTTATCCCTCCCCACCCCCTCCCCTTTCCCCTTTGGTAACCTTAAGTTTGTTTTCTAAGTCTGTGAGTCTGTTTTCTGTTTTGTAAATCTTAACAGGCCAGATTGTATATATTTGAGGCTTTGAGGGCTATGAGGCAAAAGTGGAAGATGCTGGTAGTACTCTCAACTGTTTAAAATGTAGTCATTGGAAATGTAAAACCATTTTTGGCTCCTGGGCCACAGGGAGACAAGCAGGGGCTGGCCAGCGGACCCTCTGTTTGCCCGCCTTTGTCCGGCCGTCACACCGTCACCTGCCCCCTTTACTGTCTTACAGGCCCATGCCTGGGGGCTACGGAGTGATGGGGGACGATGGGGCCATGGACTACAGCGTCCACGAGGCCTGGAATGAAGCCACCAACGTGTACCTGGTGGTGATCCTCGTCAGCTTCGGGCTCTTCATGTATGCCAAGAGGTAAAGGCTTGAGGCTCTCAGGGTTGATGAGAAGATCCTGAGCATTGACAAGTTTTGCGGGTTGGTTGGTTTGATCTAAACTCAATGCACGAAAACGATTTCCCCAGCATTTTGGTTCCTACTGTGAGAGCTCTCTCTCCTCGGCCCTGCCCTCAAATACCAGACACCAGGACTGGGCCTGGAAAACCCAGCTGCTGCGAGAGCTGGGCTGTGAGTACAGCTCTCGGCTCCCAGGCCAGCTGCTCTGCACTCTCATTCTATCACTTCTGATATAGCTCAGAGTTATCAGTCAGCCAATTCACTGTCACCCTCGGATGAACACATATTTTTGGCCCACGTCCCTGAAATGCACAAACACCAACTCCTACATGCTCAGCACTTCTGTCCTCGCACGTTTCAAGCTTTCCCTTCTGTTTCTTACGCATGACTGCGTCCCAGAACTTAGTGAATGATGTTGTATGGTCCGATTTCTTGTCTGTCCATCCCACAAACACTCAATCCCCTGAGAACAGGGGCTTTTATTTAACCTGTGTCCCTGAAGTGGCGCATTAGTATAAATCCTCCACAGATACTTCCTGCTGTCATTCCAGACACTGTCGCACAGTTTAACTGTCCTTTTCCACACTCCCTGGCTCCTTTAAGAACAGTGAGCAAAAAGGGAGGGAGGTGTCACTTTGAAGAGGAAGAACAGCAGTAGCTGGATTGAGTTGCTTCTGCTCATAGCCACATGCTTTGTGACGTCCTGTACCAAGGTCAGAGGCATTAGACAGTCTGGGATAATTAGTCATCCAAGAATAATTGCTGCCTGGCCTGGGAAATAGTTCAGATTCACCCTGCCCGTGGGACATGCAGGCTCGCCCTTCACAGCCCCGTGAACCCTGAGCTGCTGGCCTGGACTCCAGCCTGGGGGGAGGGGTGAGAAGAGCCCCCATGGATGACCCCAGGGCCACCGGCAGGTGACAGCGGTCCCCTAAAGAGAGCTTCCACCTCCTCCCCACCCCACTGTTTTAAAAGCATAGACAGGCTGTTGTTCATTTTAACTAGATGACCCCACTAAGACCACGCTATCTATTAAGAAATAGTTTTATTCATTGTTTCCCAGAATTAAGGTCTGCTCACATTCTGTTTACTCAGTACCCCCAGTAAATTAGCTTTATTTGCATGACATGACGGGGAGGGGGTGGTAGAAATCGTACTTTTTTGGTCTGTGCATTTTTCTAAACAATAGGGCATTTTTTGTGGAGATGAGGAGAGACACATCGTATGGAGGGGTGTATTCAGTCACTACTTTTCCTTTCTTGTAACTCTGTGACTATACATGTACAACTTCTTACTTTTAGTGAAAGAAAGAATACTTGAGCCAAGGTAGCATCTCATGGGGACAAAACTGAAGAGGGACTCATGGCCACTTATGTGCTTTTAATGGAGCTTCTGGTTACTACGATCACGAGAGTGTTATAGCCCTGTAGCTAAGAATACAAATCTCTTTTCTGCATTGTTTTTGTGTTTTAGGAATAAAAGGAAAATTATGAGGATATTCAGTTTGCCACCTCCAGCAGAAACTCTGTCAGAGCCCAACTTTTATGACACAATAAGCAAAATTCGTTTAAGACAGCAACTAGAAATGTACTCCATTTGTAAGTATACTCCGCCTAGTTACATACGTGTTGTTTAGTTGCTCAGTCCTGTCTGACTCTTTGCAACCCCATGGACTGTAGCCCACCAGGCTCCTCTGTCCATGAGGTTTCCTGGACAAGAATACTGGCGTGGGTTGCCATTTCTTCTCCAAGGAGATGTTTCTGACCTAGGGATTGAACCTTCGTCTCCTGCTTGGCGAGCAGATTGTTTACCGCTGCACCACCTAGGAAGCCTTATTACATACATAAACATGTTTAATACATACTTTTTTTTAAAAATTTGTGTCTAGTTTTCAGAGGTTATCAGAAATAAATGATGGTGGCACAAGGAACTATATTCAGGATCCTGTAACAAACCTTAATGGGAAAGAAGATGTATATGTATGTATGTGTGAATCACTTTGCTGTACTCCAAGAATTAGCACAACATTTTCAATCAACTGTACTTCAGTGAAAAAAATTTTTTTTTTAATTTTAAAAAATAGCTGATAATAGAAACGTAGTGCCCGGTTTGCATGAAGTTAGTGCTTCAGGACCCTTCCCCCATGCGGAGCCCTCCCCCTGAAAGGAACCCTAGGAAGCTGTTCACGTGATCACGTTTTTTGAAAATTCAGCAGAAATTAGATGTTTTGCTAGTTGATGAGACTGCTGTCTGGTCCTCCTCTGGCTTGCCTCGTGTGCAGTGGCGTTGAGGTGGCCACGAGCACTTTGAGGATGCAGCTAAGGGGAGGTTTTGAGTTGAAGCTACTTGTAGTTTGGGTTTGAGTTTTGTGTTTACAGAGTTTGCAGTCACTTCAGTTTCAATTAAATGACCACTTACTGCAGCCACATTATATGTGTATAGGAGCAGCTTCCAGGCCAGAGGTTATTAACATATCCTATGATACTGAACACTGAGTATGTAGGTGGTAGAGAAGAAACAAAGGTTAATGGGAACAGAGCCAGGGTGAGTGTTACATCCAAGCCACAACCTCTGATGCCACCATTAAAAAAAATGAGGTGTGGCCTCCATAGAGTGTCATTAAATGAGGAAGGGCAAGATGCAACTGCACATATGCCAGGCTGCCACTCCTTTAACACTGAATGACTACAGCACCTATGTGTAGTAAAAATGTTCTGTCTCATTGTAACTCAATGAGAGTTACAACGTTACAATGTTGTGTTATGCCTGTATTTACATATATATAGCCCAGTGATTCAGCTATACATTTTTATATGGCACCCCACTCCAGTACTCTTGCCTAGAAAATTCCATGGATGGAGGAGCCTGGTGGGCTACAGTCCNATTGTAACTCAATGAGAGTTACAACGTTACAATGTTGTGTTATGCCTGTATTTACATATATATAGCCCAGTGATTCAGCTATACATTTTTATATGGCACCCCACTCCAGTACTCTTGCCTAGAAAATTCCATGGATGGAGGAGCCTGGTGGGCTACAGTCCATGGGGTCACAAAGAGTCGGACACGACTTCACGACTTCACGATATTATTTTTCAGATTTGTTTTTCCCTATAGAATACCACGAAATATTGAGTATAGTTCCTTGTGCTATTTAGTAAGTCATTCAGCCGTGTGTGTATGTTAATCCCAACCTCCCAATTCATCTCTCCCCAACTCCTTTATGTCTGTGGGTCTATTTCTGTTTTGTAAAAGAGTTCATTTATATCTTTTTTATTTTTTTAAGATGTCACATATAAGCAGTATCAGTGATAGTTCCTTCTCTGACTTTGCTTACATGGACGTTTAGAACGCCTTCATTGTCTTGGCTATTATAAACAGTGACCTTAGCTTGGCTGTTACAAATCATGCACCTATGGACATTACAGTGCACGTACCTTTTCGTATATCCAGTTTTCTCTGGATATATGTCCGACAGTGGGATTGCAGGATTGGATAGCTTTAGTTTTTAAGGAGCATCCATCCTGTTCTCCGTAACGGTTGTACCAGTTTACATTCCCAGCAAGAGTGTAGGAGAGTTCTGTTGTCTCCACGTTATTACTTGTAGACTTTATGATGCTGGCCATTCTGATCCTTGTAATCTGGATTTGTCTTCCTCTAATAATTAGCGACGTTGAGCATCCTTTCATGTGCTTGTTGGCCTTATATTATGTCCTTTTTGGAGAATGTCTGTTTAAGTCTTCTGCCCATTTTTTGATAGGATTGTTTGTAAAAATGTTCTGTATAATTATGCAAGCCTGGAGGAGAGCTTAGAAAGATACACGTGAGATGATTAGCATTCATTACCTTGATGGGGACACTGTGGAACTCAAGGAGAAAAGAGTACTTTTAAAAGAAAGATGTCTGCAGTAAAATCTTAAATGTGAATGCGTGCATGCTCATGGAAATAAAAAGAAGCAAGAAAGAATGATCAGCAAGATATCACTAGTGTATCTCTCAGGAGACTGGAATTTCAGGTGAAAAGTAGAAAAAACATACATAGATAATTTTTCTAACACAAGTAGAACTTCTAAAAATTCTTCAGCATAAATTTCACCCTGAGAACTATAGACAGCAGCTCCTCTGTGGCAAGGGGCTGCAGGGCTGATCAGGTGGGAGGAAGATGCGCTCTCAGTGTTTCTTCTTTGGGTCCCTTTTGCATTTTGTATCACACTCACGTGTTACTAGCTCAGAATAAGAAGTAAACCTGAATTTAACAGAGCAGCGTTATTCGTAGTAGCCAGAAGATGGAAACAACCTTGGCTCCTAAATGGTCTACAGCCTGTGGTCTGTGCGTGTACAGGCATCATTCAGCCTCTAAAGGGAAGGAAATCTGACAGGTGCTGCAACAAGCAGGAACCTCGAAGACCTTATGTTCCATAATTACTCTTATCAGGAAGTGAAGGAAGCCAGTCACAAAATAACAAACAGTGTGTGATTTCACTTCTGTGAAGCAAATTCCCAGAGACAGAGTGGAGTCCTCACCAGGGGCTGGGGGAGGGGGGGGGGGG
>SJYA01003032.1:8108-102735 GCA_006410615.1 Neotragus moschatus | reverse complement strand
CGGGGGGGGGGGGGGGGGGGGGGGGGGACAGGGAGCTTCTGTGTGAGGAGGAGAGAGGTCAGCGTGGGGTGGTGGGCAGATGGCTGCTGCTGGTGGTGGCACAGCAATGTGAATGGAGCTTTTACCCCTGAACCACTTAAAAATGGTGAAAATGCAAATTTCAATGTTTTTGTATTGTACCTTAAAAAAAAAATCCCCAAGAAAACCTAAGTATTAAAAACAAAAACACAGAGAGCGAGAAGCTCTGTATGGAAAATTAAAGGATTAGGTTTTCCTCGATGCCTACTCAAAACAGAGGTTAGTGGGAGTGCCCTGGTGGCCTAGCGGTTAGGATTCGGTGCTTTCTCTGCAGAAGCCAGAGTTCAATCCCTGGTGGGGGAATCTAAGATCCTGCAGTGCCACGCAGTGCAGCCAAAATACAAAAACAAACAAGAAACCCCCAGAAGTTAGTTGGCATCAAAAAAAAAAAAAAAAAACCCACTGGCTTAACATATACAATTTTAAACCCAGTGTACCATTCTTTTTCTTCTTTAATGAAAATGGCACAAAAATAAAGTTAGTCCGAATGCCTGTATTTGTAAGGTGTGTTAGTTTTCTGTTGCTGCTCTATTACCACAAATTTGGTGGCTGACACAGCACAAATCTTACAATTATAGGTTAAAAGTCCCACAGCAGTTTCACTAGGCTAAAATCATGGTGTCAGCAGAGTTCTGTTTTTTTCTGGAGGCTGTGAGGGAGAGTGTGTTTCTTTGTCTTTTCCAGCTTCTAGAAGCTACCGCATTGGTTGGTTTGTGGCCTCATTCACCCGTCTTCAAAGCCAGCGGCATTGCGTCTTTCTGGTCATTCTTGCATTTTTATAGCTCCCTCTGTCTCTGAACTCAGCCAGTAGAGGTCCTCTGATTTTCAGGGCCCCTGGGATCAGGTTGGGCCAAATAATCCACGTGATTACATAATCCCCCCTTCAACATCCTTCATCACGGCTTTAGAGTCCCTGCTGCCCTAGAAGGCAACATATTCACTGATTATGGAGATTAGGATGTGGATTGGAAGCCGTTGTTCTTACAAATAGTGAGTATTTGCACATTTGATGAGTCCCATCACATTGCATCATTTTTAGTGTTGATGACATATCTAATCCTGATTTCATCTGTAGTTTCAAGAAAGAAGCAGACAAAATTCTCTTCCTTAAAGAGTGAAAGTGAAAGTCGCTCAGTCATGTCTGACTCTGTGATCCCATGGACTATACAGTCCATGGAATTCTCCAGGCCAGAATACTAAAGTGGGTAGCTGTTCCCTTCTCCAGGGGATCTTCCCAACCCAGGGATTGAACTCAGGTCTTCCTCATTGCAGGCAGATTCTTTACCAACTGAGCTACCCAGGGAGCCCAAGAATACTAGAGTGGGTAGCCTATCCCTTCTCCAGGGGATCTTCCTGACCCAGGAATCAAACTGAGGTCTCCTGCATTGCAAGCAGATTCCTTAAAGAGGACCCCCAAATTGTATAAGCTTTAGGCCACAAAAGTCTGGATCCACCCTGAGTATATAAACAAATAGCATTTCTTCCTTTGCTGGTAAAAACTTAACGAAGAGCCTGAAAGCTTCAAAGCCAAACCATTCACAAGGCTTTGGCCCTCCATTCTCTAGTTTTCAGGTTAAGACCTCCAATAATTATTTCTCAGAAAAACAAAAACAGTACAGAATTGCAAGTCTGTTTTTTCTTCTCGTTTATATTAATGACAATGTCCAGTAAATGTCTTAGGCTTGTCATTTAATATATAGTCAAATTCCTTATGATGTGGCAAAAGCATTATTAATCGTTTATCTTGAGGTGGAGATGGAGGATAAGAAAGAAGGACATTACAAAATGTTACTTTGAGTTTAGTCGCTTTATTAGTGTTTACCCTATGTTTGGGGCTTCCCAGATGGTGCTAGTGGTAAAGAACCAGCCTGCCAATGCAGGAGACGTGGGAGATGCAGATTTGATCCCTGGATCAGGAAGATCCCCTGGAGGAGGGCGTGGCAACCACTGCAGTGTTCTTGCCTGGAGAATCCCATGGACAGAGGAGCCTGGCGGGCTGCAGTCCACGGGGTCACAAAGAATTGGACACGACTAAAATGGCTGAGCATGCACTCACTCTGTATTTTAGTGTTCTGAATAAGCCAGTGTACAAAACAATAGTGATAAACGTTTGAAAATGGATATCAGCACTGATGAGAAATTAGAGGATCACAAAGTATCCTAAATTTCCTCTAGTGAAAAAAAAATTGTTTAAGCTAATTCTTTACTGAGAATCATGAGTTGACTCTAATTTAATGGTGTGAGCTCATAATGATTTTGTGACTTTATTATCTGTATTTCCTTTTCTTCTTGTTTTTTCTTTTGTTTATTTCCTAATAGCCAGGAAGTATGATTATCAGCAGCCACAGAACCAAGCTGACAGTGTGCAGCTCTCGCTGGAATGAAATCTCAGAAAATCAGCAGCACGAATGCTTGCTGTTCAAGAGTGCAGTCTCCTCCCACTACTAAATCATGACCAGCGTTTTTGGGTTTTTTTAAAGTTCTGTCTCCATAAAATCATTTTGTTTGTGACTTCCCCCCCCAATTTTCTGGTGTGTTTGGTTTCGCTTTTAAAATTTCATCTCCAGATCATTTGTTCCACAAATTAAAAATGCCTCCAAAGGCTTGAACACAGAGAGTCTGGGAAGGTTTACAGTCTCCAGAGGTGGCAGTCTTACCTTGTGAAGACCTCCACTCCTTCAGGATGCAGTCAGGAGCAAAAGCGCAAGAGTCTGGAGCCTAGGCCACTTTTGAACGTTTTCGCAAAATTTAAAAATCAAATCACTGAAAGAATTTCCTCTTCGATTGTGTCGTGGGATAAATGTCATAATCGATAAGGGGCTAACTCACGTGTGTTCTTGTGGCTGTTGTCCCCTCCGGTTGAATCAGCCGTCTTTGCTTCTTTAGGAATCACACAGGAAACTGTCTTTTCTGCACCGTGAAATCCTGACGCACACCCCCTGCTAGTTGTGGAAGTTTCCTGGGGCAGGAGTTCGTTCCCCTTCATCGTGTTCCCACAAGTTCCTTCCACCAGAAGAGTCTTCTTCCAGCCATGCCAGGGCCATGCTGCTGAATACTTGGCCACCTCTGACAGGTGCTAGCTACTTGCTTTGGGATCTTATGACTATAAATGTTTAACTGTCAAGCTTCTTAGGCTTCTTTTTTTAACCATAATAAGCTTCCCTGTAGACTCATACCTTGTACCATTTTTGTGCTAAAAACTTCATGCTGAAAACACTGAAATGTTTTTGCCCAGTTTTTCATATTTATTTAAAGAAAAACTGGTTGGAGGTAATAGCAGGTACATTTAACTGTCCTTATAACTGTTTAAGAATTTGTTTTCAGGACTTCCCTGGTGGTGCAGTGGCTAAGACTCCATGTTGCCAGTGTAAGGAGCCTGGGGTTCAATCCCCTGTCAGGCAACTGGATCCCACATGCCACAGCTAAAGATCTTGAATGCTGCAACTAAGACCCAGAGCAGCCAAATAAATATTGAAAAAGAGAAAGAATTTGTTTTTGAATCAAAATGTAATTTTAAAAGTTAGAGTTAATATTTTAAATGTTATTGCCTTTTCCTTTACAATTATGAAGTAAAGAATATAAATTTTATTGGGTATTTTAAGATTTTTTTTTTTTTTTTGAGATGGAGCATTTTAAGCCTTTATTGGATTTGTTATAATACTGTTTCTGTTTTTTGTGTTTTGGTTTTTTGGCCAAGAGACATGTGAGGTCTTAGCTCCCTCAACAGGAATCAGACCTGCCACCCCTGGATTGGAAGGCAAAGTCTTAACCACTGAACCAACAGGGAAGTCCCAAGAATATACATTTTAAATGAAAAAGTTTAGGCCAAATGAAATAATTTCAAGAAAATTGCACCTACTTTAAAATTTGACATTCAAAAATGTGTATATTTTACAAGGTGGATTATTAATCAAATGGAATTCTTTCTTAATCCACAGATGAGTTTGAATTCCCCACCTGTACCCAGAATGAATACATAGATTGAAGGATTGTAAACAGTAGTAATTATGGCCTGGGGCGAGCAGAGCAAGGAGAGAACGGTCTCTTAAACTTTGCTCTTACATAATCAGGAGTGGGAGTGGTTCATATGCTGTCACTGATCTGAGGCACAAACCTGGAGAAATTATGCAGACTGGCTGTCTCAGCTGATTCGAACAAACTGTGTATCTAAGTAAATAAAAACCACAACAAACTTGATGGTGATGGTTTTTTATTTGCATCCACTAGCCATGAAATTAAAAGATGTTTGCTCCTTGAAAGAAAAGCTATGACCAATCTAGACAGCATATTAAGAAGCAGAAACTACCTTGCTGACAAAGGTCCATCTAGTCAAGGCTGTGGTTTTTCCAGTGGTCATGTGTGGATGTGAGAGTTGGATTGTGAAGAACGCTGAGTGCCGAAGAATTGATGCTTTTGAACTGTGGTTGGAGAAGAACTGTGTTTGCTTCCAACTGTGGTGTTGGAGAAGACTCTTGAGAGTCCCTTGGACTGCAAGGAGATCTAACCAGTCCATCCTAAAGGAGATCAGTCCTGAGTATGCATTGGAAGGACTGATGCTTAAGCTGAAGCTCCAGTACTTTGGCCACCTGATATGAAGACCCGACTCATTAGAAAAAACCCTGATGCTGGGAAAGATTGAGGGCAGGAGAAGGGGATGACAGAGGATAAGATGGGGATGACAGAGGATAAGATGGTGATGGCAGAGGATAAGATGGTGATGGCATTGCTAACTTGATGGATGTGAGTTTGAGCAAGCTGCAGGAATTGGTGATGGACAGAGAAGCCTGCCCTGCTGCAGTCCGTGGCGTCGCATAGGACACGACTGAGTGACTGAGCTGTACTGTAGACAGTATCAGATGGTTTTTTATTTGCATCCACTAGATGGTGAACATTGAACTCTGGTGAGTGAGAAAGGAAGATTCCTCCTCATTTTTCTGTAAAGCCTGATGATGGGAGTCACACCCCTACCAGCAGGATCAACGGCAAGGCCGCTTTGAAGTTTCCTCTCTGCTTCCACAGCTGAGCAGGGAAGGAGGGATGCCCCGCGGCCACACTTCAAAGCCACGCCAGCTGACTGTCCTGCTTCTGCACCCCATCGCCCCCAGGAATCCATCGAGGGTCCACGACGGAGCTGTTTTCTTTGGAAGAAAAGCGGCATGGCTAATAAACAGCCCACTAACACTGGTGTTCTCCTTTTCCTCGTTTCTCTCTTTCACTGCATGAAAGATGCGAGGTTAGCACGATGGGGCAGCTTCCCTGGGTGCACAGCTGGGCCGGCCCACTGCTCCAAGGGCACAGTTGTTTGCTCTCAACCTTACACTATTTCCGGTGGAGTTCTTGAAGATTCACCAGAAAGTAAGATACAGAGTTTATGGTAAGATTGCTGTAATGTTGGAAATATATTCAAGTATTCAGTAAAAGTAAGAGGAAATGGTATTAAAGTAACCTCACACACTAAGAATAAATGTGTCTTAGTCAGACACTGTTGCTGTTGTTGTTGCTAAGTCACATCAGTCGTGTCCGACTCTGTGCGACCCCATAGACGGCAGCCCACCAGGCTCCCCTGTCCCTGGGATTCTCCAGGCAAGAACACTGGAGTGGGCTGCCATCTCCTTCTCCAATGCATGAAAGTGAAAAGTGAAAGGGAAGTTGCTCAGTCGTGTCTGACTCTTAGAGACCCCGTGGACTGCAGCCTACCAGGCTCCTCTGTCCATGGGCTTTTCCAGGCAAGAGTACTGGAGTGGGGTGCCATCGCCTTCTCCAAGTTAGACACTACTGTATATAAAATAACATGATGCCACTTATATGTGAAACCTAAAAAACGTTATACAAATGAACTTGTTTACAAAACAAAGGAGTCACAGATTTTGAAAGAAACAGTTACCAAAGGAGAAATGTCATGGGAAAGGATAAATTAGGAGTTTGGGATTAACATATGGGTGCTAGAGAGCTGGAAATAAGACATTTGGCTTATATCCAACCTTACGCAAAATAGCAAGGCTCACAGAAGAGCGACTGGAGCTTAGTCTTAATCTGTTTCTCATGCAATTCCCCAATAAAGTCAGAGCCAGACAAAACTACAAAGCAAGAAGCATCTCCCACCTGTCCTTTTGCCCCTCTTCAGCCTCTTTCCAGTCTGTACAGGTGAGGTTAAGTCTTGATTAAGGATTTAAGAGTGAGGATGAGGAGTTAACCCAAGAACTGAGGTGAGCCCTACATGGAAACTTCCAGCAACAGGTTGTCTCTCTCCTACCCTGGACCTCTCACCCACAATGAACAAGCAGCCTTTAACACTGGAGTCTCCTGACCTTTATTTTATTTACATACAGTAAAAAGCTAAAGCTGTACAGCAGCCACACCCAAGGCAGGAGGATGATAATTCAAAGGGGAAGCAAGTAACCATCTGGGGTTATCGAGAGCTTCTCTGTCCCAAATGGGATACTGAAGGACCATTGTGCTATTTGTGTCTTTTATTTTGATGTCTCTTATTCCAGAGTTTGCTTCTTCTCTTCCAAATCAAGAAGCAACAGCGGTTTCAATTACAAAAGAGCGGCTCCATCCTGGGGATTTTCATGAAAGAAATATTTTGACAGATTTCAAACTAGTTGAAGAAAGCTGAGAATTTTAACTGCAACCAATGTTGATGTTGTTAAACTCAACTGCAAATCCCTTTGACCTCAGAAATCTGGAAAAAAAAAAGTCCCACATGAAATATTTATGATATAACAAGTAAAGGTATTCTATTTATTTGGGGGGGAGGGATTATGTCTCTGAATAACATTTTATTTTGAGGTTTAAAAGACCAGGCACACTTAAATTGACTACATGCCAATATGGGCTTCTCTGGTGACTGCAATGTGGAAGACCTGGGTTCAGTCCCTGGTTTGGGAAGATCCCCTGGAGAAGAGTATGGCAACCTACTCTAGTATTCTTGCCTGGAGAATCCCCATGGACAGAGGAGCCTGGCGGGCTGCTGTCCATGGGATTGCAAAGAGTCGGACATGACTGAGCAGCTAAGCACACAGCATGTGCTAATATAAATTTATAAAATTTATAAATTTATAAAGTTGATGTTTATTTTTATATTTTTAAAATAATTCTGCTTCTGGTAATGTGGGAATAATTATGTCAGACTCTCTTACAGATAATGAGTTCAGAACAAAACATGAAAACAATTTGAAAGAGGCCATAAACAGAGAAACAAGCAAGGAGATAAACCCTTGAAAGAAGGGACAGCAGTGGTTGAGATTTCTGTTTATATGGGTTTTTTGCCTGAAGGTATTTCTTAGTCCACCAGTTGAGAATAACTAGAACTCAAGCAGAAAGCTACAGTGAAATTGATTTGACAAACAGGATAGAGTTCAGAACTTCTAAACTGAAAAGTGAGGAAGAACATCACAGAAAAAAGTGAATCTCAGAAAAAAAGTGAACCCCAGAAGGAGGAACCCCAAAATCTGCATGTAAACTTGGCCAAGTCCTTGCCTGATCCCTGAATCAATATGAGAGACCCCAAGGAACCTGGCAGAAATCAAACAGCTGAAGGGACTAAGGGTGGCATTCATTCATCTGCTTGAACAAACCCAACACTTCTCAGAGGCAATTACTCAAGTACTCTTGCCTAGAAAATCCCATGGACGAAGGAGCCTGGCAGGCTGCAGTCCATGGGGTCACTGAGAGTTGGACATTTCTCAGTGACTTCACTTTCACTTTTCACTTTCATGCATTGGAGAAGGAAATGGCAACCCACTCCAGTGTTCTTGCCTGGAGAATCCCAGGGACAGCAGAGCCTGGTGGGCTGCTGTCTATGGGGTCACACAGAGTTGGACATGACTGAAGTGACTTAGCAGCAGCAGCAGCAGCAGCAGAGTCTCTAATACCATGTCATCCAAAATGCCCAACATATAATGAAAAAGTACAGGAATGAGAAGAGCATGAAAATGAGATCCACAGTCAGTAGAAAAAATGGGACAATATGGTCCATAGTCAAGAGAAAAACTAGTCAAAGCAAACTGACTCCAAGATGACCTGGATGTTGAATCAGCATACAAGAACTTCAAAGTAGCCATAACAAAGATGTTTAGATAAATAAAATACCTTCAAGTAATTGATAATCAAAAGGCTTTATCAGCAGCCAACCTGCTGAATGAGAAATACTAAAGAAAGTTCTTTGGGGGGCGGGAAAGAGAAGTGCTAGCACCTGGAAACTCAAATCTAAGCAAATTCTAGGCATAATGAATAATCAATTGGGGAAAGACATTGATAGAGCAAGTAGGGGCTCTTATCAAGAGGGAATGAAGAGTATGTAGAACACTTTGTATAGTTTTCATTTTTATATAAGCTTGGAATTACTTTGTTATAGAAAAACATTTGTAAATCAACTTCTTGGTCAACCAGATTCTATTTTTTGTAACCATATCAATCTTCACTGAAGTTGAAGCTCAAATACTTTGGCCACCTGATGCAAAGAACTGACTCATTGGAAAAGACCCTGATGCTGGGAAAGATTGAAGGCGAGAGAAGGGGATGACAGAGGATGAGATGGTTGGATGGCATCACCAACTCGATGGACATGAGCTTGAGCAAGCTCCGGGAGTTGGTGACAGACAGGGGAAGCCTGGCGCGCTGCAGTCCATGGGGTGACAAAGAGTCGGACATGACTGAGTGACTGAACTGAATCATTGGCAAACTGAAAAGCAGGTGTCTGGAAAACATGTTTATTTCTTCTCTACTTCTTCCCACAGTATTCAAAATCCTTCTGTTCTCTATCAAAATCTATTCCAAGAAAGAATCTAAAACACACTTCCACAAAAGTATAAATAACTGATAACAGTCAAAGTGTTACTTCTTACGGGGTGTTCTGCATTTTAACAGAAAGCCTTCAGTTGGAAAGCAGTGAAGTTTTCAAACATTACAGAGAGGTAATTCTTGAGGATAAAAGTATGTTTATGGCCTCTGAGGTCATATTATGAAAGCAGTTAACTAAATAGCTATTTATTTGGCTCCTGCATCCAATTCTGCCCCCTTTCATCATCTTCATAGGCTTCCCTGATAGCTCAGCTGGTAAAGAATCTGCCTGTAATGCACGAGACCCCAGTTTGATTCCTGGGTTGGGAAGATCCCCTAGAGAAGGGATAGGCTGCCCACTCCAGTATTCTTGGGCTTCCCTGGTGGCTCAGCTGGTAAAGAATCCACCTGCAATGCAGGAGACCTGGATTCAGTCCCTGGGTTGAGAAGATCCCCTGGAGAAGGGAGAGGCTACCCACTGCAGTATTCTGGCCTGGAGAATTCCATGGACTATAGAGTCCATGGGGTCGCAAACAGTCAGACATGACTGAGCAACTTTCACTTTCACCATCTTAGTTCCAACGCAAACAATCAGAATGTCACCTCTTCCTCCACCAAAATGTTAGGATGCATTAGAACTCCTAAATAAAGAGAGTGATTCTCAGTTTCATATCAAAATAGGGCATCTCAGTGAGGTAGGAATAGAGATATGCTTTTGGTTACCATTTTACAAATGAAGAAAAGTGAACAGTGGGATTGCCTCTTCCAATCCTGAATGCGTGCATGTGTGCTCAGCCGTGTCCAACTCTTGCGATCCCATGGACTGTAGCCTGCCAGGCTGCTCTGTAAAGGGGATTTTCCAAGCAAGAATACTGGAGTGGATAGCCACGCCCTTCTCCAGGGGACCGTCCAACCCAGGGATCAGACCTGCATCTCTTACATCTCCTGCCTTGGCAGGCAGGTTCTTTACCACTAGCACCTCCTGGGAAGCCCTTATACATACATACATACGTATATGTATATATATGATGTATATATGTGTGTGTATATGTATATGTGTATACATGTGTGTATATATATGATGTGTATGATATGTATGCAGATATATATACACAATTATTCTTCAAAAAATTAGTAATTAAATTTTGGTTCATCATACCGATAAATATGGTGGCCTAGAAAATTTAAAAAAAGGCAGACAATCCCCAAATGTTAGCTTTTGTGTGTGTGTTGTTACACGTTTGCCTTTCCAAATTCATATTTTCATTGGTTTGAGATATCTTAAGTTCATTTTAGGGCTTCCCTAGTGGCTCAGTGGTAAAGAATCCACCTGCAATGCAGAAGACTTGAGTTCAGTCCCTGAGTCAGGAAGACGCCCTGGAGAGGAAAATGATAACGCACTCCAGTATTCCTGCCTGGGAAATCTCATGGACAGAGGAGCCTGGCGAGCTACAGTCTGTGGAGTCTCAAAGAGTCAGATATGGCTAAACAATAACAACAAACTCACTTATACCTAATAATAAAGGCCAACAAATGCAAAGCTCTTTGAATTCCGAAGAGGAGGAAGCTGGCCTGGAGCTGCCAGGGGTTGCCGGGAAACCACAGATTCGCCAGCTGATTTCAGACAGTCTTGAGTGGACCAATTCCATCTTTTTCTTGAAAGAGGCGTCACGGTGCAGGTGATTGCATTTACAAATTAATTTCTCTGTGGTTACATTCAGATTTAGCAGATCACAACAGCATCACAATTTGAGTTTACTTGTCACCATCTTCCACAATTTATAATTCTTAAGCAAAATATAGTAGATCTAGAGTTTATCACACTAAGTGAAATAAGTCAGACAGCAAAAGACAAATACATGATGTCACTTATTGTGTGGAATCTTTTTAATAAGTGATATAAATGAACTTTATTTACAAAAAGAACTTTTATTTACAAAACAAAAGCAAACTCACAAACTGAGAGAACAAACTTATGGTTAGATTACCAAAGGGAAAGTTTAGGGGAGAGGGATATGTTGGAGTTTGGTATTAACATATATATACTATTATATGTAACAGTAGGCCATCAAAAAGGACCTGCTGTTTAGCACAGGGAACTCTGTGTGGGGAAACCTGTACGGGAAAAGAATCTGAAAAAGAATGGACAAATGTATATGTATGCCTGAATCATTTTGCTGTACACCTGAAATGAACACAACACTGTAAACCAACTCTACCCCATATAAAATAAAAATTTAAAATATCGAATGACATTACTGTCATACATCAGCAAAACCTCAATCCATACAGCACTATTGATTGGAAATGTTGACTTGAAAAATGCACATGAAAGTTTCACGTTACTTTTAGTTGGGGCAAAATGAGGACTACAGCCCGGGAGCAGCACCACACGCAGCTCTGAGAAACTGCTCCAAGGAGGCAGCGGGGAAGGTCGGTATGGGATTTGGGGGAAGGAAGAGTACATGCAGTCAAGCACATATTTTTCCAGAAGGTTTCTGCTCGTCACAAGGAGCAGTCGTCACCATAAAGGATTTTAGTGCTTTTTTTGGATATGAGGCAATACAAGAGTTGGGCTCATAAAATCAGCTCCTGAAAATCTCTCCCTGAAGACCTACCCTACCAGTTTTCCTTAAGTACAGAGTGCCTCATCCCTGCTCTCCACCCTGAACTCCTTTCAGGGGGTGTCGAAGGGCAGCAGTTGCATCTCGTGATCTATTCCTTGTAGAGGTGGGTGGCAAGGGCCCGAGACAAGTGCCAATTTGTCGTGGACAGAAACCAACCGAACTGTGTCAACAGTCTGGACCGAGGGAGGGGACACTGGCCTGGCTGATTGCAGACAAACTTCAGGCAGCTGTGTCGAGATGTCAAGGCTTTACTAGCAAAACTTTTCGAGAAAGTTTCGAGAATTCCTCCTTTTCTTCCTTGAGACTTTTGACCATCAGCATTAATTTTCTTTATTTATGTTCTAGTCTTGTGGTATTTTCTGCAGAGGATTGGGGACTGGGTTTTAAAAACCTTAGTTCCAAGGACAGATTTTCATTCATCTCCTGATGATAAATAAATAAAAGTAGCTGGAGAAGTGGTTACTTACTCAAAATTGGCTTATCTGGTTGCAAGCTGCTGCTGCTGCTAAGTCGCTTCAGTCATGTCCGATTCTGTGCAACCTCATAGACGGCAGCCTGCCAGGCTCCCCTGTCCCTGGGATTCTCCAGGCAAGAGTACTGGAGTGGGTTGCCATTTCCTCCAATGCATGAAAGTGAAAAGTGAAAGTGAAGTCGTTCAGTCATGTCCAACTCTTAGCAACCCCATGGACTGCAGTCCACCAGGTTCCTCCATCCATGGGATTTTCCAGGCAAGAGTACTGGAGTGGGGTGCCATTGCCTTCTCCTAGCTTTATTTAATGTTCTGGATATTTTTGGCTACTTCTAATGTGTCTTCTTAGCCCTAGGCTTGTTGCCATGGTGAAATAGAATTAATAACAACGCTTAGTTATGCTAACTTAATACTTGTAAGATATATGCTTTCTTTGTTTATTAAAAAACCTTGGCAAGTCAAGTATGCTTCAGAAGAGTTGTAAAATTTTTGGAAACACTGGTCTTTAATTATAGCTGTGGAGAAATTTGAACTGAACGTATTAACCAGACACTTAGTGTTCTGTTACTGATAGCTCTGACTGAAGATGATGTTTGCTTTCTCAAGCTGTTTGAGAGTAAATTTTAAATTTAGCTTGAAACAATTCTGAATAGAGGGAAGTCACTTCATGGTCCAAACAAACCATTTCCTTTTGAACTCTATTATAGCTTCTGATTTTTGGCCAATCTGAATTTGATTTAATTTGTATCAAGTCACGTTTAATGCAATCAAAGACAAGTCTTGACTGCTATACGTTTTGGGACAATTTTGAAAGCATCAACTGAGAGAGAAAACCAACTAGGTAATGGTTTAGTTAATAGAACACAGAATTTGAAACCCAAGCTTCAGCCTGTTTCAATCTGTGCAGTTTCTATTTGAATATGAGTGTAGCTTACTAACCTCACCAGGCCTCGATTTGCTCATCTGTTAAATGGAAATAAGACTGCCTTTACCCTAGCGATGTTCACATCCTAAATGACATACCGCCTGAGCCCCTTGGAAGGCAATGAAATAATTCTTGGCGATGCTGTTCAATATTCTTTTAGGTGTAACCGATTTCTATATTCAAGAGCTTGGAAGAGAAAATCAGGCATGCATGGAGTTCTCAATGCCTCCAGGCCACAAAAGCATGTATTCTTCAGCTTTCTCTGCAGTCCCAGGAAAGGCAGCTAGCTCAGGAAAACTTACAATGTACAGGAATCAAGTCATCAAACAAAACTGCCATGTGTGAACACATGGCTAGATGTCTCACATTTTGATGACACCAGAAACCCTTCAGGGGACTTCCTTGGCAGTCCAGGGATTAAGACTTTGCCTGTCAGTGCAGGGATTGTCGGTTTGATCTCTGGTTGGGAACTAAGATCCCACATATCTCGCAGCCAAAAAAGTCAAAACATAGAGCAGAAGCAATTATTATAACAAATTCTATGAAGACTTTAAACAAATGGTCTGCATCAAAAAAGTATTTTAAAAGAAACCAAAACCTTCAGTCTTCTGTGTCATCCTTCAAGTAATAATAATATCTCCATTTTTTTCCAGATAGAAATATGGGCCCGTAGAAATTAGGGAAAGTCTCAATGTTAAAAACTAGAATTAGATTATCTCTTGAGAACCTTGCCATTCTGTGCTTGAGTGATCCTCATGGTAGAAATGGAATGGTCTGGAAGTTTCAAGCATTGTTTCCAGTGGAAAATAGCGCAGATATTATTGCTGGGGAGTAAATTAGTATGCCTGATTTATCGGCCTTATTCATGTCTCTTGGACATCAGAGAAAAGTCAACCAAAATAGCAGCAAAATTTAATTACAATATTGTTAGAGTATCATTCCCAAATACTAAAATATAGAGGATTCTTTTTTTCCTTTGTATTCATTCAGTTACCCCATAGTTTATAAATCACACGACCGTTTTGTACACTTTGTACCAGGCAAGTCTGGGCACGCAAAGCTTGTAGCCAGTTCACAAAAGCCACTTAACATATTTGTTTGTCATTTAAGTTATGACTTTGAAAACAAAAGAAGACAGGGCCTTTCACAGTGACAGACAGGCTTACATAAATTGCTGCACAAACTAAATTCAAAATAACTCCAGTTCACATGGAAAACGTTATTCTCTCTTTGCCACTCTGTCATAACACTCTGATAATTTAAAAAATATCTGCGTTAACCAATAAGCATGATGCAAAGGTCTCCATACCTCTTCTCCTGCGTATCCTCTTGGTAAGTCAAAGAAACTGCAGGCGCCAGGGCTATCTATTGAGAACGGACTGAATTCTTCCTTTTGATTCAAAGCCTTTATTTTGTTGTTGTTCAGACGCCAAGTCATGTCTGACTCTTTGCAAACCCACAGACTGCAGCACGCCAGGCTTCCCTGTCCATCACCATCTGCCGGGGTTTGCCCAAGTTCATGTCCATTGAATTGGTGATGCCATCCAACCATCTCATCCTCTGTCACCCTCTTCTCCTTCTGTCTTCAATCTTTCCCAGCATCAGGGTTTTTTCTAGTGAGTCTATTGTTCACATCCGGTGGCCAAAGTATTGGAGCTTCAGCTTCAGTATCAGTCCTTCCAAAGAGTATTCAGGGTTGATTTCCTTCAAGATTAACTGGTTTGATCTCCTTGCTGTCCAAGGTCTCTCAAGAGTCTTCTCCAACACCACAGTTCAAAAGCATCAATTCTTCGGCGCTCTGCCTTCTATATGGTCCAGCTTTTGCATCCATACATGACTACTGAAAAGACCATAGCCTTGACTAGACGGATCTTTGTCAGCAAAGTGATGTCTGCTTTTTAACACACTGTCTTGGTTTGCCATAGCTTTCCTGCCAGGAGGCAATCCTCTTCTAATTTCTTGACATGTAGATCTGGAAAAGAGCCAAGAGGCACAGGGTTAGGAGCACATGCGGGCTGTGGGGTTTGTTCATCTGCTTCTTTCTATGATATCCTTCTGCTACATTTTCAGTTCAGTTACTCAAGAATATTACAGTTTTTTAGAAGAAGACTCCTGCAGCACAGGTACCATCAGTTACCGAGTGAACACAAGTGCAGCAGGTGTGTGTGGCAGGCAGGCATCCCAGGGGCTGGTGGTGTGAGCTGTGGTCTCAGAAAGACCTGTGTTCCATCTCAGCTCTTTTTCTTACCTGTAGCGCTCTGCACCTTCATCTCTAAAATAGAGATAATCATTCCCACCTCAAAGAACTGTTTTCAGGGTTCAATGCAATTCGCAGTAGTAGTGTCTGACAACAAGTATTCCATAAGAATTGTTGTATACTCACTTTGAGCCAGCTATATGTTTTATGCTAAAAGCATTGCTAGAATGCTAGAATGAATCAAGGGAAAAGACTGTTCTCAAGAGTGAAATGGTTGTGTGATATAATTTAAGAAATAGTGAAGTTTCTTACTTTCTATAACATACAGTGACAGAACATTCTTAAATCGTGGTAAACCTGTTTAACAACAAATAAGAACGATTTAGAATTATCATAGCAGGAGATCCTGGAAAGGGATGTTAGAGGTCCTTGATTTCAGTTCTAGTTTTATCCCTTGAGCAAATGTCTTTAACTTTGATCTTTGGCTTCCCTGTTTGTTAAATAAACTTCTGGAAGAGGTGTAGTGAGGATAAGATTTTAAAACCAAATATGTCTGTCCATCTGTCTAGGATAATATATTAAAGATATATACATGTCCATCTACCTATAGAGAGAGCATACAATAAACTATAGAGAGTAGTGATTAATATGTTGATAATATTTTTACTGCAAGTAGGATTTTTAAATTATTTTAAGTGCTAAAATCTGATATATTTAAATACATTTTGCAAAATTATTTGCATAATTGCCTACAATCCTTTTGTCATTTGTATAATTAAAGCTTAACTTGAGGGGAGTTGTGATTGTGATGGCCACATGGGGTGGAGGGCAAGGTCTATTTCCTGACCTGAGTTGTAATAACAAGGGCGTGTCTACCTTGTAATTACTAATTAAGCTATATATTTGTTTTGTGTAGGTTTGGGGGTCTGTATTGTATTATACAATGAAATTTCTTTAAATAAAAACCCACTCAATGCAATAGCCAAGACATGGAAGCAGCCTAAGGGTCCATCAACAGAAGAATAGATGAAGATGTGGCATATAGATATAGACGTGTATTCAATGAAATATTACTCAACCGTAAAAAGGAATGAGCTGAGGCCATTTGCAGCAACACAGGTGGGGTTAAGATTATTATACTAAGTGAAGTAAGTCAGACAGAGAAAGACAAACATCACATGGCATTGTTTATCTGTGGACTCTAAAAAAATGGCAGAAATAATATTATACTAATATTATAATAATAATATTTACAAAACAGAAACATATTCACAGGCACAGAAAACAATCTTCTGTTACCGAAGGGGAGAGAGGGAGAGCTAAATTAGGCGTTTGGGATTAATAGATACACAGCTGTACACAAAACGGACAAAAGGACATGCTATGTATGACAGGGAACTATACTCGATACCTTGTAATAGCCTATAATGGAAAAGAATGTGAAAAAGAATATCCATATATATGCGTTGCTGTTTAGTTGCTAAGTCGTGTCTGACTCTTTTGTGACCCTGTGGACCGTAGCCCGCCAGGCTCCTCTGTCCACGGGATTCTCCAGACAAGAGTACTGGAGCGGCTTGCCATTTCCTACTCCAGGGGATCTTCCTGACCCAGGGATCAGACTTGTATCCTTCGTCTCCGGCTTTGGCAGGAGGATTCTTTACCACTGAGCCACTATATATGTATATGCCTGTGTATATGAATATAAATTACTCTGCTGAACCTGAACACAACACAACCCTGAAACCAACATAACACTGTAAATCAATATACTGCAATTAAAAACAAATTTTTTAAGGAATTCCCTGGCTGTCCAGTGGGCAGGACTCCATGCTCTCGCTGCTGAGGGCCCAGATTCGATCCCTGATGGGGAAACTAGGATCCCACAAGTTGCACCAGGCAAAGAAAAAAAATTGCTAATATTCAGTTCAGGTACTATATGAACTACAACAAAGGTAAAATCTTAGAACTGGTTTAGCTTTTATTTATGTCCTAAAAACATAAAATAAATGAGGGATCTTGATTCCTGCCTTTCTATTGGGTCCTTCCACCAATACCCCAAATTGCTATCTGAGTTTTCCGCTTTCATGTGGAAATTTTTGGATGCCAAGAACTGTGAATGTAAAGTGAATTCGTGTCATCCTAGACAGTAACTGAGTTTACATAATCAGTGTTGTTAAATGTGAAGTGTTAGTCGCTCAGTCATAACCAACTCTTTGCAACCCCGTGGACGGTAGCCTGCCAGGCTCCTCAGTCCATGGAATTCTCTAGGCAAGAATACTAGAGTGTGTAACCATCCCCTTCTACAGGGGATCTTCCCCCACCAGGGATTGAACCAGGGTCTCCTGCATCGCAGGCAGATTCTTTACCATCTGAGCCACCAGGGAAGCCCTCTAATGTTGTTAATTCAGAAAGATTAATCAAGTTGTAATGAGGCCTGTGACTTCAGTTGCAGTAAGCAGGGTGGTGCTCAACTGAAGAATAAAAAGAGAAGCCAGTTAAAAGAGATCTGTTGATGACTAAGTTAAAGGTGAGTTGCCTTTTGTATGTCTTATGCTGAGTCACTTCAGTCGTGTCCGACGCTCTGTGACCCCATGGACCACGGCCCACCAGGCTCCTCCATCCACGGGATTCTCCATGTCTAGTAAAAGAAGGTGATGGCACCCCACTCCAGTACTCTTGCCTGGAAAATCCCATGGACGGAGGAGCCTGGTGGACTGCAGTCCATGGGGTCGCAAAGAGTCGGACACAACTGAGCAACTTCACTTTCACTTTTCACTTTCACGCATTGGAGAAGGAAATGGCAACCCACTCCAGTGTTCTTGCCTAGAGAATCCCAGGGACAGGGGAGCCTGGTAGGCTGCCATCTATGGGGTTGCACAGAGTCAGAAACGACTGAAGCGACTTAGCAGCAGCAGCAGCAGTAAAAGAATAAAATGTTGCCTTAGCCATAATACTGCGTAAGTTACTATGACCTCTAATGAAAAGGTGAAAGTTGCAAGTGTTCTGTTACTGAGTAGAAAACAGGTAACTAGGTATCTCTGGGACATTTACTGGCGAGGTCTCAAGTTAAAGGAATAGGGAGGTATCTTATGACCAAAGCTCCATGAGGCATCAGAAGCAGAAAATCTGGTGAGAACCAAGGGAAACCTGATCTCCCTCCCCTGGCCCCTGGACTCTGGCTGTCTCCTGTGCAGGCCACCTCCCTCTCCTCATGAGCAGCTCACATGCCCCCTGAAGGGCTGCCCTACTTCAAGGTCTCACGGAACCATCCTCTAATGCTCCAATTCCAAATAACTGTGGGCAAAATAGACCACAGGAGCGGAAGGTCCTCTGCTAAGGAGTTGTAGAGCCGAGAGGAAATGACTTCCTTTAGTTCCACACAGATAACATCTGTTTTATTGACTATGCCAAAGCCTTTGACTGCGTGGATCACAATAAACTGTGGAAAATTGTGAAAGAGACGGGAATACCAGACCACCTGACCTGCCTCTTGAGAAACCTATATGCAGGTCAGGAAGCAACAGTTAGAACTGGACATGGAACAATAGACTGGTTCCAAATAGGAAAAGGAGTGCATCAAGGCTGTATATTGTCACCCTGCTTATTTAACTTTTATGCAGAGTACATCATGAGAAATGCTGGGCTGGAGGAAGCACAAGCTGGAATTAAGATTCCCAGGAGAAATATCAATAACCTCAGATATGCAGATGACACCACCCTTATGGCAGAAACTGAAGAGGAACTAAAAAGCCTCTTGATGAAAGTGAAAGAAGAGAGTGAAAAAGTTGGCTTAAAGCTCAACGTTCAGAAAACGAAGATCATGGCATCTGGTCCCATCACTTCATGGGAAATAGATGGGGAAACTGTGGAAACAGTGTCAGACTTTATTTTGGGGGGCTCCAAAATCACTGCAGATGGTGACTGCAGCCATGAAATTAAAAGATGCTTACTCCTTGGGAGGAAGGTTATGACCAACCTAGATAGCATATTCAAAAGCAGAGACGTTACTTTGCCAACAAAGGTCCATCTAATCAAGGCCATGGTTTTTCCAGTGGTCATGTATGGATGTGAGAGTTAGACTCTAAAGAAAGCTGTGCGCTGAAGAACTGATGCTTTTGAAGTGTGGTGTTGGAAAAGACTCTTGAGAATCCCTTGGGCTGCAAGGAGATCCAAGCAGTCCATCCTAAAGGAGATCAGTCCTGGGTGTTCATTGGAAGGAATGATGCTAAAGCTGAAACTCCAATACTTTGGCCACCTCATGCAAAGAGTTGACTCATTGGGAAAGACTCTGATGCTGGGAGGGATTGGGGGCAGGAGGAGAAGGGGATGACAGAGGATGAGATGGCTGGATGGCATCACCAACTTGATGGACATGAGTCTGAGTAAATTCAGAGAGTTGGTGATGGACAAGGGAGGCCAGGTGTGCTGTGATTCATGGAGTCGCAAAGAGTCGGACACGACTGAGTGACTGAACTGAATTAAACTGAACTGAACTGAACTGAACCACACGACCACTAACGCAGGTCTTCTGTTCATTCTACCAACACGGAACTACCATGAGTCAGAATGCGCTGGGGATTCAGAGATAAATAATGCCCAGTCTTTATGCTTGAGGAGGTCAGACTTAAGACAGCAAAAGAGACCATCGAAAGACATTCTTAAAAGAGGATAAAACAAAGGAATTACAAAGTCTTTCAAGATCTTAGAGAAGGTGATGACTCATTTCACATAGGAGACTGCGGTAGAATAATCGTGAAGAATGAGTATTAAAACTCACAAACACACTCCAGCAAAAGATATGGGAATTAACGCTCAACACAACTGGGAATGTCTCTTCAGTGAAGGACAATGTGGATTAAATCTTGACGGATCCAAGAGGCGAGGTTTGAGGTGTCTTAAACTGACAACAAGGATCTAAGGCAAATCAGGGAGAAAATGAGGGGTGCTCCCAGTGAAGATGATAAAGCTTCTGAGCAAGCAATGATCAGATGAGAAAACCAAAAGCATCGAACATCACTGGTCTACACACAGTTTAGAACCAGTTGGACCAGCAAGATCAGCAAGCTGGGTAGTGCCAAGTGGGGGCAGGGCTGTGGGGCTGTGGCCTCTGGCGTGGGCATCCATCCTTGAGAGAACTCAGCGGTGCTTATCAAGTCTGATTAGTTCTCTACATCCAGAGCTGGGAGAGGGGCCAAAGCGAAGAGGTCAGCTCGGAAGGCATTCGTATGTTTGACTTTGGTTTTTCTTTTACCTGGCTGTGCCTTCGCTGCAGGGCACGGGCTTCTCTAGTTGCGGTGAGTGGGGGCTAGCCTCCTTGCTGTTCTTCACACTGAGTGGTTTCTCCTGTTGCTGATCACAGGCTTTAGGCCGAGCGGGCTTGCGTAGTTGCGGCTAGTGGGTCCTAGAGCACAAGCTCCGTAGTTGCGCTTCTGGGCCCTACAGCACAGGCCCAGTAGGTGTGGTACATGGGCTTAGCTGCTCCTTGGCATGTGGGATTACCCCAGACCAGGGATCGAACCCGTGTTTCCTGCATTGGCAAGTGGATTCTTATACACTGTACCACCAGAGAAGTCCATGGCTTTGATTCTAAAGACAACAGAGAACCAAGCGAAGATTCTAAGCAGGCCAGTGACATGGCCGGAACAAAACTGACAGTGTGTGAGGTTAAAATCAGAACTGGGGAGTGCCTGCTTCAGCAGCACGTATACTGAAATTGGAACAATATAGAGATCAGCATGACCCCGGGGCAAGGATGACACGCAAATTCGTAAAGCGTTCTCTGTGTTTGATGAAAGTTAGTCACTTACTCACGTCCGACTCTTTGTGACGCCGTGGACTGTTAGCCCACCAGGCTCCTCTGTCTATGGAATCCTCCAGGCAAGAATACTGGAATGGGTTGCATTTTACATACAGCTGACTCTCCCTGCTCCATAGTAGAAACTAACACAACGCTGTAAAGCAACAATACTGCGATAAAATTTTTAAAATAGATTTCCAGCTCCAGCCACAGCTGTTAAAATATAAATATATAAGGCTTCCCTGGTGGCTCAGTGGTAAAGAATCAGCCTGCCAGGGCAAGGGACACGGGTTTGCTCCCTGGGCCGGGAAGATCCCATGTGCCACAGAGCATCTAAGCCTGTGCGTCACCACTATGAGGGCCTCTGCTCTAGAGCGGGGAGCCACGGCTACTGAGCCCAGGTGCCCCAGTTACTGAAGCCACGCACCCTAGAGCTTTGGGTCCACAAGAGAAACCACTGTATTGAGAAGCTCATGGACCACAGCTAGAGAGTAGCCCCTGCTCGCTGCAACTAGAGAAAAGCCTGAACAGCAAGGAAGACCCAGCCCAGTGCCCCCTGCCCCAAAAAGAATATATATATATATGTATAATATATATATATACATGTATATATACATATATATATACATGTGTATATATATATATATATATGTATATATATAGGGCTGCCCTTGTGGCTCAGCTGGTGAAAAATCCGCCTGTTATAAGGAAGTTCTGGGTTGGGAAGATCCCCTGGAGATGGTAAAGGCTACCCACAGCCCAAAATAAATTAATATATATATATATTATATATATATATATAATTTAAAAAAATAAGCAGAGGGGGAAATGGCAGCTTAGAAAATGAGTCAGTCTACATTAGAAACTAATACAATATTATAAAGCAACTATACTCCAGTGAAAATTTAGAATAAAATAAAATTTCAGGAGCTCTGGCTATAAATTTGACCCCTGCAATGTCAAAGGAAAAATGAGTTAGGGGCATGGGTCCAGAAAATGACATACAGTGAACAAAACAGACTGTAAAAGAGTACACAGACCCAAGCTACCACTACATAAGAACACAAAAGCACGTTGACTAGAGATCGGGAGCGAATCTGGAATTGAGTCTGTCATATTGAACATTCAGAGGTTTCTCTCTCCCATGCAGCAGCTTGTTTATGATGTTTTTATTGTACAAAATATTGTTTAGGATTCTGTAGCCTAAGTTAAAAGCATTACTTAAGGGGAAGAAAATACTACACAGAGAAGTAAGAACAGAGTCATTATCCTTTGATCCTGTCTGGAAGGTGAGGTAGTTTCAGACAGTTACTTTTTATATGACTGTTGTGAAAATATAGAGCCTAGTTATATATCAATTACTCTTTAACTGCTCTGAATTTATGGGATCGTGGATGATTTTTTAAAAAAACTTTCATATTTTTATGTTTTCAACAATGAGGTCATACCCCCTTCATCTACCACTTTCCAAACTGGACTCTGATTTTTTTTTTAATTTTTATTTTTTTCTGTCTCAGATGTACATGAGTTCCCAATCTTGAACACCCCCCCCCCCCCCCCCCCCCCCCCCCCCCCNATACAAGTGTATAAATGTTGGAAAGAAGGGAAAACTTTTCACTAGTGAAAGTTTTTAACTACCTGGAAACCCCAGAGAATCAACTGAAAACTTATTCAAGGAAATAAAAGATGAATCTTTTTTTTTCCAGTGAGTGATGTTGGGATGTTAGATTGCTACTTCAGACCAAAATACATTTCAGAAAGAAAAAAGATGTAATTAAACCACAAAAGAAATAGAAGAAAACATGGGGTTTTCCCTGGTGGCTCAGATGGTAAAGAATCTGCCTGCAATGCAGGAGACCCATGTTCCATCCCTGGGTTGGAAAGATCCCCTGTAGAAGGAAATGGCAACCTGCTCCAGTATTCTTGCCTGGAAAATCCTACGAGGAGGCTGGGCAGCTACAATCCGTGGGGTCACAAGTGTTGGTCATGGCTTAGCAACTTTACAAAACATGAACACATTTTAATCTGATTTAAGCATAAGAAAAGTTTTCCTTAGCATTCAAGCCAAAGCGGAAGATAAGAAAGACAGACTTGTAAAAGTTAACTCTCATTTTAATAACAGTAAAGCACAGAACAGAAAACCATTTAAGATGGGAAATTTGGGAGGAGGATCTGGCTTGGGACTTCCAGGGGTGGTCTTTGAGAGTGGAGAAAATGGTTGTTTTGCTTTGAGAGTGTTGGTATTTGTGGAAACCACTCTGTCAAAACGAACTACAAATATATACAGTATGGCTAAAACTGAGTGGTGATTCCAAGTTTAGAGACATGTTTGAAACAATTTAGCATATAGATGATAGTTAAATCTACTAGGCCTTCATAGAGTTGGTCAACTTCAGCTTCTTCAGCATCAGACGTCCTTTTCCTCATAGGGGATTGGAATACAAAAGTAGGAAGTCAAGAGTTACCTGGAGTAACAGGCAAGTTTGGCCTTGAAATACAAAATGAAGCAGGGCAAAGTAACAGAGTTTTGTCAAAAGAACACACGGTCATAGCAAACACAGGAGATGACTCTACACATGGACATCACCAGATGATCAATACCAAAATCAGATTGATTATGTTCTTCACAGCTGAAGATGGAGAAGCTCTATACAGTCAGCAAAAACAAGACCTGGAGCTGACTGTGGCTCGGATCATGAGCTTTTTGTTGCAAAATTCAGACTTACTTTGAAGAAAGTAGGGAAAACCACTAGGCTATTCAAGTATGACTGAAATCAAATCCCTTATGACTATACAGTGGAGATGATAAATAGATTCAAAGGATTCGATCTGGTAGGCAGAGTGCTGGAAGAACTATGGATAGGGGTTTGTAACATTGTACAGGAGGCAGTGACCAAAACTATCCCAAAGAAAAAAATTCAAGAAGGCAAAGTGGTTGTCTCAGGAGACTTTGCAAATAGCTTTTCTCTTCTTTGCAAAAAAAAAAAAAAAAAAAGAAGAAGGAGAAGCAAAAGACAAAGCAGAAAGGGAAAGATAAACCCAACTGAATGCAGATTTTCAGAGAAGCACAAGGAGAGACAATGTGAAGAAATAGAGGGAAACAACAGAATGGAAAGACCAGCGATCTCTTCAAGAAAACTGGAGATACCAAGTGAACATTTCATGCAAGGATGAGCACGCTAAGGGAAGAAAGGGTAAGGACCTAACAGAAGCAGAAGAGATTAAGAAGAGGTGGCAAGAATACACAGAACAACTATACAAAAAAAGTCTTAATGACCCAGATAGCCACAATGGTGTGGTCACTTACATAGAGCTATAGTGTGAGGTCAAGTGGGCCTTAGGAAGCATTATTAGGAACAAAGCTAGTGGAAGTGACTGAATTCCAGCAGAGCTATTTAAGTCCTAAAAGATGATGCCATTAAAGTGTTGCATACAATATGTCAGCAAATTTGGAAAACTCAGCAATGGCCACAGGACTGGAAAAGAGTAGTGTTCATTCCAGTCCCAAAGGGCAATGCCAAATAATGTTCAAACTCCTGTACAGTAACACTCATTTCACATGCTAGCAAGCTGCTGCTTGTGTGTGCTCCGTTGTGTCCAAGTCTTTTTGACCCCATGAACTATAGCCCACAAGGCTCCTCTGTCCATGGGATTTTCCAGGCAAGAATACTGGAGTGGGTTGCCATTTCTTTCTCTAGGGGACCTTCCCAACCCAGGGATCAAACCCGGATCTCCTTCATTGCAGGTGGATTCTTTACCACTAGCAACACCTGGAAAGCCCCCATGCTAGCAAGATTATGCTCAAAATCCTTCAAGCCAGGTTTTAGCAGTACATGANGAGTGGGTTGCCATTTCTTTCTCTAGGGGACCTTCCCAACCCAGGGATCAAACCCGGATCTCCTTCATTGCAGGTGGATTCTTTACCACTAGCAACACCTGGAAAGCCCCCATGCTAGCAAGATTATGCTCAAAATCCTTCAAGCCAGGTTTTAGCAGTACATGAACCCAAAGTTTCTAGTTGTATAAGGTGGATTTTGAAGATACAGAAGAAGCAGAGATCAAATTGTCAACATTCGTTGGATCATGGAGAAAGTCAGGGAATTCCAGAAAAACATCTTCTGCTTCGTAGACTATGCTAAAGCCTTTGATTATGTGGATCACAACAAACTGGAAGATTCTTAGAGATGGGAATACCAGGCCAACTTACCTGTCTCCTAAGAAACCTGTATGCAGATCAAGAAGCAACAGTTAGAACCGGACATGGAACAACAGAGTGGTTCAAAATCAGGAAAGGAGTATGTCAAGGCTGTATATTGTCACTCTGCCTATTTAACTTACATGCAGAGTACATCATGCAAAATGCCAGGCTGGATAAAGCACAAGATGGAATCAAGATTGTTTGGAGAAATATCAATAACCTCAGATATGCAGATGATACCACCCTTATGGCAAAAAGTGAAGAGGAAGTAAAGAGCCTCTTGATGAAGTTGAAAGAGGAAAGTGAAAAAAGCTAGCTTGAAACTCAGCATTCAAAAAACTAAGATCATGACATCCAGTCTCATTACTTCATGGCAAATAGAAGGGGGAAAAGTGGAAAGAGTGACAGATTTTATTTTAGGAGCTCCAAAATCACTGCTGACATGAAATTAAAAGACACTTTCTTCTTGGAAGAAAAGCTATGACAAACCTAGACAGTGGATTGAAAAGCAGAGACATCACTTTACTGACAAAGGTCCATATAG
The DNA here is from genome assembly GCA_006410615.1 of Neotragus moschatus. NCBI lineage: Eukaryota > Metazoa > Chordata > Mammalia > Artiodactyla > Bovidae > Neotragus > Neotragus moschatus. The sequence goes on along the minus strand of SJYA01003032.1, from coordinate 77,116 downwards.
TCAAAGCTATTGTCTTCCCAGTAGTCATGTACAGATGTGAGAGTTGGACCATAAAGAAGGCTGGGCACCAAAGAATGAACGCTTTTGAATTGTGGTGTTGGAGAAGACAAGAGTCCCTTGGACAGCAAGGAGATCAATTAGTCAGTCCTAAAGGAAATCAACCCTGAATATTCACTGCAAGGACTGATGCTGAAGCTGAAACTCTAATACTTTGGCCACTGGATGTGAAGAGCTGACTCAGAAAAATATCCTGATGCTAGGAAAGATTAATGGCAAAAAAGACAAGGGGAACAGCAGAGGAAGAGATGGTTAGATAGCATCACTGACCCTGTGGACATGAGTTTGAGCAAACTCTGGGAGATAGTGGAGGACAGAGGAGCCTTGTGTGCTGCAGTCCGTGAGGTCACAGAATTGGGCATGACTTACTGACTGAACAAGACCTACTAGAGTGGATGGGATCACCGAGGAGTGAGAAAAGAAGTGGTCCCCAGAAGACACCAACATTTAAATCCCAGGAGAATGCTTATATCCTTCAGGGCAAGAAATGCTCCAGCTTTGAGCATCCTGAGTTACCCCTGTGGCCCTGAAAATAAGTAGCACAAAGCTGGGCACACATTGAATATTCTGTAAGCACCCTTTGATTGTTTCCATTTGTCTGTTAAATTTAATTAACTTAAAAATAGGTCAATTTATACAATTCAAAATTAAAAGGGTGTGAAAAGATATTTTCTTGGTACCTCTGTCCCTAAACCACTATTTCTCCCCCCTGGAATCAGTGAACATCAATACTGTCTTGCATATCATTTCAGAGATACTTTATATATGTGTAAGTAAACAAAGATACATTTACTAAAGCCCTCTTGTTTCAGCTCCCTTTTTCAACAGACACAGTGTTTCAGAGACTGTGTCATATCAGTAAGGCAAGAGCTTTCGCATTCTTTTTCATGACTGTACAGTATTTCAATTTATAGATTCTAATTTATTTAACCAGGCCTTCTGTGAGAGCTGTAAAGTAGGAGTCCCCAGCCTCCCGGATCTAATGCCTGGTTGTCTAAGGTGGAGCTGATGTAATAATAAGAGAAATAAAGTGCACAGTAAGTGGACTGCACTCGAATCATCCCCAAACTATCCCCTGCCCCCGCCCCCATCCATGGGAAAACTGTCTTCCATGAGGTCCCCGATGCCAAAAACGCTTGGGGACAGCTGCTCCAAAGGTTATTTACAATATTTTGATTTAACTGACAGAGCCAGGATAGAACATTTTTATTGCAAATCATCCAGCGGCGGTGGTTTTGAAATGTGTCACCTTGATTAGGCTGAACCATGGGCTTCACGATTCCCTGTAGTGTATATTTCCTGCCAGGGCAACCAGGGAGACATTTTTGTCACGTGAGTTTGGAGGACAGATGTGAAGATGTAGCCACTTGTTCTTACCCCGAAAGATGAAATGTCTGTCTTCTCTTCCATATTTTCCAATAAGCTGTGATTTAAACATTTTTTTTCCACTGGGCTTTTAGGTGGGACCCACCTGAAGCATTGCAGGCCGGTTAGTTGTTGCTTTGTTCTTTCTTGGTTAAGTTTCCTAGGCAGCCTTTAGAACAGTAAGTTAATACTCCAGCCATCTTGCAGATTTCTCTCTTAGCCACTCACTTCTAAAATTCCTTAGCAAGGTCACAGATGGTGTCCCTCTCTGCTGGTATTTTAGTCAAATCAAGGCTTTTGTTTATGCCTTTTTTCCTGTAGGCCAAATAGTGGAGATATTTTTGATTAGAGTTGGAGTTTGATCTCATGGACTCTCCAAGCCAAGCACTCTCCAAGTGCTGTTATCTGTTCCGGGGACCCCGCTGGTGTGGGCGATTATGTGTCTGTAGACACTGCTAAGGCCATATTTTCGTGCCCTCTTGTGAACTGATACAACTTTGCAGCACTGGGAAAGTAAGAATTACTGTACTTTTCAGCACATGAATTCATTAGAAATGATTGCAAGAGCAAGGGGTTTTTTTGAGAGTAGGTATCTCGTCTAAAGCTTTCATTTTACAGATGAAGAAGGCTGAGGTGAAGAAACTGAAGTTAAAAAGTGATGAGTTAGGGGCTTCCCCGGTGGATCAGTGGTAAATAATCTGCCTGCCAGTGCAGGAGACATGGGTTCAATCCCTAGTCTGGGAAGATTCCACATGCCATGGAACAGCTAAGCCCACAACTACTGAGCCCGTGCTCTGGAGCCTGGGAGCTGCAACTACTAAAGCCTGAAAACCCTAGAGTCTGTGCTCTGCAGCAAGAGAGGCCACCGCGGTGAGAAGCCTGCACACCACAGCCAGACAGTGACCCCTCTTGCTACAACTAGAGAAAAAGCCCGAGCTGCAGTGAAGACCCATCACAGAGTGTCCGACTCCTCGAGACCCCATGTATCGCAGCCGCCAGACCTCCCTGTCCATCACCAGCTTCCGAGTTCACGCACACTCACGCCCATTGAGTCCGTGATGCCATCCAGCCATCTCATCCTCTGTTGTCCCCTTCTCCTCCTGCCCCCAATCCCTCCCAGCATCAGAGTCTTTTCCAATGAGTCAATTCTTCGCATGAGGTGGCCAAAGTACTGGAGTTTCAGCTTTAGCATCATTCGCTCCAAAGAAATCCCAGGGCTGATCTCCTTCAGAATGGACTGGTTGGATCTCCCCGCAGTCCAAGGGACTCTCAAGAGTCCTCTCCAACACCACAGTTCAAAAGCATCAATTCTTCGGCACTCAGCTTTCTTCACAGTCCAACTCTCACATCCATACATGACTACTGGAAAAACCATAGCCTTGACTAGATGGACCTTTGTTGGCAAAGTAATATCTCTGCTTTTCAATATGCCATCTAGGTTGGTCATAACTTTCCTTCCAAGGAGTAAGTGTCTTTTAATTTCATGGCTGCAGTCACCATCTGCAGTGATTTTGGAGCCCAGAAATAAAGTCTGACATTGTTTCCATGGTTTCCCCATCTATTTCCCATGAACTGATGGGACCAGATGCCATGATCTTCATTTTCTGAATGTTGAGCGTTAAGCCAACTTTTTCACTCTCCTCTTTCACTTTCATCAAGAGGTTTTTTAGGCTCTTCAGTTTCTACCATAGGGGTGGTGTCATCTGCATTTCTGAGGTTATTGATATTTCTCCCGGCAATCTTGATTCCAGCTTGTGCTCTTCCAGCCCAGCGTTTCTCATGATGTACTCTGCATACATCTTTGCACCAGGGAAGCCCCCTATTCTTATTTTTAAAGGTGACTGGTTACTTTCTCAACCCACAGCTTCACCATCTACATACATAGTCATTTCTCTGCTCAGAAGGGAGGAACTTTCCAAGAAAAAGGGTGAAATCATGAATAAGAAATAAAAATATGGTGAAGCTATATACATGTTAATAATTTATCACTATTTCTGAAAGTGTTATGGTGGATGATTTCTGGTTTCTGGTCCCACATGTAAGGAGATTAGGCACGGTCATTCCATCCCAAAAAGTACACAGCTGAATAAAGCAAAAATCAGCAACGTCTCAGATCTGTCATTAGAGCAGTGAGGTCATAGAGCAAGCAGCTCTCCAAAAAATTAAAGAGACAGACAGGTGGAGAGGATCATGACTTACTAGATATGAAACCTTTAAGTAGGAAATTCTGGGGGACCCAGTGCCAGGGTAGGAAAACCTAAACTATAAATGATGAATTGCTGGAGACTCAGAGGGGACAGTCTGAGAGTTAAAAACTCCAAGAAGATCCAAGCATGGAGGTCCCCATGATTCTGAGAGGTTTACCTCCAAGAGCTCATAGTGCTTATCAAAAAAAAAATCCCCATGCTTTTGCCAGGAGGGAGGGGGAAATAACCATTGTGACAAATCCAGAGAATTCTGTTCTTCTTAACAAGGGCTTCCCTTAGGAGAAACTATTTCCCCAGAGCCTAACCTGTCAGGGATTTACTGGAACCTAATTTCAAGGAAGGAAAATACCCGGCCTCAGACCCCCCGTACTTGCCACGTAGTGAAGAGAAAAGCCCAACTCCCGCCCCTTCCACCCATCCCGTCTCTGCAAAGATGAGGAGAGGAACTGAGAAGCACCGGGATAGTCATAGTCTTCCTTTATTATTATTTTCTTGACATTCATGAAATCTTTAGTAATACCCTCTCTTTCCTTTCTGATGTAGTCATTTGTGTCATTTTTTTTTTTTCTTAGTTAGCCTGGCAAGAAGTTTTTCAAATGTATTGATTTTTCCAAAGAACCAACTTCAGGTTTTATCAATTTTCTCTGTTGATTTCCTCTTTTCAGTTTCATTGATTTCTGCTCTAATTTTTATTATTATTTTCTGCTGCTTACCTTGGATTTTCTCTTTTTTTCCTGGTTTCCTAAAAGAGGAGCTTGAGTGACTGGTTTTAGAAATCCCTTCTTTTCTAATACATGTATTCAATGCTATAATATTCCTTTTAAGCACTGCTTTTGCAGTATATTATTAAAATTTCAATGTTTTATTTGTATTTTGTTCAAAATTTTGAAATGTCTCCTGATGTTTCATCTTTGCTCATGTTCCTTTTAGAAGTATATTGTTTAATCTCCAAAAGTTTGGGGATTTTCCATATTCTTCCTGTTACTGATTTCTTGCTTAATTCCACTGTGGTCTGAGAGTACACATGTATGATTTTTGTTCTTTTCAATGTGTTATGGTGTGATTTTTTTTTTATGGCCCAGAATGTGGTTTATCTTGCTGAATGGTTCGTGTGAATTTGAGAACAATGTGTAACTTGCTAGGCAATAAGACAAGAAAAGGAAATAAAAGGTATACAAATCGAGAAGGATGAAATTAAAGTGTCTTTATTCACAGATGACTTGCTTATCTATGTAAACGGTATGGGAGAATCAACAAAAACCTGCCTGAACTAATAAGTGATTATAGCAAGGTTATAGGATACAAGGTCACTATACACAAGTCAACTGATGTCCTATATACCATCAGTGAACAAGAGGAATCTGAAATGAAAAACATTATCATTCATATCAGCACCCCAAAAATGGAATTTTAGGTATAAATCTAGCAAAATATATACAAGATCTACTTGAGGGAAACTACAAAACTTTGATGAATGATATAAAAAATGAACTAAAAAAGCCAGAGAGGTATTCTATGTTTCCGGATAGCAAAACTCAATGTTGTCAAGATATTGGTTCATCTTAATTTGATCTACAGATTCAATGCAACCCCAATCAAAGTTCCAGCAAGTTTTTTTGTGTGTGGATACAAACAAGCTGATTCTAAAGTTTGTATAGGGAGACAAAAGACCCAGAAGAGCCAACTCAATATTGAGAACAACAAAGTCAGACTGATACTAATTTCAAGATTTCCTATTAAGCTACAGTATTCAAGACAGTGTGATACTGGTGAAAGAAAAACCAATAAATCAGTGGCATAGAATAAACAGCCCAGAAGAAGACTCACATAAATATAGTCAACTGTCTTTGACAAAGAAGCAAAGCATTACAATGAAGCAAATATAGTCTCTTTGACAAATGGTGCTGGAACAATTGGACACCCACACATAAAAGGAAATTCGTCTAGATACAAACCTCACACCCCTCACAAAAATTAAGAGAAAATGGAGTATAGTCCTGAATGTATAATATAAAACTATAAAAACTCTTAGTCAATGTCATAGAAAAAAACTCAGTGACTTTGGGTATAGTGATGACTTTTTTGAGATGACATCAAAGATATGATTCATGACAGAAATAGTTGATAACCTGCACTTCATCTAAGTTAAAAACTTCTTCTCTGTGAAAGACACTGTTAAGAGAATGAGGAGACAAGCCACAAGCCAGAAGAATATATTTGCAAATGACACCTCTGATAAAGGACTGCTCTCCAAAATATACAAAGAACTCTTAAAACTCAACAATGAAAAAACAAACAACCGATTTTAAAATGGAAAAAAGACTTGAACAAACACCTCACTATAGAAGATATACAGATGGCAAGTAAGCATATGAAAATATTCACCATCATAGGTTACTAGGGAATTGCAAATTAAAACAACGAGGTGTCACTATGAACCTGTTATTGCAGCCAAAATCCAAAAGGACAGAAAATGCTGGCAAAGATGTTGAGCAACAGGAACTCTCCTGTGTTGCTGATGGGAAAGCAAAATGGTACACTCACTTTGGAAGACAGTTTGGCAGTTCCTTATGAAACTAAACGTACTCTTCCCACATAATCCAAGTGGCACCTGTTGGTGTTTATCCTAATGAACTGAAAACTTATGTCCACAGGAAAACCTTCACACGGATGTTTATAGCAGCTTTATTCATGAGTGCCAAAACTTGGAAGCATCCAAAATGTCCCTCAGTGGGTGAATGAATGGATAAACTGTGGTACATTCAGACAAAGGAGTATTATTCAGGGCTAAAAAGAAGAGAGCTATTGGGTCAAGAAAAGACATAAAAGAAACCTACATGCATATTACTAAGTGAAAGAAATCAATCCGAAAAGTCTACATCAATCTGTGTAGTCTACAAGCTATATGATTCCAATTATATGACATTGTGGAAAAGGCAAAACTATGGACATGGTAAAAAGATGAGAGGCTACCTGGAGTGAAGGGGAGAAGAGGAATGAATAGCAAGAGCACACAGCATTTTTTTAGGGCGGTGAAGCTATTCTGTATGATACTACAGTGGTGGACACATGTCATTTATATCTATCAAAACCCATACATCGTACGGTACCAAGAGTAAACCCTAACGTAAACTGTGGACTTTGGGTGATGGTAATGAGTCATCAGTTGTAACGAATGTACAAGTTCATCCCTAGTTCAAGATGCAGATGGTGGGGGAGGTAGAGTGGGTGTGGGTATATGGGAATTCTCTAAATTCTGCTCAAGTTTGCTGGGAACCTAAAATCACACTAAAAGCTAATGTTCATTAATTAAGAGTATTGTGATGCCAATTAAGTTGTGGTATCACTTGGAGACCAGTCACTCAGCTTTTGCCGAAAAGGGAATTTAATATTTTAAACATAGGTGTGATGAGCTCCTTAAAACCAAAAAGTTATTTGTTACAGATTTTCAGATAGGAATGAGGAAACCTCCAGAACAACTTACAGCATAAGTTACCTTATTAGGTTGGCTGAAGAAATGCACAGCAGAGTTGGAAATCTGTCTTTACAGTTGACAATGCTGAATGCCCGCTAGATGAAGTCTTTAGGGAAATCACCACAGTGCTGCTTCCCAGTAACACTACCTTGTTACCTGAAAGTGTGGGCTACAGAGGTGCTAAATGGACCAACAACTCATGTGCAGAATTGTATTTTTCCTTTACTAGGGACAAATCTATCGAGGTGGCTGAGTTTGCTGTTTTTTAATCGACTACGAGCCCCAGCTGATAAACATCGGAGATCTTTCATGGGAACACCTGGCAACAAACGCTGAAGAGCTGAAGACCTTTTCTGACAACAAACTCGTCGCTTGGCAAGAAACACAAGGTGTTGAATACCTTTTTTGAGGCTCACGGTTTATCCTGGAACAAGGCTGTTGACATTTGCATGGGTGATACAACAGCCAAGGTGAGTCAAACTGGTGGCAACTTAGCATGAGTCGAGGAAGTGGCATTAATGTGGACCCAGCCTCTGTAGTCTTCACCGTGGAGTTAAGAAAGAAAACGCGGACCAGTTTCACTTGGCAGTGTCCTTGACTAACCTGTAAAATGCGTTGATCTCCTTAGATCTCAGCTCCTGGAATCCACATCATTATGGTACTGGTATTTCTCCCTGACAAAATGGGAGCGCTTATGTTGCAGGCTGAAGTTTGATGTTTGTCTCAAAGAAAAACTCTTTCACGTGTTTCACTCATGAGTTAAACAGGCTACTTTTGTCATGGAACACCACTTTTACTTTAAAAAACAGCAGAAGGACAAATCATGATGATTCACACTTGGGTATTTGGCTGACATTGTGTTGGAAATTAACAGAGTGAGCCCTTTATTCCCAAGGAAAGCAACTGATTTTTTTTTTTTTTGCTATGATTAAGACTGAACTTTCAGGAGAAAATTGTGCACACTCAGTCATGTCTGATTCTTTGTGACACCGTGGGCTGTAGTCCTCCTCTGTCCATGGAGTTTTCCAGACAAGAATACCAGAATGGGTAGCCATTTCCTCCTTCAGAGGATCTTCCTGACCCAGGAATTGAGCCCGCATCTCTTGTGTCTCCTGCATTGGCAGAGACAGATTCTTTACCACCTCACCATACTGTAAAACCTGAATTCATCACCATGCGTTTGACAGCTTCCCAATACTTTATAGGATAGATGGTGACTTCAATGGATTCTTTTGTATCATTTGAAGTATGTCAATGCTTAGAAGATCCGCATAACTCAGTAAACCAATATTTTCAAAATGAAAAAATGTGTGTTGTTATAGAGATATTCATGAGTAAAATATCCATCCAAAGTGCCAAATAGACTCATGGATTTGAATGTAACCATGAAAATGGTATGAAGGTTTCATCAGTATGGTCCTGATTCCACTTTGTACGTAAACTTTCAATACTATTATTTGTCGAGTTTTGGTGTAGTATCAAGAAGGAATATCCATAATCATTTGAAAAAAATAGAAAATGCTCCTCCCTTTCTTGTTTATCTGTGTGAAGCTAGATTTTCTGCATATACTTCAACCAACACAGCAGACTGAATGCAGAAGCAAATAGGAGAGCAGTCTTTTATTGTAACAACTCAGACGTGAAAGAGATTTGTAAAATGTAAAAACAACTAAATTTTCTTTTGTTGTGGAAAATATAGTTTAAAACACAGCTGAAGAAATGCCACTGTGGGACTGCCCTGGTGGCGCAGTGGGTAGGAATCTGCCTGCCAGTGCAGGGGACATGGGTTCAATCCCTGGTCCCAGAAGATTCCGAGGAGCAGCTAAGCCCACAAGCTGCAAATGTGGAGCTTGTGAGCCATAGCTAATGAAGGCCCTGTGCCCTCGAGCCCTCGAGTGACAGCCGCTGAGCCTGTGAGCCGCAACTCCTGAGAGCCATCCACCTAGAGCCCGTGCTCCGCAAGAGAAGTCACTGCAGTGAGAAATCCATGCACCGCAGCGAAAGCAGTGCCCCCGCTCGCCGCAACTAGAGAAAGCCGGGGCAAAAGCAGCGAAGACCCCGCACAGCCAGAACACAAACACGTGCCACTGTGTTGTCTGTTATTTTTAGTGACTAAATACCAAATGTTCGAGAATTACTGTGCTCACCTAGTCCTCTGCATGCCACTTATACCTTCCAATCCAATAACATTGGTCATGTGCACGCAAGGCTCTTTGAATTGCCTACCCTTTCCCCCTGTATTCACACCAGTTCTCATTCTGGCTCCACCTCTAGCTTCTGTAGTCCAACTCTGTACACACCTGCGTCAGTCACTCCCCACCTTCCTTACTCTAGCAGAGCCCCGGTTTTGTTTTTCCCTCCTCTGTGTGGCCTTGACCTTCACAGCTGTGTAGGGCTGTAGGGCCCTCTCCGACTCCAAGGGGACACCCTAGTTTTGTCTAACCCAATATGGTGCTCTCGTTCCCCTTGCTAAATCACTGGTTTAAATGTGCTTGTGAGCCCATGAGACATGGGAAATCTGAGGACCCTGGAAAGTTTACCTCCGTCTTCAAACGGGATATAAGACAGGGTTGATTCCCTCGTTCTGCCTGGATGTTGTTTTCGATATATGAAGCCCAGAATCACTGCAGCCATTTGGGACCCATGAGGAGAATCAGCCTAGTGAACAAGTCAGAGTGTGGAGGATGGCAGAGCATAAACAGACAGGCAGTTTGGCCCTTGATGACATTACTGTTTTAGAAACCAGCCCTCCCACTGCCTAATCGCTATAGAGTTCTTACTAGAGAGCTCTTATATTTCCTATGGCTTAAGCCATTTGAGAATTTATCTTTTCTTTTAGCTGAAAATATCCAAACCCCTCTGGACATTCATAGGAATTACTTTTCCTTGCCTCTGCCCACTCTGTTAGCTCTCCACTCTCTCATTTCTTTGAATGAGAAGACATTCTAGCAGAGGGAACGTGTTAGTCACTCAGTCGTGTCTGACTCTTTGTGCCCCCATGGACTGTAGCCTGCCAGGCTCCTCTGTCCATGGGATTCTCCAGGTAAGAATCCTGGAATGGGTTGCCATTCCCTTCTCCAGGGGATCTTCCAGACCCAGGGATCGAATCCTTGTCTCTCACATTGCAAGCAGATTCTTTACCATCTGAGTGACCCAGGAAGCCAATTAGACGGTAACTCCATAGTAAGAAACACGGCCTTTTGGCGTCCTCACTGGGAGCTGATAACTACCAGCTTCCAGCTGCAGTGGACTTGGTTTTTTTCCAGAACACCTGGCATTTGGCAAAGGCAGCGCTGACCACTCACCACCATGCTCCCCGGAGGCCGAGTGCTGAGGCTACTCTGCCCTGTTTCATAAACGGAAGCATCACAAATCGGAGCTGGACCAGGCTGCTCAGTAGAAAAATGTGGTGGCCCCGTGGTCCCTCACAGTCTGTTTCTTCTTAGGAGATGCAGGCGCCACCAGGTTTCCAGGCAACGCCCCTCCCCTCCGATGCCCCTGGGAGAGACCAGGCTCACAGGCGAGCCTCCCACGCCTCCAGGTGATGGGGTCCGGGAGGAGTGTCCCGTGAGCCGGGGATGGGGGAGCACATGTGAACCTCGCCCAGAGGTGGCCAAGCTCTGTTCCGAGGGTCACTTCCTATCTGGGGAAGGGCGTCTGTGCCCTGGAATTCTGATGTGGGCCAATTCGTGCCCATGGAAACCACCCCCAGAGTCCTGGCTGCGAGCTGCCCTTGTCCCGGGAACACAGCCAGCTCGTGTGTTCCCTGGTGGTCCGAGCCCCAACCCAAATCTCCCCTTTGTTCCCCAAATGGCTTGTATCCCAAGCTCTGGGAAACAAACACAGTCACTGTTGAAAGGGAAATGGGGCCCCAGGCTTCGACTCAAGGCCTGGCCTCCAGCACAGGCACCTCGAATCCACGTCAGATTCCCCAGGCGCCGTTGGGGGCAGTCCTGGCTGAGCCCTCTGCGGAGAGGCAGCCCAAAGCTTGGCCTCCCGGCTGGATGTCTGTGCACGACTCCTGTGTTTACCTTGCTCCTTCTGTTCCTCACCCCTTATCCCATCAGAGCAGTTACCTCTGGGGATGGCAGGGACCACCACCTGGGAAGGACAAAAAGTCACTTCAGCTTTATTTGCCATCTTCCATTTCTTTTATAAAGTGAAAAAAGAAAATTAGTCCCTCAGTCATGTCCGACTCTGTGACGCCATGGACTGTAGTCCTTCAAGCTCCTCTGTCCACGGGATTCTCCAGGCAATAAACACTGGAGTGGGCTGCTGTTCCCTTCTCCAGGAGATCTTCCCTACCCGGCGATCAAACCCAGGTCGAACCCTGTATTGCAAGCAGGTTCTTTACCATCTGAGCCACCAGGGAAGCCCCAATGAAAGGTCCCTGTAATCCTTTTATGACAAATTATTAACATGTGCTATTTTAGGGAGTGATTTCGTTACTCTGCATTTTTCTGAAATTTTAAACTTAATGCAATATTTCAGCTGTTGACAGTGGTGAGGTTAACAGTGACGCTATATTTCCTCCTTCTGTGTGTATCTCACATTTCTTCTAACGGGCATGCTTTGCTGTTCTGATTGGAAAAAAATTTTTTTTAAATTGTGTTAAAATTATGTTTTAACTGTGTTGAGTTTACACAGGGGCTGTGAAATGTGCCGTGTGGAGACTGATTTGGGCGTGAGACTGTGCTTTGTAAGGAGATGGTACTGCAGGGCACAGGCTATGTACAGAGTCACTGGGGAGCAGAATAAAGACCTTTAATCATGGAATGAGACTGTCGTGTGTGGAACTCCAACCGGATCAAAGGTAAGTACATACGGAGCATAAGGGGGTGTGCCATCTTCAGCTCGCACTTCAGTCGGAAAGCTCGTCCATCATCCAGGAGAAAGTGATGACAGTCCCTCCTCTGCAGAGAAGCAGAGCCCCGGTCTTACCCAGAGAGGGAAGGCATTCCCAGGAAGGCCAAAAGGACTCACTCGAGCCGCAGATGCACAGCGCAGGAAGCTGGGACTCAGGTCAAATTAGAATCAGGGCTCTTTGGGGAGGCCTGGCAAGTCATAGCATAGCTTCGTGGCATACCCTTTTATCCCATCTATGCAGATACCTGAGTGTGAGCAGGAAAAGACAGAGATGGGCAGAGTGGACAAAAACACAGGCCCAACTATATGTCATTCTACAACTGATACCCCAAAACAAACATACTGAAAGGGGAAGGATGGAAAAAGACATTCCGTGCAAACAGTAACCCAAAGAGAGCAGGAATGGCCATCGTAATATCAGACAAAATAGACACTGAATCATGAATGTTTACAGAAGACAAAGAAAGACATTATATATTAATAAAAGTTTCAATAGAGCAAGAAGATATAGCAGTTATAAACATTTGCAAAACTAATGACAGACCGTCGAGATATATGAAGCAAAAACAGGCAGAATGGAAGGAGCAAATGAGTTTTACAATAATAGTGGGAGATTTCATTACCTCACTACCAGTGATGAATTCGCCTGTGTAATTTGGGTGGGCATCACCCAGTCAGTTGACAGAACAAAACTGACTTCATTGAAGCAGGAGATGATTCTGCTGGCAAACAGTCATCAGACTTGAACCACAGCATCAGCGCTTCTTGAGTTTCTAGCCTGCTGGTCTACCCTGCAGATTTGGGGGCATATCCCTTCATAATGATGTGGGCTAATTCCTCAAAATAGAATTTCCCCATGCTCTCTCCTGTGTGTATCTTGACTGAAAAAATGCAGTCTAAAAGTTGAGAATTATCTTTTATTCAGTGGACATTCTGACTTCAAGCCTGAGACACAGCATCTCAGATAATGCTGAGAGACTGTTCCAAAGAGACTGGGGCGGGGGTGGATACCAGGATATATGGAGGATTTTGCAGGAAAAAAATCAAATAGTCAGAACATCAAAAGATCATTGTTCATTAAAGAAAACCAGAGATGTCAAGTTCATGAATTTGGTGCTTTTCTGTGTGTGGGAAGATGCAGATTCTGGGCTCATTGAAATCACTCCTTGGTCTGCACCTGAGCTCTCTGGGCCAGTGTCCTGTGGTCTCGCAGCCTGCGTGGCCTCGAGATGCACTGTGGCTGCAGCACTTTTGCCATCCCGATTCCCTCTGGGCTCACTACTGGGCTGGCCGTAATGGAATGGAGTGCTGATGGCTGCCACATGCTCTGTTTACTGATAGGGCTAGCAACATCTTTCTTTTATCTTTTTTTAAGTGCAGTGATTAAGAACCAGATGCTACATTTAGAGTGAATAATTCACTTTTTTTTTTAAGCTTTATTTTTTGCTTATTTGGCTGCATTGGGTCTTACTTGTGGCTGGTGGGACTTTCATTGTGGTGCATGGACTCTCTAGTCATGACAGGCAGACTTAGCCGCTCCACGGGATGTGGGCTCTTAGTTCCCTGACCAGGGATAGAACCTATGTCCTCCGCATTGCAAGGCAGATTCTTAACCCCTGGACCATCAGAGAAGTCTCCAGGAAGTTCTGTTTCTCTGAAGAGCCCTAAATAACACATGCACACCCACAAAACTTCACAGACACACACTCGAGACAATGAGACATGAAGAGGAGTCCAAACAATGACAATACTTTTCATTGTCAGGAAAATAAATGGGTTTTGGTTGCTAAAGCTCAAAGGACTTTTAGGAATAATCTAGATTGGTTGTACCCGAACTCCTTTTTTCCAAACCAGATCTTACCCAGAATTCCAATGTACCGAAATTGGATAAAGGAGCCCACTTATTTCAACTGCCTTATTCTCCCCCTCTCTCCTCTCCCCAAGACCACGCCTGGAAGCACAGCTTCTGAACTTGACTCTTCCAGCTCACTGTTTACAAACAGGACTAATGTGTAATGTGCCCTGGGAACATATTCTTTTGTGTCTCCGGTTTTATTTTTTTGGTAGGCTGCTGTCTATGGGGTTGCACAGAGTTGAACACGACTGAAGTGACTTAGCAGCAGCAGCACCAACATTATTATAGATATAAATTCCTTATGCTTGTAGCTCTTGAAGAACTATAATAAAACAGATTTACCAATTCAATAAAAATATTACTTCCAAGCCCATGCAATTTAACTTACAATATTAGTTTGCCAGACGATGTTGTTTTGCTCGAAATAAATTGCTACTGGTTATGTGAATACGCTAATAACTTGAGCGAGAGGGCTTTCCTGGGTCTGACAGGCCCGCTCCTTTCTGTTAAAATTACCAGACAACCATCATTTACAGTGGGCCCCATGGTATCATTTGGCCTTTACTTGATGTGGATGTTGTAGAGACCGCTTCTGTCCTTTTCTGGGTACCCCCTGGAAATAAGATCAGTCCTGCCTGTCCCCAGAGGAAAGATAAACACGGACAGACACCTAGGCTGGGCAGCCCGTGGTTAGAAGGAGCAGCAGAAGGATCCAGGGAAATTCATCAGAGTGAAAGTTCATCAACGTGAAAAATAGAAGAGCAAGGCTATAAATTAGTGAGCGGAAGTGCAGGGTGTGCTCTTATCTTACTCTTGTGGCTTTTCTGCAAGTTTGGTTTTTAAAAAATAATTCTCACAGAGAACTCAGAGATTGCAAGATATGTCCAAACCCTGCAGCGTGAGAGGCACTAATCTTCAACTGTTTACATAGATCAGAAAATTAAGTCCCAAAGGGCACGAGTGATTTGCAAGGATCCTACTGGGCTAATTGATAGAGAACTAAAATTAGACCCTCAGTCCCCTTGCCAGGGGCTTCCATGGTGGCTCAGTGGTAAAGAATCTGCCTGCCAATACAAGAGACACACGTTCAATCCCTGGATCGAGAAGGTCCCCTGGAGAAGGGAATGGCAACCCACTCCAGTATTCTTGCCCGGAGAATCCCATGGACAGAGGAGCCTGGCGGGCTACAGTCCATGGGGTCGCAAAGAGTCAGACACGACTGAGCAACTAGACGACAACAAGGTTAGAGCCTCAGTCTCCAGCTGAGACCCTTCCCCACATTATCATGAACTGTAGTGCCTAGCACTCTGACTTTCTCACACAGTTGCATTTGGCTGTAAGAAACTGGTAAGGATCTCATAAAACATAGACCTAGGTTTCCAGAACCCGTCTAAGCTGACCTTTGAGAAACACCAGCTTGTATATACCCCACAACACAGGCATCACTGTCCAGCACGCACAGAGAAGGAGCTGTGGAGGTTTTATTCTTAAACAGAAAATCTCTGTGTTGTCATACTCCTGTGAGTGTGTGAGTACCGCCTGAGGCCGGCAGGGCTGGGACCACTGCCACTCTCAGACCACTCGAAGGCACCTTCTAATCTCTGAGTCCTACCTTCAGCTCTGAACTCTAATATTTCCTCAATAACGAGAGAAAATGTAAAGCTTAAGGAAAGGAGCAAAAAATTATACAAAAAAGCACTAATACAAGTACAGTAGGTGGCCAATGTGAATATACATACATACATACATATATATGCTTTTTCTACATTTCACCTGAAATCCCACTCCACCTAAGAGATATGCTAGTAACATCTTGGTGATCATTCTTGCTTCCTTTTAACTGTGTGCATTTGCTAAATTTTAACTTTAGACATCTTCCTTTTAAAAATACCCTGTCTTGAGACTTCCCTGGCAGTCCAATGGTTAAGACTCTGCCCTGCCAATACAAAGGGTGCAGTTTCAATTCCTGGTTGAGGAACTAAGATCCCAAATGCCTCGTGGCCAAAAGAGGTTTTTTTTTTTTTTTTTTTTTTAAATTCCACCTTTTTCCCTAGAGTCCCACAGCATTCCCATCAAGATAATAAGTGTTAACAATCTGATGTGTATCTTGCCAAGCCTTCTGTATAATTAATTATATAGAACATTTTTACAAACAACCCAATCAAAAAATAGGCAGAAGGTCTAAATAGATGTTTCTTGAAAAAAGACGTAATTTGCCAACAGGCATATGAAACAATAATCCGCGCTCAATATTGCTGACTATCAAAGAAATGCAAATCAAAGCTACACTATATTAAAACAATGGTGTGGTATTGCCGCACACCATGCAGAATGGCATCATCAAAAAGTCTACAAACAGTAAATGCTGGAGAGGGTGTGGAGGAAAGAAAGCCTCCCTGCACCGGAAAAGGAAATGGCAACCCACTCCAGTAATCTTGTCTGGAGGATCCCGTGGACCGAGGAGCCTGGTGGGCTACAGTCCATGGGGTCACAAGAGTCAGACAGCTTGGTGACTACACCACCACCACCGCACTGTTCATAGGAAATGAAAATTGGTGCAGCCACTATGGAGAACAGTATGGAGGTCCCGCAAAAAACTAAACACAGAGTTAGCATATGATTCAGCAATCCCACACTTGGGTATATATCAAGACAAGACTATTTCAAAAGATGCACGCACCCAATGTTCATAGCAGCACTAGTCACAACAGCCGAGACGTGGAGAGAACCTGATATCCATCAGCAGACAAATAGATAAAGACGCGGTGCTCGCGTGCTCACTCTCTTCAGTCGTGTCCGACTCTTTAAATATGTGTCTAGGCAACGGGACTCTACTCAGCCATAAAGAATGAAATAGCGCCATTTGCAGCAAGGTGGATGGACCTAGGGATTTATCACGCTCAGTAAGTCAGAAAGAGAAAGACACTTGTATGCGGAATCTAAAAAAGTGACACAAGAAAACTTATCTATGAAACACAGACAGACTAGGGAACAGACTTGTGGTTACCAAGGGGGCTCAATCAGGGGCGGGGGAGGGACAGACCGGGAGTTTGAGATTAGCAGCTGCAAACTATTAGTATTTTATACGAGATGGATAAACCATAAGCTTACTATATAGCACAGGAAACTATCTTCAGTATTCTGCAATAAACCATAATGGAAAAGAAGATGAAAAATGATGTCTATATATGTACAACTGATTCACTTTGCTGTACCACAGAAATCAACACAACATGGTAAATCGTCTATACTTCAATAAAATAAAATTTTATTAAAATCCCAAAAAAGAAAAAATAGGAATATGAAACAAAGCACAAATGTTTTAGAAAAAGCTCATTGTTTAAACTGTCTTTTCCCCCGAGGGATAGGCGTCTGATTCAGCATTAAAGAGCTGAGCAGCTGAGGCGTGGTTACCACCAAAAAGACTGAAATGGCTGATGAGCCGAGAAGACTCGGAGAAGGGCTCCAGCCAGTACTACTGTCTCCATGTAACAAGGGGGTCAAGCTCATGGGAAACAGCCAGGGGTAAATACCAAGTCATGTTTCATGTGTCTGAAACACAGACACTATAGGTACTCATCAGAGGAAATTACACGCAGAGGGGGCGATTCAAAGCAAACCTCCTTCCCCAATGCAAATACACAGAACTGCAAATCCATGGCAAAAGGGAACTCTCCTTTGGCTTTCAGTAAACCGCCAACAACCTCTGCAAGCTATAATCTAGATCTTAAGGGTCTACACCAACGATTAAGCTGTGGATGAAACCCTCAGACCACAGACCTTAGAAGTTGCACAATGCTGTCCACAAATGCTAGGTTCACAGTTCATTAGAAGGATCCTGGACCCGGGGCCAGCATGCCAGCCAGCATTCTGGTGCCTTTAGGAGAGTCTCTGGTGGTGGGAAATACAAGCCTGTGAACCATTTGGGCAGTTGAGAAACAAAGTTTATAAGTTGCCTGGGCAATTTCACCCACTATTCCTGTTTTACAAAGGAAACCCTCGTGGGCTGGAAGGGGTTGATGACTTCCAGTGGAATGGCTGGACTGCTCAAGAAGGTGGTTTCTGGAGAGAAGTTCCCTTTCAGTTCACTGGTGTGTAAACGTGCAACCCCACCGCACCCCTTCCTCTGACCCATGCTCCCCCAGCAATGTCACCCAATCCCACGTGACAGGCACGCGCCACCTTCTCCCAGTGCACGGTTTCCAACCCCATTCTCCAACCTGGAGGTGCCCCCCATGTTCGGAAGGCCCACTTGGAGTCTCACAGGCGTTCAGGGTGCACGGGGCCACTCCCACTCCTCCTGTACTGCTGTCTCGCTGGAAGGCCCCCCAGACATTGGGTGTTGTCCTTGCGCCTGGCTGACATCCTTGAGCGGATTTCCCAGCCCTCTCCCTTCCTCCACGGGCCCCTGCTCCCACTGCAGAGCCCTCCCAGCTAATCCTCCTGCCTTAAACTGGCTCTCCTGGACCGTTCTCCTTGTCTCCTTTACAGGAGTAAACTCAAGGCCGTCAGGACAGAGCTGAAGGCCGTTGAGTCTGCTCCCTGCCTGCGGCTCCCCTTGACAACTGCATCCCACAGAAGCCAGGCGTGGGCACTCCACACACCCAGAGTCCTGGCCACGGGCGTTTCCATGCTTCCCCTGGCCAGAACCATTCCTGCCCAGCTCCTTCCTAACCGCCAGCTTTTCCTCCCCACTTATTTGGAATAAGTGACTTGAGTTTAGTTTTCTGGGTCTATGTCCAACACAAAATGCACAGCCTGATAACCCACTCCCAACAAGGACCTGTTGGATGCCCTCAGGGAAGGTGGGCTCCAAGCTCTACTCAAAATATATATATATTTTGGAGTGCGTGGCATACGAGGTCTTACTTCCTCCACTGAGGATTGAACTCATGCCCTCTGCACCGGAAGCCCAGAGTCTTAACCGCTGGACTGCCAGGGAAGTCCCCTGAGTGTGACTTCTTACCACGTGGCAAACTTCAGCCCTGGGAGGGCTGGCTGGCTGGGCTATTGGCCAGAGATCTAAATGACCACACAGTGAACATGCTGAAGGGTTCATCGAGGTCCACCACCCTGAAGATGAAGCTCCCTGTTAGGCCTTTGTCTCTAAAAGAGAGCCCGGATTCTGATCAACTCTAAATTCCCTCCAGGTTTCAAGAAATACCGCCTGATGAGGCCAAGTGGCTTTGTCCCAGGATTCAAAGGTGATGAATGTGGAGAAGGGGTAGCCATGTGCTGTGGACACCCTACTGTGGCCCCTTAGGGTGGTGTCTCCTTCTCTGGAGCAGGGCAGCTGTCCGGCAAGGCTAGGCACACAGGTGATTGTCCTGATTGGGGGTTGGGGGGAGGGGGCTAAAGGGGAGGGGGAGTAGACAGAGGCCAGGGATGGTGCTGAGCATCCTGCAGACCCCATGGCAAAGATGGCCTGGCCCCAAGGTCAGCTCTGAGGCGGAGAAGCCTTGCCTAGCTTCAGTCCCTTGCCTTTGCATTCTCATTTATCAAGAGGTCCATGACTCAGGTCCCATGCATCCATGTGCCATACAAGACAGGCGAGCAGACAAGGAAAGGTCACCACTGCTGGACTTCCAAAGAGTTTGAAGGGGTGTGTGTGTGTGTGTGTGTGTGTAGGGCAAAAAGTTTAGGGTCCTTGACTGTTCAGGATTCATCCAGGCAAATTTATCCAGACTGCCTCCTTCCAGTCCTAACTAAATCAGATGGAGGCAGGCAAGATTGACTCTGGACAAATATATAGCATCCCACTAACGCCCAGTGACCTGTCCATTGCCCTGTTGGTTCCTGCCCTCCAGTCAAGAGGAAGGTGTGACACTTTGGTGTCTTAGAAACATTTCCATGAAGACATCCCAGGGTACTGGGAAGCCACCTTTGATCTCCGCTGCACCTCCTAGTGCTTTGTTGTATGTGGTTTGAAGTGAAATGTTAGTTGCTCGATCATGTTCTAACTCTTTGAGACCCCATGGACTGCAGCCTGCCAGACTCCTCTGTGGAATTCTCTAGGCAAGAATACTGAAGTGGGTAGCCATGTCCTTCTCCAGGGGATCTTCCTGACCCAGGAATTGAACCTAGGTCTCCTGCATTGCAGGCAGATTCTTAACCGTCTGAGTCACCAGGCAAGCTGCTATATGTGGTTTGGGGTTATCCACTTAAGTCACACTCTGGATCACAACCCTTTCCAGGGGTTTCTGTGGCCCATCAGTGCCCACTATGGCACTGAGTCTATGGCGGAAATTCATTAAAAACTTGTTTGATTACTTTTTACCTTCTAAGGAGATAATTAACAAACTACAATAACTCGCCCTATCAAGTTTATTTTCAATGATTCCTTTTCTCTGCACAACCCCTCACCCCCTGCAACCTGAGCCTACGTTAGAACCTCTGCTAGTAGGCGTTTCAGATGGGGTAGGGAGAGGCGGAGAGAATGCTTGCAACAGCGGGAGTGGAAGGCGCCTTCCCTTCATACCTGGCTTGGTAGGAAAGTGACTCAGCAGTACTGTCCTAGATGCCCCACAGTCCCAGAGTGGGTGGCTGGCCTTTTTGCCTCTTCTCCGAACTTCTAGTGGAAGCAGAAGCCAGCAGTGCATGTGGACACGGAGAAGTAAGAACCAGATGATGGGAAAAGGGTCTGTGGTACCACCTACTGCTCTGGGTCTCTCCATCTCGCTTGGACCTTCCCAAACTCGTGTCTGTTTAGTTCAGACTTGCGACCATAACACCTGGGGCGTTTTCAGGGTCATAATATGATGCGCCTACATTTGTGATGATACTGGCCACGGCTGTTGCTGTCAGATACCCTTGCATCAGCAGAATGGGTGGCATTTTGAGGACCACTACCCACCCTGCAAGTCTGTGCACACAGAGTGGGAAATGCTTTCAGAAACCATCTGGTTAGAGCTTTAGGACCAAACTAGTCAAAATCGGGACATTAGCATGACTCTTCTCTATCATCACTTGGATTAGGGAGTCACTTGTGAATATTGGCTTATCCAAGCACAGTCAAGGGGGGAGAAGTTAACGTCAGATCCCTGCCTCCAGAGCTTCATTAACTCCCCTGTGCTAATTAGGATGCTTCTAGGTCTGGATGAAATGACTCGTTGACTAAGAGTCAGGAGACCTGGAACCTGGCCTCTGCTTGGCCACTGACCTTCGGAACGTGATCTCACCTCTCCAGCCGCCTTCTGAAATGTGGACGATCACATCTGCTCTACCTGCCTCCCAGCTGTGCTGTGAGGGTAAGCGGAGTATATGCCAGTGCTCCCACCCAACACACACACATTAAGAAGCCCTCCTGGAACCTTCTGGCTCCTTTCATTGTGCAAATATAGGCCTTGCTTTAGGGTTTTCTGTGTTGTTGCTGAGTGAATGGCTGGAGGAAAAGTCAAAGTGGACTCGGGAGGAAAGGAAGAAGCCAAGACCAGGCTTCTCCCTGCAGTGCCTCCAGCCCAAGCCATTCCCCTCTAGCAGCCATGGGTCCCCAGCATCCTCCGGTCAGCTGGGGGCTTACAGCATCATCCCAGGTGCTGTGGGCAGCCCCCGTCCTGAGTTCTCAGGGCTGCATAAGAGGAGCGATGCCCACCTCAGCATCTCCACCCAGCACGCCCACACCTTCCTAGGCAGCTGGCCGCTTCCACTCCCGCTGGGCAGCCTGACGGCTCACATGACTCCTTGGCTCCCTCAAGGTCAAGCCTACTTCCCACCGCGCTCTCCCACGGCCTCGCCTGCCAGCCTGGCTGGAGTCCCGCATTGTGCTAAGGAGCAGGGAACCACGCGTTGGTGGGAAATATTGTGCAATTCCTAGGGATTATGGTAATGTGTATCCCCCTTCCATTTAATCATAAGTAGAGACAACTAAACGCTAGATTATAGGCATCAGAAGTTGTTGACTGTTTACTAAAACCAGGAGGGCAGTCCAGTGTGATCCAACAGTACGTATTCATTAAGCTGGGGAGAGGGGAAGGAAGTGCTTTTAAACTTCTCCACTGCGTGTAATTTACTCTGATGAATACCCAGAGAGTATGTGTTTCATGTCAAATACAAGTTAATTTTCCCTCTGGCTCTTTCCCATGAACTTGCCATGAGGCCATAACTACTTAATCCGCTCTAGCACTGGGGTTCCAGAAAACTCTTACTAAATTATAGTCCTGGAGTTCCTCCCTCTCACTGAAGCCCACCCGTTACCTCATCTGTCAACCCAGATGAACGTACCTTCGGCTCGGTACCCCCTCTGAGACCTTTCATAGCATCTTTCCTGGGGTCCTGACATCCTCAGAGTCACCTGCCTGTCCTGTTGCCTCTGCCACTAACTTCTTCCCTTTTCTGATGCGGAGAGAACCCCAGCCTCACGTCCGCATCAGAGAGAAACAAGAAAACGGCACCAGTGATGAATCCAGATATGCCTGTGGAAATGTTTTAACATACAGTTTGGGGGATTACTGTCACCATGGAATCCCTCTGCTTCACATCTTAAACAAGAATCACCATCTTTCATCAACTCAGGAAAATTTCTTGCCTTTTGATGTTTGATTTTTCTTTTTCTTTTTTTTTATGGAATTCTAGCTCACTGAGATTTAAACCTTATCATTCTGTCCTTTCTGGAGCAGGAAATGGCAACCCACTCTAGTATTCTTGCCTGGAGAATCCCATAGACAGAGGAGCCTGGTGGGCTACAGTCCGTGCTGACACAGTCAGACGTGACGGATCAGCTGAACACACACACACATTCTTCCTTTATCGTGTTTCTCTCTTTCTCTCCCACGCTTTTCATCTCTTTGTCTCTGTGTTGTATTCTGGGGAAGATCTCTGGGTATTTTTCTGTTCACAACTCTTCCTGTCTCTTACGTCTACAATAGAATTAAGCATCTTGTTGAGGCACAATAAAGTCTTATTTTAAGTTTTTTACACAAATGCACTCATATCCCCGAGCAGATTTCAGCATTAAACAGTTGCACACTCATCAAGCTTCAGCTGTTTGTTTGCTAATAAGATTAAATCCCCAAAGATGTACCAAAATGACTGTGCACACTTAGGGGGAAAATATTACCTCCAAAGTAGACAATTGTGTGGCTGGCTTCTGAAAACCTTCATTCTCATTCATAGCTTTCCAGAAGAAACCTTTCATTTAAAAGTCCGAGCCTTCCTTCCTTCTTTGGCTGTGACCTACAGGCCCTGAGTGGTCAGTGGAAAAGCCAGGTTGGGAGTTGTTCTTTTGACCTTGATGGAAAGACTGGATGTCCTTCTGTCCCACGTGACATCAATCGCTCTAGGACCCCAGCCTCAAGAGGAGTCGACCAGGTTGGATGCTTATGGCCTGAACATACACAAAGATGGAAGACTGTGTATATACTTATAACGGAGTCACTTTTCTACACAGCAGTGCTTAACACAACATTGCAATACAACTATACATAAATTAAAAAATAAAAAAAGAAGACTGAATTATACAGGGCCAGGAAAGGATTATATAATCTTTCATCCAGGAATCTTCCGATTCTTCCAGCTTTGACTGAGCTACCTTTTAACCTATCTATTGAGTTTTAATTTCTGTTATTATCATGGTTTTATTTTGTTTTTAAAGTACTGGGCTTTTTTTTCAATCTATCTGGTCTGTTTGGTAGTATTTTATTTCTTGCTTGTTTTTTTGATTCCCTCTTTTACTTCTATGTTATTATTGTTGCTGTTTAGTTGCTAAGTCGTGTTTAACTCTTTTGCGACCCCGTGGACTCTAGCCCTCCAGGCTCCTCTGTCCATGGGATTTCCCAGGCAAGCATACTGGAGTGGGTTGCCATGCCCTTCTCCGGGGGATTTTCCCAGCCAAGGGATCAAACCTGCATCTCCTGCTTGGCAGGAGAGTTCTTTACCACTGAGCCACTGGGGAAGAGCTTTGCTCCTTTAAATGCTGTGAAATGCCCGTGTTCAGTTCTCCCAGGGACTTGCCAGTATCTGGGAGTCTGCCCTCTCATTACTGGCCCTGCTGGCTCCTGCTCTGAGGCTTGTTATCTCCTGCATTTTTAACCAGGGCTATGAGCTTGGGTCCTACTTACCAAGCTGAATTTATGGAATCACACGAAGCTTTGGCTGAGTATGCAAACCTCCAAAAAGGTTTTACCTTTCATTCTTCCAGGTGTCCTCAACCCAAGACCTCTGGAAGTTACAGTTTGCAGTCCTGGAGTTTCTGGACAGCCCAGATGGCTCAAATTCATTCCTTAAACCCATTGCAGGAAGGCCATGGTTATACACTTTCAGAGGACTTTCCCCCATATCTAGGGTCAGGGTCAAAGCAGATGAGTTTCTTTGTTGTATCTTTGCTGGTACAGAGCCATTCGAGTCCATCTTTATGCTGAGGGTGGTGTATGTATGTGAGGAGTCTTATTTCCAACTTCCCAACCTGCATGGACCCAAGGCCTTGTCTCTTTACTCCATCTGTTCAGTCCAGTTCAGCCACTCAGTCGAGTCTGACTCTTTGCGACCCCATGGACTGCAGCACACCAGGCTTCCCTGTCCATCACCAACTCCTGGAGCTGACTCAAACTCACGTCCACGGAGTCAGTGATGCCATCCAGCCATCTCATCCTCTGTCGTCCCCTCCTCCTCTTGCCTTCACTCTTTCCCAGCACCAGAGTCTTTACTCTATGGGGCCACTCATATCCACGGCTCTCAGAAACCAAGGCCATGAATACTGTCCTGGAGTCTATGCGTAGAAGCTGCCAGAACCTGTGCTTTCCTGGGCTCTCTTCATTTTGACTGCTGAGAGTTTCCCTTGCTTTCTCAAAAGTACAGTCAGTGGCAAGATTATTTGTAATAGTCAAGGTATGGAAACAAGATGTGTCTTGACAGATGCGTTGGCAAACAAAAGGTGGTAATTAAACAGTGGAATATTGCTCAGCCACCGAAAAGAAGGAAGCCCTGCCGTTTGTGACAACATAGATCGACCTCGAAGGCATTATGCCCAGTGAAACGTCAGACAGAGAGACAAATAACGTGATGGTCTCACTTATATGTGGAATCTAAAATAAATACAAAAGGCAAAACTCAGAAAACGAGGTCAGATTTGTGGTCACTAGTGGCAGAGTGTGGAGGGAGGTGGAACTGGACGCAGGTGACCGAAAGGTACAAAATTCTAGTTGAAAGATGAATAAGTGCTTGGATGCAATGGTTAGCATGATGGCTGTGTGGTTTACTTGAAAGCTGCTAAGAGAGTGAATCCTAAGACTTCTCATCAGAAGGAAGAAAACATTTTTCTTCTTTTTTTTGGCAACTGTATGAGAAAATGGATGTTAAATAAACTGAATTGGTAGTCAACATGCAACACATATAAATCAGATCATTATGCTGTATACTTTAAACAGTGTTGTATGTCAGTTATGGCATTCCAAGGTAGCTCAGTGGTAAAGAATCTGCCTGCCAGTGCAGGAGATGTGGGTTCAATCCCTTGGGTCAGGAAGATCCGCTGGAGGAAGAAATGGCAAATCTGCTGGAAGAAGAAATGGTAACCCACCACAGTATTCTTGCCTGGAGAGTTCCACGGACAGAGGAGCCATAGTCCATGGGATAGCAGAGTCAGACACTGAGCTCTCTCTCCCTCTCTCTCACACAAACACACATACACACACTCCACCATATCATATGTTAAAAAAGGAAATTTCCTTCCATATTCAAAATCTTGTTTCCCTGGGAGGGAGGGGAACTTTTGGTAGGAAAATAAATAGTACCATGCCAGTTCCCCCCAACACACTGCTTAAAAAATTTTAAAAAAGCCTTGAAGTGAATGTCCCTGGATATATGAATGTTGTTTATATTTTGGATGATGCCACAAGCTCAGACACGGGGACAGGGGAATGCCTAAAAAAGGCTGCATTCTGATATTCAGGGAACGTAATCTTAAATAATCTCAAACGATTATACCTCCTTGCCTCCCTAATGTGAATTTCTTCCTAGCCTGCGTGTAATTATATGCACCAAATGGAAGACAGATTCAGAAGTAAAGAGGATCGTAGAGGGAAAACGGTGCCACAGAGGATGAGGATGGGGTGTGGTGGGCGCTGCGGTGAATGTCACTCCTGTGGGGGATGGGCTTTGGATGCTGGACCCCAACCAGGTCGGGCCCACTCTTAGCCGGGTTCAATCGTCTCCCGGAAGAATGGTTTGCACTTCGTACTTACAGTGGCTGGTGTGTGATTGTCCCACCACGACGAAGATCCTGCGGTTGCCAGGACTGAGGGGGCCCCCCGGGGTAAGCAAGCTCCAAGAAGCTAGTTCCCCACTGGGCTTGCAAAATGGAAACCAAGACACGTGTAGCCATTGACGGAAGACTTCGTCTCGGCTGGTGAGAGCACATTCTCAGATGCCGTGGCCGGAGCTTGGAGGGATGTTTCCAACATTCAGGGTTCACCGAATCTGCTCCCTTCCATCACAAGCGGTTCGGTGTTTGTGTGCATTTGCATTTTCACACCCCCTTTCCTTGTTGGCTTTGGCCCTGGTCTTGGGAGGCATTAGAAAGTAACATTATATGGTCCAAGTGAAAACCCTAGGGTTGATGCTTACCACCCATATGAACTTGGAAAATTACTCAACGTCTCTGAGCTCAGTTCCCCCAAATGAAAACTGTGGATAATAACAGTGCACATCTCAGCAGAGGTCCAGTTAAGGTAAAGCCTTTAGCGCATTTCTTGGCAAACAAGAAGCCCTCGAGAAGCATAAGGTCCTAACGTTATCGATAGTGGCATTAGCAAGGGTAGAACAGCTGTGGGAAAAGTGAGCAACAGAAAATTCCCCGGGGCTCTGGTTTCGCTCAACCGAGCGCTGTGTGGGGCTTTCTTCCTCCTAATTAATTCCTGCCTCCTGTCCGTATCCTGTGTGTATCCTGGTCCTGCCATTTCCTGGCTAAGTGACCGTAGAGAAAACTGGTGCTCAGGATGAGTCGTGAGCTAGCCCATCTCCTGGCTGACATGGAGGAGTTTATTTTTCTTTCATGCAGGCTTGGCTGTTGGTCCAAGGAAGCTGGCCTCCCTGCGGTGGCCAAGGTCAGCAGGACGATCACGTGTCACGCCTCCCAACCCGAAGCCTCCACAATTGCCCCTCGGACAGGTGTGGTCCAGCAGCCTTCCTGCACCTCACTTTCTTGATCTACCAAATGGAACTAATGCCTCCCAGGGTGGTCCTGAGGATTAGTGGCACATAGAGAGGATGGACAGCACCCGAGTCAGGGTCCTGGCAGGAAGCAGGTGGTACATGGACGAGAACTTATCACGCCCAGAGGACATGAGCGAAGAGACTTGGTACAAGCTGTGGGCAGATGTCTGAGGTCCGATTCCTTAGAAGCAAGTCAAGCCCAACTCTGGAGCAGGGGACAAGAGTCCCGCTCCCATCCCAGGCACTTAACAGGGCGGATTTGGGGGCGGGAGGGAGAAGATGGAGCATAACCAGCTCAGCACATAACGGACATTCATCAGTTCTAAGAAGCCCAGGCTGCACCACTGCTCAAATGGGCTTGTCGCATCTGACTCTTTGCAGCCCCATGGACTGTAGCCCAGGCTTCAGGCTTCTCTGTCCATGGGATTTCCCAAAATACTGAAGTGACTTGCAATTTCCTTCTTCAGGGGATCTTCCCGACCCAGGGACTGAACCTGGGTCTCTCACATTGCAGGCAGATTCTCTACCCTCTGAGCCACCAGGGAAGCACCCTCACCCTTGGGTCTAGCTTATTCTCTGGCCTTCCTCTCCCCCTTAACTGAAGCATCTAGAAGAAAGGGTTGTGACTACAGACCCCAGGCTGTAGCATAAACCCAGAAGAACGTGTGTCGTGTGATCACCCACATGTCCTTGGATGTGCTGTGCCCAGTGGTCCCCTCAGCGTGGATGAAACCTCCATTTCTCCATGTGGACACACTTGGCTCCTTGAGGCCCCACTTAGAAGGGTGCGGAGCGACCAGAACCCGGAGGATACACTCCCCTGGGCTCAGAGTCACCTCCTCTCCCTACTGGACTCTCGGTGACCCCCGACAGGCCTCCCTGCTCTGCGCCCACTCCAGCCTGACGGCCTTGTTTCCATTTTAGAAAACGTTCCCTGCTCCTTCTTTCGCAGAGAACCAAGTCCAAACAGTCAGCCTGCTACCCAAACTACCTCTCTCTCTCTCCCCTTCCACCACAATCTCCGCCCAAGGATGACCCCAACCACACCCAAATATTCAGTTTCTTACAGTTCCCCTCCTCTGAGCTTGGCTCCAGATGGAAGCCCCCCCACCAACACCCGTGGCCCCACCATCCACTCCAACCTGCTTCATCCTTCTGGGAGGAAGTCCCTTTTATCCTCCATGGTAGTATGACTGCTGTCTGCCTAACGCTGCTGATTTATGTCTAGGTCTGTCTCCTTGACCAGACTACAAGCATCACCAACATCATCTTCATTTCTGTAGCCTTCTAATGATGCTCGACGTGGCATTTCACACGCCGAAAAGTGCTCAATGAGTAAATCCATTCTGAGTCTTTCTTCAAAGGTAGTTTCTAGAAGAGCTGGGAAAAGAGGAGGCTCCATTGGCAGCCCTGATTTTTATTTATTTATTCATTTTATTATTTTTTTTATTGAAGAATAGTAGATTTACAATGTTGCATTAGCTTTGGGTGTACAGCAAAGTGATTCGTACGTATATATTCTTTATCAGAGTTTTTCCCATTATGACTTTTTACAAGCTATTCAATAGTTCCCTGTGCTATACAGTAAACCCTTGCTGTTTATTTTATGTATAATAGTTTTAATTATATACAAAGTCTTTTAGTCCCAAACTCTTAACTTATCCTTCCCCTCTCTCTTCCCCTTTGGAAGCCATATATCTGTGAGTCTGTTTCTGTTTTGTAATTAAGTTCATTTCCTGACCTGCCTCTTGAGAAATCTGTATGCAGGTCAGGAAGCAACAGTGAGAACTGGACAAGGAACAACAGACTGGTTCCAAATAGGAAAAGGAGTACGTCAAGGCTGTATATTGTCACCCTGCTTATTTAACTTATGCAGAGTACATCATGAGAAATAATGGACTGGAAGAAACACAAGCTGGAATCAAGATTGCTGGGAGAAATATCAATAACCTCAGATATGCAGATGACACCACCCTTATGGCAGAAACTGAAGAGGAACTAAAAAGCCTCTTTATGAAAGTGAAAGAAGAGAGTGAAAAAGTTGGCTTAAAGCTCAACATTCAGAAAATGAAGATCATGGCATCCGGTCCCATCACTTCATGGGAAATAGATGGGGAAAGAGTGGAAACAGTGTCAGACCTTATTTTTCTGGGCTCCAAAATCANCTAAGAAGCCCAGGCTGCACCACTGCTCAAATGGGCTTGTCGCATCTGACTCTTTGCAGCCCCATGGACTGTAGCCCAGGCTTCAGGCTTCTCTGTCCATGGGATTTCCCAAAATACTGAAGTGACTTGCAATTTCCTTCTTCAGGGGATCTTCCCGACCCAGGGACTGAACCTGGGTCTCTCACATTGCAGGCAGATTCTCTACCCTCTGAGCCACCAGGGAAGCACCCTCACCCTTGGGTCTAGCTTATTCTCTGGCCTTCCTCTCCCCCTTAACTGAAGCATCTAGAAGAAAGGGTTGTGACTACAGACCCCAGGCTGTAGCATAAACCCAGAAGAACGTGTGTCGTGTGATCACCCACATGTCCTTGGATGTGCTGTGCCCAGTGGTCCCCTCAGCGTGGATGAAACCTCCATTTCTCCATGTGGACACAC
Organism: Neotragus moschatus; assembly: GCA_006410615.1. NCBI lineage: Eukaryota > Metazoa > Chordata > Mammalia > Artiodactyla > Bovidae > Neotragus > Neotragus moschatus. The sequence continues at coordinate 47,548 of SJYA01003032.1, read as the reverse complement.
TTGGCTCCTTGAGGCCCCACTTAGAAGGGTGCGGAGCGACCAGAACCCGGAGGATACACTCCCCTGGGCTCAGAGTCACCTCCTCTCCCTACTGGACTCTCGGTGACCCCCGACAGGCCTCCCTGCTCTGCGCCCACTCCAGCCTGACGGCCTTGTTTCCATTTTAGAAAACGTTCCCTGCTCCTTCTTTCGCAGAGAACCAAGTCCAAACAGTCAGCCTGCTACCCAAACTACCTCTCTCTCTCTCCCCTTCCACCACAATCTCCGCCCAAGGATGACCCCAACCACACCCAAATATTCAGTTTCTTACAGTTCCCCTCCTCTGAGCTTGGCTCCAGATGGAAGCCCCCCCACCAACACCCGTGGCCCCACCATCCACTCCAACCTGCTTCATCCTTCTGGGAGGAAGTCCCTTTTATCCTCCATGGTAGTATGACTGCTGTCTGCCTAACGCTGCTGATTTATGTCTAGGTCTGTCTCCTTGACCAGACTACAAGCATCACCAACATCATCTTCATTTCTGTAGCCTTCTAATGATGCTCGACGTGGCATTTCACACGCCGAAAAGTGCTCAATGAGTAAATCCATTCTGAGTCTTTCTTCAAAGGTAGTTTCTAGAAGAGCTGGGAAAAGAGGAGGCTCCATTGGCAGCCCTGATTTTTATTTATTTATTCATTTTATTATTTTTTTTATTGAAGAATAGTAGATTTACAATGTTGCATTAGCTTTGGGTGTACAGCAAAGTGATTCGTACGTATATATTCTTTATCAGAGTTTTTCCCATTATGACTTTTTACAAGCTATTCAATAGTTCCCTGTGCTATACAGTAAACCCTTGCTGTTTATTTTATGTATAATAGTTTTAATTATATACAAAGTCTTTTAGTCCCAAACTCTTAACTTATCCTTCCCCTCTCTCTTCCCCTTTGGAAGCCATATATCTGTGAGTCTGTTTCTGTTTTGTAATTAAGTTCATTTCCTGACCTGCCTCTTGAGAAATCTGTATGCAGGTCAGGAAGCAACAGTGAGAACTGGACAAGGAACAACAGACTGGTTCCAAATAGGAAAAGGAGTACGTCAAGGCTGTATATTGTCACCCTGCTTATTTAACTTATGCAGAGTACATCATGAGAAATAATGGACTGGAAGAAACACAAGCTGGAATCAAGATTGCTGGGAGAAATATCAATAACCTCAGATATGCAGATGACACCACCCTTATGGCAGAAACTGAAGAGGAACTAAAAAGCCTCTTTATGAAAGTGAAAGAAGAGAGTGAAAAAGTTGGCTTAAAGCTCAACATTCAGAAAATGAAGATCATGGCATCCGGTCCCATCACTTCATGGGAAATAGATGGGGAAAGAGTGGAAACAGTGTCAGACCTTATTTTTCTGGGCTCCAAAATCACTGCAGATGATGATTGCAGCCATGAAATTAAAAGACACTTACTCCTTGGAAGAAAAGTTATGACCAACCTAGATAGCATATTCAAAAGCAGAGACATTACTTTGCCAACTAAGGTCCCTCTAGTCAGGGCTATAGTTTTTCCAGTAGTCATGTATGGATGTGAGAGTTGGATTGTGAAGAAGGCTGAGTGCCAAAGAATTGATGCTTTTGAACTGTGGTGTTGGAGAAGACTCTTGAAAGTCCCTTGGACTGCAAGGAGATCCACCCAGTCCATTCTGAAGATCAGTCCTGGGATTTCTTTGGAAGGACTGATGCTAAAGCTGAAGCTCCAGTACTTTGGCCACCTCATGCGAAGAGTTGAGTCATTGGAAAAGACTCTGATGCTGGGAGGGATTGTGGGCAGGAGGAGAAGGGGACGACCGAGGATGAGATGGCTGGATGGCATCACTGACTCGATGGGCGTGAGTCTGAGTGAACTCCGGGAGTTGGTGATGGACAGGGAGGCCTGGCGTGCTGCAATTCACGGGGTCGTAAAGAGTCGGACCCAAATGAGCGACTGAACTGAACTGAACTGTGTCATATCTTAGATTCTACATATGGGGTATCCTAGAATTGTCTTTGACTTACTTCACTTTGTGTGATAATCTCTGGGTTCATCCATGTTCCTGCCAATGGCATTGGCTCGTTCTTTCTGTGGCTGAGTCGTATTCCATTGTATATCCCTACCTCCTCTTCTTCATCCTTCCATCTGTATATGCGTATGTATACACACACCACCTCTTTTTTTATCCATTCATCTACTTCCATGTCTCAGCTGCTGTAAATAGTGCTGCTCCTAATTTGAATACATCTCTCTTTTTTAAAAAAATCCCCAAACCTCAAGCTTCTACCAGTATAGGGAGGTGGGGCAGAGGAGACACCCCTGGTGTGCCCTGCCCCGTGAGAAGCATTAAAAGACTGCCTTCCTATCTTTTCATCCTTTTTCCTTTATTCTCTTCCGGGGCAGTGATCTCCACCATTGTGTCTTCTAGGTCACTTATCTGTCCTTCTGCCTCCGTTCCTCTGCTACTGGTTCCTTCTAGCATATTTTTCATTTCAGTTCCTGCATTGTTCCTCTCTTGTCTGTTTGTTCTGTAGTTCTTCTAGGTCTTTGTTAAACATTTCTTGCACTCTGTGCCTCTATCCTTTTTCTGAGATCCTGGGCTGATAACCAACAAGGACTTATTGTTAACACAGGGAACTCTGCTCAATATTATGTAACAACGTAAATAGGAAAAGAATTTGACAAAGAATAGATACATGTAAATGTATAACTGAATCAATTTGCTGTACACCTGAAACTATCACAACACTGTTAATCAACAATGTGTCACTCTCGTATCCAAGTCTTTGCGACCCCGAGGAGTCTAGCCGTCCAGGCTCCTCTGTCCATGGGGACTCTCCAGGCAAGAATACTGGAGTGGGTTGCCATGCCCTCCTCCAGGGGCTCTTCCCAACTTAGGGATCAAACCCAGGTTTCCTGCATTGCAGGTGGATTCTTTACCAACTGAGTCACCAGGGAATCACAACACTGTGAATCAATTATACTTCAGTACAAAACAAAAAGTTTTTGAAGAAAGAACACAGAGGGACTTGTTACTTTAGTTGCACTCGAGTCAGGGTTTCTGGGAGGGGCCCAAAGGCAACAGAGCCTGCTTCTGGGGTGGCTCGTGACCTTCCCCATCAAAATCACAAGGGCAAGGAGACGAAGGACTGGCTCTTCCTCAGGTGCCTGTTGAGATGGACTCAGAGATTGTCTTTGGGAGGTCTGCACACACAGGACTCCCCAGAGGAGCAAGTGCCCTGCCAGAACCCCTGCTTCCCTCCTGCAAGCCTTCCAGCCCACGGTCCATTTGCGAACACGTCCTCACCTCTATGGCTGAGTTTCCAGGGAGGCTCTGCTTCCCTCCAGTACAGTCTGGAGAATGAGGGCAGCCTCCATTCCAGGATGGCTCGAGCCTTGCCTACCCTCCTGACTGCCCTGCCCTCTCCAGCACCCTGGGAAGTGGCTGGTCATTTCCTGTCCCCCGGCCTGGCCCTGATACTGGCCCAGGACAGGGGGAGGGCACCTCCCCATACACCACTCTCCCTCCCTCCGCAGCAGCTGAAAAGTCACATCCTGTGTTTGCCTAGCGTGGTGTTCCACTGACAATGTCCTAAGCCCGGTGCAAACAGCTCATTGTCCCCGCTCCCTCCCTGCTCTCTGCGCCTCGCCTGGTGGCAAGGAAATTGGGTGAAGGGCACACGCTCAGTGGACCGGGGTGCGAGTAACTGGAGTATGAAGCAGCTGAAAGATGAGAAAGGTCACGGGGATGCAGACAGAGAGAACAGACTCGCGGACCCAGAGCTGGAGAGGAGAGGGTGGGACGAATGGAGAGAGCACTGTGGAGACACGTGCACTACCACCTGCAAAAGAGACAGCCAGTGGGAACTTGCCGTGCAACTCGGGGAGCTCACAGCGTGGCTCTGTGACAACCTGGAGGGGCGGGATGGGGTGGGAGGTGGGAGGGAGGCTCAGGAGGGAGGGGAGATATGTGCACCTATGGCTGATTTATGTGGATGTGTGGCAGAAACCAACAGGCTAGTGTAAAGCAATTATCCTTCCATTAAAAATATTTTTTTAAAAAAAAAAGATGAGGAAGGTCAGAAAGCCTCAGTTCCTGGTTTGGGACTAAAACTCACTTGGGTCCTAAATCAAAATATTCCTCCTTTTGCATTCACCTGGCTGCTTTCTTGGCGACCTTTCCCCGTGGTGGAACAATCTGGGGGCAGGGTGAGGGGGCAGGCTCACTGTGCTTGGCTGGCCTGATGACGTCATTGAAAACACGGAGCTGACTTTGTGTAGAGCAGGCTCCATGCGTTTATGAAGCCTGTTATATACTTTATGTGATTTAGGCTTTTATGAAGCATTTTACGTACTTTAAGATATTCGTCTTTCCAATGAACTCTCCATTTGACAAATGAAACACTGGGGTCTCAGAGGTGAACCCCAAATCCACAGCTCTTCCCACTGGCCCACAGCTGCATGTTCTGCTAAATTTGATGGGAGACAGTGTCTCCTTTCTTTTAGACCCTCCACCCTGCAGAGTGGGGTGCTGGGCACATGATAGATGTTAAATCAATGCTTGTGGATTGAATGGAAGAACATTTGCACCCTTCAGAGCTCAAACAAATATCTGTTGAAACTGACTTGCCCATGACCCCTGACCCTCCCTCAGGCTGTGACTTCTCCATTTTGGCTCCAGGCTTGCGTCACAGGCTCCTTCAAGAAAGCAGATGGCAATGCTGACATTTACCTGGGACCCAGCAGACCAAAAACTGAACTCCTCCCCAGCCCTCAACACCAGCCCCACCCTCAACATCTGTCCTTTTGCCTCCCAAATCCTCCCAGATCACACTTTCGTAAGAGTTAACCTCACCTGGGGCTCGATGCGCGTCAGAAACTTGATGGAGTCGCCAGGTTCCCAGCATCTCACGTCCATGGATTAATCAGTATCCCAAGATTATAGGTTGTCAGGGCTGGAAGCAAGCCGTTCATTACAGATGAAGAAACCATCCCCTCGGCGGGATTTGCAAGAACCAGAGGCGGCCTCAGCGCACGGCCGTCTCCTCACTCAGCCTGGGTCTCCGTCCCCATCAGACTGGACATGACCTTTCTAATCTCCGTTCTCCCAGGTGGTTATTTGTCAAGTGCCTGCGAGCACCGCGTTTTCTGACTCTCACAGATAGCTGGCAGCACACCTCTTCAGAGCCTGCGGCATGAGCTTAGACAAAGCCGCTGCCTTTCCCAGAGCTGAGCGAAGTTCATCAGCTTGGCCCCAGCGTCTGATGAGACTGTTTTTTTCTAGAAACTTCCTAGCAGTTAGCTGGTGGGAACTTTCTCTTACTAACCATACAGCATCCAAATGCTCTTCGTTTTATCTAACACCCCTTACGAGGCTAAGGCTAACTCAGGATAATCAAGGGTTGTGAATAGCTAATCCATTCAAAAAGAGTTATTTAGCGCATGATTAGGAATGACTGAAAGTCTGTAGACTTTCAAGCAGACAAAAGGCACTTGGACTAAATCACCTAAAGGCACAGGCAGCCCTACAAGGGACACCGATTGGGAATCGCACATGTTCATCTGGTCTGCGGAGCTTCCCGGCAGAAGCACCAGCTCTGTGCTTGCCTTGTGCTAGCTCCTGGCGTTGAGCCCCTCAGAAACCCCGAGCCGTAGTGTCCTCATTTTACAAATTATACAACGGACGGTTCCCTACTCCTAGAAGACTCCGTCATTTACTCAGGCTGATGTAGCTAGAAGTAAATCCAGCTTCCAAGCTCCAGCTTCCAAGCTCAGCTCTGTCTGTGGTTCAGAGATGACGCTTTCTCTGTCTTACCTATGGGTTCCTTCTTCCCCTCCCCCGCTTTCACGCCCCCCTCTCTTCCTTTCTCCTTCCCTCTCTCTACTCTTTCCTTCTTCTTCTTCTTTTTTTTTAGAAGCCAAATGCTTTTTCCAACCAAACAGCACACAAATCCAAGCATAGAAACCATCCCAGAGACTTCCCTAGTTGTCCAGTGGCTAAGACTCTGGACTCCCAGTGCAAGGGGTCTGGGTTCAATCCCTGGCCAGGGAACTAGATCCCACAAGCTGCCTAATAAATTAAAAAAAAAAAACAAAACACATGCCAGAGCAGAGTCACACTGCTTTGTTCGTCATTGACAAAAACTGGAAACACACCACATGACCTGCCGCAGATGAGCAAGCTAGCAAGCTGGTGCGCATGCCTATAGCGGAACATGCTCAGCTACAAACAGGAGCCAGCTCTGATACACACTGACCGTGGATGAACCTCAGAATGATTTTGCTGAGTGAAAGAAGCCAAACACCAGAGTGCACACTGCCTGATTCCGCTGACATGGAAATTTAGAAACGCTGAAGCCAGCTGATGATGACAGAGGGAAATCAGGGTTTCCCTGGGGCAGGGCCGGGGGCTGACTGCAAAGTGGCTGAGGGAAGCCGGCCTGTTTCAGGGGTAATGAAAATGACTCTGCACGTGGATTGTGGGGTGATGTTTCTAGTTGTCACCACTCATTAAACTTCACACTTAAATGTATATAATTTATGGCTTGTAATTACATCTCAGTTTTCACTTTCATGCACTGGAGAAGGAAATGGCAACCCACTCCAGTGTTCTTGCCTGGAGAATCCCAGGGACGAGGGAGCCTGGTGGGCTGCCGTCTATGGTGTCGCACAGAGTCAGACACGACTGAAGCGACTTAGCAGTAGCAGCAATATCAGTTTATCTGTGTTGTGTTGGTTTGTTTTGAAAGCAGAGCTGCTTTAATTGAGGAAGGGTGGGGGTCTCAATCCCATCCCTTCTCTGACCTCTTTAGTGGCCTGTGTTCCCTAAAGGACCTCGGAGCGCTCTGTGGAAATCTGCACCTTCCAGAGGTGGTCGGCCGCCCAAGCTGCCCCACGCCACCCTGACACTGCCCAGCAGTGGAAGCTTCGTAAAGGGCGCGAGAGCAGCTGGTTTCCAGGCAAAGCACCTCAGCATCCTTACTGCAGGCTGCAGAGCGCCAGCCAGACCAGGGACAAGCTGTCACCGGCAGGAAAGAGGCTTCTGGTCCAGTTGCAGCCTCTGTATTGTAAAAAGGAATGCTGGTGCGGAATGGGGAGCTAATAAACGAAGCTAAGGAATTTCATGAGCTTGGGTATGTGTGTGCATAACTTTGCTTCGCGCCACTTGGATGCAGGAAACGTTTTGTTTTCTGTTTCTCAATCAGATTACCTCCGGCTCCAGTCTCCACTGACCAGAGCGACGGGATGAGCAGGATCTGTTTTCATTGCGGTGGGGCTGTGCAGGGGTCCCGGGGTGTTGATCCATCCAGAGGATTTCAGGAAGCTGTTCTGTCCTTAAACTTCCTGGTCCCAGCTGGGTGCCCAGTGCCTGACCTCTAGGGTCCATTTCAAAGGCAAAATCTTTGATCTCCGGCTGGGGCGGGAGGCCTTGCACCAGGCCCCTAGTGGACACCAGTATCTGCCTCCCCATCCATCTTGAGGCCAGGCCCCCACGGAGCCCTGGGCACAGGAGGGCTGGTTACTGTGGCCTCCAACAGCCTGCAAGCCTCCTCCCTTCTCTCGGGGCCAAGGGACCCCCTTCTCTGCTCTCCATCCCCCTTCCTCCCCCAGGTGGGCTGCCTAGATCTCCTCCATTCTTCTCCCCAGGACCGTCCACCCTGGTCCCCTAGTGGGTCTGGGGATGGCTGGTGTGGGGCAGTGGAGTGGAAAAGTGGGGAGCGGCCAGCTCCCCAACGGAAGCAGGCAAAGAGGGGCTTTACTCTTCCTCGGTGGATCTGCAGCTGGGAAAGGAAGACTGGCAGGGGCCAGCTTCCTGATTAATATGAGAGCTGGTGGTTATGTCTGTGTAAGATCCACAAGTTCAAGAATAGGTTTATCTCTGCCACAATTGTATCCCCTGCCCTCAGCTTGAGACTATCTCGGTGATCAATAAATACTGAATGAATGAATGAAAGGTCAAGTGAATGAATGAATAGGAGATGCCCGGAAGACACACTCCACACAGGAACTGGTTATTATCTTTGGGAATCAGAGTTCCATGGAGGACTATCCCTTACTATTATCTATACTTCTGTATTATTTGCTTCACATAAACCTGTGTTTAGTGACTCTGTAATGTTTACGTGTGTGTGTGTGTTAGTCACTCACTTGTGTCTGACTCTCTGCGACCCTATGGACTGTGGCCCACCGGCCTCCTCTGTCCAGGGGATTCTCCAGGCAAGAAGGCTGGAGTGGGTTGCTAGCCCCTTCTCCATGGGATCTTCCCAACCCAGGGATCAAACCTAGGTCTCACACATTGCAGGCAGATTCTTTACCATCTTAGCCACTAGAGAAGCCCAATATTCATATAGTCTGTATGTAAAAACTTTTCAGACTGTAAGGAAGGTGCACGTGTAAAAGCTTTATTATAATCTTGCCGTAAGAGAGAGTCTCTCTGACATGGTTCATTTTTGGTAGAAGTATATTTTTGAATGATAAAACGTTAAAATAATGGATTTGAGACAAACTCAGAAAGGTCAGAGTGTTTGCTTAAACATCTCTAGATATGTGACTGACAGCTGAGTGGGAGACTAGTCTCTCACACACAGCTTACTTGTTGTATATTTAATGAGAAAAATCACTTTAGCATTTTATCAGAAGTAACAATATCCCAGGAGAAGTGAATGATATCCGTGTGAATTGCACCTCTTCCAGACCAGTTGATTTAGGGCTTGTTGAGCAGTTCAGCAACATAATCAAGGACCCAGGCCCGGTCAGATTTGCTCAGCATATTGATATTTCATCCTCATGCTTGCCGGCTACTAGGCACAAGGCGGCTGCAGTTGCACCAAGTATCATGGCCTTGCACTGTACTCGAAAGCAGGAGGCAGCAAGGAAAGAAGGGAGCAGGAAAGGACCTTTCTTTTAGTGGGGAGAAGTCCCCCGATAGACTCATTAGTTTCAGGACTGAGATGTGGCTGCCAGTCTCAGCTTCCCTTTTCCCTCTAGCCTTCTCAACATGAGCATTTCTCTGATTTCTTTAGGAAACTTAAAAGATCTTCCGTGCCCTTACTGTGCCTCTTGGATCCTTAATGATAAAATTTAATGCTTTCGTGTCCTAAGTGTCCTTCTTCCTCAATGAACCCCAACCTTTCGTATTTTCATCTCCAGGCTCTGAGATAAGTACTTTGCTCGTGTATTTTTGAATGAATCAGTGAATGACGGAGGGAAGGAAGAAGCTTCACCTCAAATTCCTGTTTTTCTTTCCTGCCCACACTTTTTTTGACTGGTGATGTCAGCCCTAATACATCTTCTAGCCTAAAGTCTTGCATTTCAACTCCTCCTAGAACTGGGAGTCTCAAACGCAACACACGTAAAATGGAACTTATCATCTTCCATCAAGAATAAATCCTCTGAAATGGAGATAATATTTTGGAACTATGTCAGTTGCTTTTCTCCATTATAATCCCTCATGTGTGGTTTCTGACTACTCGTTTGCCTCCGGGAGGGTTCAGTTTGTTGTGGGAGGAATGCAGGGGAGGAGGGTAATAGTCAGCTTTTGAGTCTTTCAAAAACAATTGTATATTATGGAAAATTCCAAACACACGCTAAAGCAGAAGAAGATAGAAGTCTTCCTGTTCTCATCACTCAGTGTCAACAGTTGTCAACCCATGATCTGTTGTGTCCATCTGTACCCTAACGTCCCCCCCAGGGGGTGCGATGGTAAAGAACCTGCAACCTGCCAATGCAAGAGATGCAGGGGTCACTGGTTCGATATTTGTGTCGGAAAGATCCCCTGGAGGAGGAAATGGCAACCCATTCCAGTACTCTTGCCTGTGAAATCCCATGAACAGAGGAGCCTGGTGGGCTACAGTCCATGGGGCCGCAGAGTCACACAGGACTAAACACGGTACAGCTTACAGCACTTATTCAGACAATCCAGAAATAACTACGCAGAATTTGTACAGAGACATTTTTTGCCTTTTTTTTTTTTAGCTGAATGCTTCATCATTTTGTAAATGGAAGTAACTCTACCAGACCCTTATTGATACAATTGCTTTTTTGCCAGATTTTTGTTATTTTGGTGCTGTGTGACTAGCCTAATGCATATATCTTTTTAGTCTTGCTACATTACCTTCTGGGAAAAGGCAATGGCACCCCACTCCAGTACTCTTGCCTGGAAAATCCCATGGGCAGAGGAGTCTGGTAGGCTGCAGTCCATGGGGTCGCTAAGAGTTGGACATGACTGAGCGACTTCACTTTCACTTTCACGCATTGGAGAAGGAAATGGCACCCCACTCCAGTATTCTTGCCTGGAGAATCCCAAGGGATGGGGGAGCCTGATGGGCTGCCGTCTATGGGGTTGCACAGAGCCGGACACGACTGAAGCGACTTAGCAGCAGCAGCAGCCTATCTTTGGGACAAATACCTAAAAGCAGGAACACCAGAGAATAAATGCACATGTAATTTTCATAGATACTGCCAAGTTCCCCTCCACAGGAATTAAACAAATTTGGAAAAAATTCCCACCAGCAACTCACGAGAAAGCCTGTTTCCCCACAGCTTGGCCAACAGAATATGTGGGCAAACATTCTGCCGTCTATCCATCTGCTGGGTGAGAAATAGTATATCAATGAGCTTTAATTGCATTTTTCTTATTGTAGGCAAGGTTGAGAATCTTTTCAGATGGGTAAGGCCCATTTGGATTTTACTCTCTGTGACTTCTCTCTCCAGTCTATGTTTTCATAGATTTGTTGAACTTTTTCTTTTTTAATTTAAATGCTATTTTTATATCATGGATAATAACCCTTTGTCTATAATACTTTTTCCTGGCTTGTTATAATTTACTTATGGTACTTTTGCCCTGCAAACTTTCTTTTCATGTAATCAGATTTGTTCATCTTTGCTCTCACTGCCTCCAGTTTTTAAGCTCCAGGAAAGTTTTCTCATTGAGTAAGTTACAGAGGAATTCTTCTAGGCGCCGGAGGGCTTGATTCTTCATATTTAAATCTCCGATACTTTTGGAACGTATCTCAGTGTACCATCTGAAGAAGGGATCTAATTTTATCTTTTTCCACATGGCCGTCCAGGTATCCTTAAACCCTCTACTGAAACGTGTATTTTTCTCTCATTGACTTGAGATGCCTCTTTCATTAGAAACTAAGTCTCACATGCAAACAGGTCTTTCTCTGCGCCTTCTAGTCTGTTCCTTGGTCTGTGCGTCTATTTCGGGGTCTGATTCAGTGAGAGGGTTTTATACTATGTTCCTGTTTTCCCTGTTGTTCTTTTCCAGGGGCTTCCTGGCTATTCTTGGTTTCATGTTCTACGAAATAAATAAACTCCTTATTCTTTTTTATAGTTTTTAGGGTCATATACTTTACAATCAATTTAACTTTCATGATGGTTCCCTGGTGGTTCAGCTGTAAAGAATCCTCTGCAGTGCAGGAAAAGCAAGAGATGTGGGTTCAGTCCCTGGGTCAGGAAGATCCCCTGGAGAAGGAAATGGCAACCCGCTCCAGGATTCTTGCCTGGGGAACTCTTGCGATAGAGGAGTCCGGCAGGCTACTGTCTGTGGGGTCACAAGGGTTGGACAGGACTTAGCGACTAAACCACCACCACCACCAAGCTTTATGAGATTATCAAGATCCCCGGCAAAGCAGCCAATTTCAACACCCAATACGTACATGCCTCTCAGAAGAAAAGAAGCTGGGAGGGGTGTGTGGTGAGCATTTGCTCAAGACAGTGAATCATCCAGAGAGACTGACACTGCACTCAGGCAAGTGGAGGAGGTCCTTTCCTGAACTTTCCAGAAGGTGCGATCTCACATTTGGTTACGGAGAAATGAACAGGATGTGTTTTCGCTACATTTCAGCACAGGGCGACAAGTCAATGTTGTTGCGACTCCTCTTCGTTTTCTTGCTTCTCTCAATAGCATAACCGCCCTCCTCTCTTCTAGATGGGAATCTCCAGCTGGTTTTGCCCCTCTCCTTCCCATGCACCATCTCAAGGGCCGTCCAGGCCTGTCGGTTCCACCGTCACGGTGTCTTCACATTTTCCAGGATAACAGATCGGCAGACCTCAAGGCTCTAACCACTGGCACCCAGCTGTTGTTTTCAAAAGACACATTCTTTCCAGAGCCAGGCCACTGTATACACACATGCACACATTTCTAGCCCATTAATTTTAACCAGTTAACTTTAAGGAACAAAGGACACCACTCTCCTCGTGGTCTCCTGTGTCCACTATACAATAAATGCTGCTGTGGTTCGTTGTATGAATTTAGAAGAAAGCAGCGTGCCTTCTCCAGACTGGGGCCGGTCACAGTTGAAAATGTATTTTCTGTGGGCTGCAGATAGACCTCTCCTTAATAAACATTGATATGCATATTCAGAGATTAAAAACTAGTGTGTTTTACCTTAAAACCAGCACGTTTTATCTAGGAACATTTTTAGAATTGAAAAACACGCTCAGATTCTACTCCCCGTGTGTGGCAAGAGTAACAAGCGCCAGAAGAATTGTCCGTGATGTCTTTGTCACAGCAGCCCGGACTGCCAGCAACCCAAAGGCCCATCAGTGAGAGAACGGGTACAGATCTCTGAGTAAATCCCTCCGGTGGAACTCTCCATGGAAACAAAGAGATCAGACTAGGGCCAAACACATCAGTACGGATGATATGCAGGCTTGAACCCGGGCCAAAGAAGCAGATTCAAAAAAAAAAAAGAGAGAAGGTATATAGGCATCAGTTCAGTTCAGTTCAGTCGCTCGTCGTGTCCGATTCTTTGCGACCCCATGAATCACAGCATGCCAGGCCTCCCTGTCCATCACCAACTCCCGGAGTTCACTCAGACTCACACCCATCGAGTCAGTGATGCCATCCAACCATCTCATCCTCGGTTGTCCCCTTCTCCTCCTGCCCTCAATCCCTCCCAGCATCAGAGTCTTTTCCAATGAGTCAACCCTTCACATGAGGTGGCCAAAGTACTGGAGTTTCAGCTTCAGCATCAGTCCTTCCAAAGAAATCACAGGGCTGATCTTCAGAATGGACTGGGTGGATCTCCTCACAGTCCAAGGGACTCTCAAGAGTCTTCTCCAACACCACAGTTCAAAAGCATCAATTCTTCGGCACTCAGCCTTCTTCACAGTCCAACTCTCACATCCATACACGACCACTGGAAAAACCATAGCCCTGACTAGAGGGACCTTAGTTGGCAAAGTAATGTCTCTGCTTTTGAATATGCTATCTAGGTTGGTCATAACTTCTTCCAAGGAGTAAGCGTCTTTTAATTTCATGGCCGCAGTCACTAGTTCTCATTTTTATGAAGTGCAAGACGGGTAAAGCCACACATGGTGATAAAATCAGAATAACCCTTGAGGGAGGGGGTGTGGTCTGGGAAGCCGGAGGAGGAACCTTCAGGGGCTTGGAGATGATCCTATCTTCATCTGGGAGATGGTCGCCTGGGTTGCAGCTGTGCAAAGACTCCCTGAGTTGTGCCTTTAGTCCTCACACACTTCCCTTGATGTGTGTTACACTTTATTTATTTTTTTTTAATTTTTATTTATTTTTTTTCATCTCAGGTGTACATGAGTTCCCAATCTTGAACCCCACCNCAGGCTCCCCCATTCCTGGGATTCTCCAGGCAAGAACACTGGAGTGGGTTGCCATTTCCTTCTCCAATGAGTGAAAGCAAAGTCATTCAGTTGTGTCCAACTCTTTGGGACCCCATGGACTGTAGCCTATCAGGCTCCTTTGTCCATGGGATTTTCCAGGCAAGAGTACTGGAGTGGGTTGCCATTTTCTTCTCCCTACAAAACAATAAAGACATGTATTTTCCTATTCGTCAGTTAAGGAAACTGAGGGTCAGATAGGCTAAGGGATTCATGGCTAGTAAGTGCAGAGTTCAGTCTAGAAAACTGAATCCAGTTCTTGGACCACACAGCTGGCTCAAAAACTGCCAAGAAGTAAGAGCTTCAAACCACAACAGAATTCCAAATATGGCCCCAAATAACAGTGAAAAGGTACCAACATAAAAACAAAGAAGCACTGAAATTTGAGCTGACTTCCAGCAGCATTGTTAGGAGGATATACCCATGGGAAGGAAGCTAGAAATAGAAACCCCTGTACTGTTGAGTCATAGGAATAAGATTAAAGTCTTGTCAGTTGCAGGAATATGCCTGCCTCATAATAGGATGACTTGGTTTGCCCAGGACTCCAGTGTTAAAACAGAAAACATCCCCAGGAAGCCTGGACAAGTTGGTTCCTTGCATAGAAGACCCTCTATTTGTTTTTGGAAACAGTGGTCACTTCAGTGAGCATGCTTTAGAATCCATCTCTAAAGACTGGCTTCCAAGCTAGCTTATAACCTAGGCATAATCTTGGTATTTTAGTGACACCTTGATTTTAAACAAAACTGGTACCACCTCAATGAAATCTGAGTCGCTGTCATGTTTTTTTCAAAAACTTACAACCCCTTTAAAGATTCTTCAAGAATAAGAATATCTAAAGGCAGTTTCCAAGACTTAGAAAGGCATTTCTTGAAAAAGATGTTCTAAAACATTCAGAGCATCCCTCAGGATATCCAAGTGTATCTTCCAAATGGCTCAGTTATTTGAATGCCTGTCTCTGGAATAGCTATTTATTTAAATTTTAAAAAAATCTGTTTTATTAGCTTATCACCAATCCTCATAAATACTTAGTAGATATGAAAAGACCTTCCGATTACATTCAATTATTAAAGCAATAAATAAAGACAGCGGGTCACCAGAGGCTCAGTCACTTTGCTGGTGTCCTATGAATCCCAGGATTTTAATATGCACATTCATCCATTTACACTGGAGAAAGATCAGAGCTCCTTTCAGAGGCAACCTTAGAAAGGAAGGGCTTTGGCCAAAATCATTCACCATGACTGGTCTGTCTGACCACAGTCAAAGCCAATGCTTTGTGTGTTTTCTTAAGGGAAGGAATGGATCTTAATTAAAGCCGTGACTCATAGGTAAATGCAAATCTTTGAGCCATTTGCTTTTTCATTTGCAGGCTTCAGATTCACAGATCTTGCATTTCAAAGCAGGGGTTCTTAGATTTAGACAACACTTTCATGTACTGAAACCTGTAATCAATGCCAGAGAGCTTAACTTGTAAAGGAATCTTTATACATTTGAATGCTATTCTGCCTTCCTTGATATTACAGAAACCCATGTTTTTTTAGTAGTTTAGTTGTAAACTATATGTGGAGTGTCAGCTACAAATTGGCACTTGCCCAGAGCACTTGCCAGCAACGGAACAACAACGAGAGCATTCGCCCTCTGCCTCTGCGGAGACTGAGCCCTGTGACTGCAACTGCTGACTTTCAACACCCTCTGAGGGGAATTCAGGGTGCAGAGTGAGGCACTGTGTGGTCCAGGAAAACGGACAGGACAGGCCTTCAGGTAGATATTTTCAGGAATGATTTCATGATCCCAATCCTTGCATCTCTTCATATCTAGAAAATCACTACTTCCTTTCATGGTGACACCAGCTTCTCATGACTAGCAGAAAACCTTTTGCAAAATAAGTACTTAATTGCTTTGAATTCCCCCTTCACCAAAATCTTATATGTTGAACTTCCCCTACTCCCTTTTGGGGCAGTCTCTTAGAGCTATCTGAGGTGCTACCGTCTCCCGAGCTGCTGTCCTCATTTTGCCCCAAATAAAACTTAACTGTCAACTCACACTGTGCATCTCTTTTTAGAAAGCCCAATAAGTAAGCAGAGGAAAGCTTCTATAATGAGCCACCAAGTAAATAAATCCACTGATGGGTGACTTTTAAGAATGGCTATTTATTGAGTGCTCATTGTGTGCCAGGCACAATTCTAAGAGCTTCATGCTTACAATCTAATGAAGGGAATTCTGTTTTTTTTTTTTTTATCTCTGTTTTTATGGAGGAGAGAACTGAGGCCCAGAGAGATGAAGCAACAGCCCAGCATAAATAGATTCAAGATCAAATTATCTAAGGGCACAGTCCATGGCTTAAACACTGCCCTCAAAGACTGACTCTCCAAAAGTGTGGGTGTGTCCTTCTCTTTTTCACAAATTCCATGAAACTTCTTTCACAGGATTCTTTTCACACTAGTCATTATCATCATCCTCCCCAAACTAATTTCTCCCTGATCATATCCCTTGTATCCATCTCCCTGACTGGCATCTCAAGGCACCTTCAACTCAATAGAGCCCAAAATGAACATGTCACCTTCACCTCCAGACCTACGTTTCTCTTTGTCCCATGCAATGTGGCTTACAGTCCCCTATTGCCCAGCCCCAAACCTGCAGGGGCTGTGTTTTCTTTTCATCGCATATGATGTGAAATCATATGGACCATATCTCTACTGGGACATCACTCCTAAACACCCCACCTTTCACCCTGTGCCCCTGGCCTCCTGAGCAGTCCTTGTCTATAACCATAGAAATGACCTTCAGCATTTGATCCTGGACTCCCTTGGGTCCCTGATCCAACTCAGCTTGAGACAGGAACGGGGCAGGGCACAACCTTTAAAAGATGACATAGCCTGAGGACATGACATAAACTGATTAGAACCAGCTAGGCCCAAGATGGCAGACAAGTCCATTTCCACTAGAACTTGAGCCTCAATGTACACTCACTGTAATATCAGCAAGCGAAGAGACACACACATAGGTGCCAGGAGAGATCTGAGCCTGACCATAAAGGTCAAAAAGTGGTTGTGGCCCAATCCCTGGAAATCCCCACCCTCTCTACCAAATAGCTGGAAACTCCTACCACTCGTTATCCTATGAAGTT
Source organism: Neotragus moschatus (assembly GCA_006410615.1). Classification (NCBI taxonomy): domain Eukaryota; kingdom Metazoa; phylum Chordata; class Mammalia; order Artiodactyla; family Bovidae; genus Neotragus; species Neotragus moschatus. The sequence continues at coordinate 30,770 of SJYA01003032.1, read as the reverse complement.
ACCCACCCCTATAAGAATGGACAGGCTCAAGCCCTGGCGTCTCTCTTGCCTTCTGAGATGGCCCACACTCCGTCTATGGTATGTGTTTCCTTCCTGAATAAACCTCCTTTCACTTTTTTATGGCTTGCTCTTGAACTTTTTCCTGTGTGAAGCCAAGAACTCACACTTGGTGGTCATCCCAAGGCCTTGGAGGTGACCTGGGAGGTGACCATCTTCTCGTGCCCCACTCTCCTTCCTTCAGCAAGCCTATACCCCACGGCCTGGCTAATCTTTATCAAAGGGAACTCTCATGGGTAAGAGCACCAAGAAAACACCTTTGCATTTTACCAAGTACTACAGCCCACAGGGCTCCCAACAGCCTGTAAAAAGGTGCTGCATTCCCCTTCTATGAAGAAATCTGGTGTCAGACCAGAGACTACACTGCAAATGAGACCCAGGCTCCTTCCCCTGGAGTTACGCTGTCCTCTGTTCAGAAAAATTCCGTGTTTTCCATTGTGAACAAAATTAGAGAGAAACTTGTCCCAACTAACCTTTATAATGCCACCTCTCACTGGGTACCTGCTTAATAGCCTGTGCACAATCTAAGAAAAAACATGAAGAGAGGAGAAGGAGGTCGAAAAGCCATTTATTATTTTCCTCAACACAAGGACATTCTGAGCCAAAATTCAGTAATATTTTTCCTCCTAGTGAAGATGTATGTCTTGAAGGCTATTCTCTCTGACTGTATAAGTTGACTAAGAGAATGGATATTACAACTCTTTCTCTCATTCCCCTTGTCTTTTCTACTATGATTCCTTAATCAGTCCTTAATGTGATACACACTACATGCTAATTATGAGAAATGTACAAAAGTTCTCATAAGGGGGCCCCACAGTGGAAGACCACTTGCATGTGAACAAAATTAAACTGGGCACTTTTTNAGATATTAATAACTTTAAAATGTACAAAATAAATGTAAAGAAAACATTTTAATTTTATTGAAGGACACAAAGACTTGAATTTATATTTTCACCCAGTCTTCACAAAGATGCTTCGGTTGGGTATTATTTCATCTTTTTATGCCTGGAGATCAGGTAAGTGGCTCCAGTCCCCAGAGCGACAGAGCTCAAGTTCAAACCTGGGTCAGCCAGAGTCTCACGTTGGTGCTCTGTATGGCAATCTACACTGGCTGAAAGGAACTGATTAACAAAATAACAAAATGTGATCTCAAGTCTTCCTTTACCCCAAATTATTCCATCATGCACACTCACAGTGACAGACTCACAATTACAGGAAGTTTCCCTTTTGATTGTAAACACAATATGAATCTTATATTTGCGACAAGAACCATCCAACACTGAAAGGAAATTTAAAGGTTTTTAGAGTTAATGTTGATAAGATTCTAAAATGGTGATTGATAAAGAAGTTCCTCAGGACTTGCCCTTTTCTCTATCTGGAAAGATCTCCTCCTAGATGTTGATATCACTAGCTTCTTAACTTCTTCAAGACTTTGTTTAAACATTGCCTTCACAAAGAGTTCTTCCCTGATCACTCATAACTTCTCCTGACTTTACTATATAGCATATTAATAAGCAGAGACATCACTTTGCCGACAAAGGTCCGTATAGTCAAAGCTATGGTTTTCCCTGTAGTCATGTATGGATATGAGAGTAGGACCATAAAGAAAGCTACACACCAAAGAATTGATGTTTTCAAATTGTGGTGCTGGAGAAGACTCTTGAGAATTCCTTGGACAGCAAGGAGATCAAATCAGTCAATCCTAAAGGAAATCAACCCTGAATATTTATTGGAAGGACTGATGCTGAAGCTGAAGCTCCAATACTTTGGCCATTTAATGCAAAGAACCGACTCATTGGAAAAGACCCTGATGCTGGGAAAGATTGAGGGCAGGAGGAGAAGGGGACAACAGAGGACAAGATGGTTGATAGCATCAGATGGCATCACTGAATCAAGAGACATGGGCTTAAGCAAACTCCAGGAGGTAGTGAAGGACAGGGCAGTCTGGCGTGCTATATAGTCCATGGTGTCTCAAAGAGTTGGGCACAACTTGGCGACTAAACAGCAACAACAAATAGTTCTTATCACCCTCTATTATACTATACAATTTACATGTTTATTTTACTTTATTGTCTCCTCCTTACCCTCACCCACCCCCCAAAATAATAGCTCCAGACTAGAAGCAAGATTTTTGTCTGTTTTGCCATCAGCACCAAGAACAGTGCTTTGCACGCAGTTGGCACTCAATGTTTGTTGAATTAATGTATGAACAAATGAAACCAGAAGCACACAGTGTAAGCACCACTCAAGTGCTGGCAAATTAAAATCTTGCCCAAGGTCATCTCAAGATGGAAGTGGGGAGAGACAGAAGGAGAGAGGAATACAGATAGACTGATTGGATGGGAATATAGTTTATTCTATCTTCTTCTGCATTTTATGAAAATGATACATTCTTTTTTACACATCCTTTTGTGACTTGCTTCTGTCACTCATATTCTGACTGTAGGATTTATCTGTGTTGACATGCCAGATGTAAATTATGTACATTTTTATTGCTGTATGAAATGCCATTGTAAGAAGAATATAAAATGTATTCTGCTTTTTCAGACATTTGTGTTGATTCCAGTTGGGGGTGTTTCAATCTGTCCTAGTGTAATCATTCTCATCCAAGTTACAGTTGTACATGTGTAATAATTTCTCTAGAAGGGCAGATAATAGAACATCTCTATTTTGCTAAGTAATAACAAACTGTTACCCAAAGCAGGTGCACTAATTAACACTCCCATCAGCAAAGAATGGTGTCATTGATTCTCCACATCCTTGCCAATGCTTGGGTAAAGGTTGCTGCAGGAATTTTTGCCATTCTCATGAGAGTAAAATGGTATTTCCCTCTGGTTGTGTTTTGAATGTCCCCAATTACAAATGAGGTTGAGAACATTGTTATATGATACATTTTTTTGTTTTTCCTTCCTTTTGCTAAAAGGAAACAGTCCATGTGAGTACTGGAACCAGGTGCATATCACAGAGACTGGTGATGAAATAGCTGCCCGGGATCTCAGTCCATAAGAGATGAGGACCTGGAACTGAGCCCATTCCCAAGTAAACACAGAAGCCATGAAGTCTCTGAAACAAGCAGCAGCAGAAGTCCTTTTATTGGCCAGGTATACAAAAAAGGAATCTGACAACCTTTCAGGGCCTGAAAAGCAAAAGAATCACTCTAAAATGAGCAGAGCATCAACACTTGGCCACACGCACAGGCATCTGATCTGAATCCACACTACCAATGAGATATAAAAACCCAGTCTGAGAAACTACCATAAAAATAGTCTGGGCTCCCTAAAATCCCAACCAAGCACATGTGTTTCATGGAAAACAACTCCCACCAAAGAGAAGCTCATCAAAAAACTTACTAATCACATGAAGTAAATAACAACTGGGAGAAAATCAGCAAACACAACAAATGCAACAAAAATTCAGAACCAAAAACTACAAATATGAAGCAATCCCAAAGAGACCTTAAAATCGTAGCAAATATTGCAATAATATGAATGAATAACATTATGAAAGTAAGAAAATAAAATGAAGGAACATGACACTAAGGAAGGGATAGTGAAACATTTTTAAGAAATTCAACTGAATTCATGGAAATAAAAAAAAGTTGTTAAAATTAAAAATTCAATAGACCCTCATCTGAAGAGAGTACTAATGAATCGAATGACTGATTTGAGGAAAGCATCCAACTGCAGCAATAAAGAGGTAGAGAGTATGGAAGAAATAAAGAATGAAAAGTTTCAGCATACACTTAATGCGTCCCAGAGAAAGGAGAGAGCTAAAAGGAGATTCTACTAAGAGTCCAGGTCAAATTACTATACATGAGAGAGTAGACAAAGGTATTTTAATCATAAAAGATATATTTTAGACTTTTATGTATAAAATAATTTACCATAATATTCCCTCACTAAAGTAATACCAAAAGTGACATCTTAGCAAAAAAGAAACTCAACCCAGAAGAAAGGGGTGAGATGCAAAAAAGCAATGGTAAGGCAAGGAACTGATAAAAAAGTTAATACATCTAAATAATACTGACTGTAAAGTTATAACAATAATGATGACCAACTAAGAGAGTTTTTTTTTTTTTTTTTAAGATGGAACTAAAATATTACCCAGGCTTCCCCGATGGCTCAGCGGGTAAAGAATCCACCTGCAATGCAGGCAGCACATGAGATGCAGGTTTGATCCTGTGTGGGGAAGATCCTCTGGAGGAAGAAATGGCAACCCAGTCCAGTATTCATGCCTTAATGTCCCATGGAGAGATGAGCCAGGCAGGCTACAGTCCAAAGGGTTGCAAAGAGTTGCTCGTGGCTGAGCAACTAAGTACACAATATATTACCCAACGATAACATAGAAGCTATGAGAAGGTTATGGAAGTTAAAGAACTCTGAGTTCCTTGTATTGTCTGAAAGAAAAAGGAAAAAATAATAGAGATATTAGAGAGATAGAGAGATATTATTTTTAATCATGCTGGCTAACGATTAACCACCAAATGAATAGAATTGTATGTATAACTTCTAAACAGGTGAAAGGGAAAGAGGTAGGTGGAGAAGCAAAGAAAAAATATGATAAATAGAAACAAAAAACATAAATTAAGCTAGTAAAAACAAGTCTACAACTATCAGTAATCATAGCAAATACAAATGACTGTAGAGAAACCCTCCCACATATGCCCAAGAAAAAATATGCTAGGCTGTTCATCACAGTATTGCTTGCAAAAGAAAAAGAAACAACCCAAAGCTACCATCCTTAGGAGACTAGATAGATACATTGTGGTATATTTATAAACTTGAACTTTCTAGAAGAGTTAAGAATGAATGAGACTGATTTGAAGCCAATTTTCTTTTTTTCTTTTTTTTTTCCATCTCAGGTGTACATGAGTTCCCAGTCTCGAACCCTCCCCCAGACCTCCCATCCCATATCGACTCTCTGGATCATCCCCGTGCACCAGTCCCAAGCATCCTGTATCCTGTATTGAACATAGACTGGCAATTAGTTTCTTACATGATAGTATACATGTTTCAGTGCCATTCTCCCAAATCATTTCACCCTCTCCCTCTCCCACAAAGTCCAAAAGTCCATTCTATACATCTGTGTCTCTTTTGCTGTCTCGCATACAGGGTTATCATTACCATGTTTCTAAATTCTATTTATATGTGTTAGTATACTGTATTGGTGCTTTCCCTTCTGGCTTACTTCACTCCGTATAATCAGTTCCAGTTTCATCCATCTCATTAGAACTGATTCAAATGTATTATTTTTAATGGCTGAGTAATAATCCATCATGTATATGTACCACAGCTTTCTTATCCGTTCATCTGCTGATGGGCATCTAGGTTGTTTCTACTTCCTGGCTATTATAAACAGTGCTGCAATGAACATTGGGGTACCATGTGTCTCTTTCAATTCTGGTTTCCTCAGTGTGTATGCCCAGCAGTGGGATTGCTGGGTCATATGGCAGTTCTATTTGCAATTTTTTAAGGAATCTCCACACTGTTTTCCATAGTGGCTGTACTAGTTTGCATTCCCACCAACAGTGTAAGAGGGTTCCCTTGTCTCCACACCCTCTCCAGCATTTATTGCTTGCAGACTTTTGGATTGCAGCCATTCTGACTGGTGTGAAATGGTATCTCATTGTGGTCTTGATTTGCATTTCCCTGATAATAAGTGAAGTTGAGCATCTTTTCATGTGTTTGTTAGCCATCTGTATGTCTTCTTTGGAGAAATGTCTATTTAGTTCTTTGGCCCATTTTTTGATTGGGTCNTCCTGGCTATTATAAACAGTGCTGCAATGAACATTGGGGTACATGTGTCTCTTTCAATTCTGGTTTCCTCGGTGTGTATGCCCAGCAGCGGGATTGCTGGGTCATATGGCAGTTCTATTTGCAATTTTTTAAGGAATCTCCACACTGTTTTCCATAGTGGCTGTACTAGTTTGCATTCCCACCAACAGTGTAAGAGGGTTCCCTTGTCTCCACACCCTCTGCAGCATTTATTGCTTGCAGACTTTTGGATTGCAGCCATTCTGACTGGTGTGAAATGGTACCTCATTGTGGTCTTGATTTACATTTCCCTGATAATAAGTGACGTTGAGCATCTTTTCATGTGTTTGTTATTCATCTGTATGTCTTCTTTGGAGAAATGTCTATTTAGTTCTTTGGCCCATTTTTTGATTGGGTCGTTTATTTTTCTGGAATTGAGCTGCGTAAGTTGCTTGTATATTTTTGAGATTAGTTGTTTGTCAGTTGCTTCATTTGCTATTATTTTCTCCCATTCAGAAGGCTGTCTTTTCACCTTGCTTAGAGTTTCCTTTGTTGTGCAGAAGCTTTTAATTTTAATTAGATCCCATTTGTTTATTTTTGCTCTTATTTCCAGTATTCTGGGAGGTGGATCATAGAGGATCTTGCTGTGATTTATATTGGAGAGTGTTTTGCCTATGTTCTCCTCTAGGAGTTTTATAGTTTCTGTTCTTACGTTTAGGTCTTTAATCCATTTTGAGTTTATTTTTAATTTATTGTAATTAATTGAGTTTAATACGCTGTCTAGGTTTGCCATAGCTTTTCTTCCAAAGAGCAAGCGTCTTTTAATTTTATGGCTGCAGTCACCATCCATCATGATTTGGGAGCCCAAGAAAATAAAAAGTCTGTCACCGTTTCCATTGTTTCCCTGTCTATTTGCCATGAAGAGATGGGACCAGATGCCATGATCTTAATTTTTTGAATGTTGAGTTTTAAGCCAACTTTTTCCCTCTCCTCTTTCACCCTGATGAAGAGGCTCTTTGGTTCCCTAGGGCTGCCATAACAAGAGTGTCACAAACAGAGTGGCTTAAACAACTGAAGCTTATTATCTCCTAGTAATCTAACGTCACTAGAAATCTGAAACCAAGGTAACTGCAGGGCCACGTCGCCTCTAAATGTGCCCGTGGAGGATTTGTTCCAGGCCCGTCCCTTAACTTCTGGTGGCTTCTTGGCTTCTGACAGTGGAAGTCGGATCTTCACCTGGTGTGCTTCCGGTATGTGCATGTCGGTGTCCAAGTTTCTCTTTTTTGTTTTTTTAATTTCAGTAGACCTTATTTTTTAGAGCAGTTTTAGGTCCACACAAGAATTGAGCAGACGGTACAGAGATTTTCCATATACACTGCAAATACACATCCTTCCCAGCATCACCACCCCACACCGGAACAGGACGTTTGTTACCAGCTGAACTTATATTGGCACAACATTTTTACTCCAGGTCTGCAGTTTACACTAAAGTTGGCTTTGGTGGTGTTCCTCTTTTCATTTTATAAGGACTCTAGTAATACTGGATTAGGGGCCCACCCTTATCCAGTATAACATCTTAACAATTACATCTGGAGCAACCTTATTTCCAAACAAGGTCTCATTCTGAGGTTCTTGGAGTTAAGACTTGAATGAATGAATGGCGGGGGGAGGGGGGGGCAGGGAGACCAGAGTTACAGTTCAATTCATAACACTCTGCAACTTTCTTTTTTCACTTAAGCACTTATTAAAAAAAAAAAAAATCTTCCCAGATCATTACTCCAACTTATTCTTTTTGTAATGTTTTATTTATTTATTTTTCCGTTTTGGTTGTGCTGGGTCTTCGTGACCGTGTGGGCCTTTCTCTAGTTGTGGTATGCAGGGGCTACTCTCTAGCTGCAAAGCGTGGGCTTCTCATCGTGGCGGCCTCTCTTGTTGCAGGTCACGGGGCTGCAGTAGTGACGTGGGCTTTAGCCCGTGGGCTTCAGTAGTTGCAGCTCCGCAGACTATAGAGCACAGGCTTAGTGATTGTGGCGCAGGGCCTAGTTGCCCAGCAGCCTGTGGGGTCTTCCTGGATCAGAGATTGAACCCATGTCCCCTGCATTGGCAGATGGACTCCTTACCATGGAGCTACCAGGGAAGCCCCAACTTATTCTCTAAAAACGCACACACATGACTGAGACATGATTCACATAACATACAACCGACCCATTTAAGACATATCAATAACCTCAGATACGCAGATGACACCACCCTTATGGCAGAAGGTGAAAAAGAACTAAAGAGCCTCTTGAAGACAGTGGAAGAGGAGAGCGAAAAGTTGCCTTAAAACTCAACATTCAAAAAACTAAGATCATGGCATCTCGCCCCACAACTTCATGGCAAATAGATGGGGAAACAATGGAAACAGTGAGAGACTTTATTTTGGGGGGCTNCGGGGGGAGGGGGGGGCAGGGAGACCAGAGTTACAGTTCAATTCATAACACTCTGCAACTTTCTTTTTTCACTTAAGCACTTATTAAAAAAAAAAAAAAATCTTCCCAGATCATTACTCCAACTTATTCTTTTTGTAATGTTTTATTTATTTATTTTTCCGTTTTGGTTGTGCTGGGTCTTCGTGACCGTGTGGGCCTTTCTCTAGTTGTGGTATGCAGGGGCTACTCTCTAGCTGCAAAGCGTGGGCTTCTCATCGTGGCGGCCTCTCTTGTTGCAGGTCATGGGTTTTAGCACGTGGGCTTCAGTAGTTGCAGCTCCGCAGACTATAGAGCACAGGCTTAGTGATTGTGGCGCAGGGCCTAGTTGCCCAGCAGCCTGTGGGGTCTTCCTGGATCAGAGATTGAACCCATGTCCCCTGCATTGGCAGATGGACTCCTTACCATGGAGCTACCAGGGAAGCCCCAACTTATTCTCTAAAAACGCACACACATGACTGAGACATGATTCACATAACATACAACCGACCCATTTAAGACATATCAATAACCTCAGATACGCAGATGACACCACCCTTATGGCAGAAGGTGAAAAAGAACTAAAGAGCCTCTTGAAGACAGTGGAAGAGGAGAGCGAAAAGTTGCCTTAAAACTCAACATTCAAAAAACTAAGATCATGGCATCTCGCCCCACAACTTCATGGCAAATAGATGGGGAAACAATGGAAACAGTGAGAGACTTTATTTTGGGGGGCTCTAAAATCACTGCAGATGGTGACTGCAGCCATGAAATTAAAAAGACGCTTGCTGCTTGGAAGAAAAGCTATGACCAACCTAGACAGCATATTAAAGTGGAGATATTACTTTGCCGATAAAGCTTCATCTAGTCAAAGCTATGGTTTTTCCAGTAGTCATGTTTAAATATGAGAGTTGGGCCATAAAGAAGGTTGAGCACCAAAGAACTGATGCTTTTGAACTGTGGTGTTGGAGAAGACTTGAGAGTCCCTTGGACTGCAAGGAGATCAAACAAGTCAATCCTAAAGGAAATCAGTCCTGAATATTTATTAGAAGGACTGATGCAGAAACTCCAATACTTTGACCACCTGATGCAAAGAACTGACTCACTGGAAAAGACTCTAATGCTGGGAAAGATTGAAGAAAGGAGGAGAAGGGGGTGACAGAGGATGAGATGGTTGGGTGGCATCACCAACTCGATGGACATGAGTTTGGGCAAACTCCGGGAGTTGGACGGGGAAGCCTGGTGTGCTGTAGTCCATGGAGTCTCAAGAGTCAGCTACTCTGAGCTACTGAACTGAAGGCTATAAATCAGTGGGTTTTAGTATATTCACAGGTACGCATAATCTTCATTGCAGTCAATTTGAGAAAATTTTCATCACCTCAAAAGGAAACCTCATACCATTTAGCTATGGTTTACCCCCTACTATTCACTCCCTTATCATCCCATCCTCCTCAGTCCTAAGCAACCACTAACCTACTTTTTGTCTCCATAAATTTTCCTATTCTGGGCGCTTTCTGTACATGGAATAATTTATGCATTGTGGTCCTTTGTGACTGGCTTCTTTTACGGAGCATATTTTCACGGTTCATCCGTGTCATAGCAATTGTTGGTCCTTCATTCCTTTTTGTGGACAAATAGTATTGCATTGTATGGACATACCATATTTTTTAAATCCGTTCAACTGTTGATAGACATTTGGTTTGTTTCCACCTTTTGGATATTATGAATAATGATGCAATAAACATCATGTAGATAAACATCTTTGTGCAAGTTTTTATGTGGGCAAATGTTTTCTTCTTCTTGGGCATATATCTGGAAGTAGAATTGCTGGGTCATGTGGTTACTCTGTTTAATCATTTGAGGAACTGCCAAATTGTTTTTCAGCATGGTTACACCACTTTATACTCCCAACAGTTGTGTGTGATGGTTCCAGTTTCTCTATGTCTTCATCACTATTATCGGACTTGTTTTTTTAACTGTTACTGGAGTTTTTGATCTAGCCATTCTAGTGGGTATGAAACGATATCTCATTGTAGTTTGATTTGCATTTCCCCAAATATGAATGAAGTTGAGCAGCTTTTTCAGCTGTTTATTGACTATTTGCATGTTTTCTTTGGAGAAATGTCTGTTCAAGTGATTGGCCCACTTGTAAATTGGATTCTTTGTCTTTTTGAGTTTATGAGATCTTTATGTATTCTAGATATAAACCCTTTCTCAGATAAATGATCTGCAAATATTTGCTCCCGTTCTGTAGTGGGCTGTCTCTTTATTAACAACGTCCTTTGAAGCACGAAATTTTCAGTTTTGATGAAGTGCAGCTGAGCTATCCTTTCCTTTGTTGCTCATGCTTTTGGTATCATATCCAAGAATCCATTGACAAAACTGAGATCGTTAAGATTTACCTATGGAAAGAAGGTTCCAGAGGGAGGGGATATATGTATACCTATGGCTGATTCACATTGATGTATGGCAGAAACCAACACAATATTGTAAAGCAGTTGTCCTTTAATTAAAAAAAAAAAAAACTCTCAAAAAATTTACCTTTGTATCGTCTTCTAAGAGTTTTATAAGCTTTGCTTTGGGTTAGCTTAGTTCATTGTGCCATTTTGAGTTTTTTGTATGGTATAAGGCGAATCTTGGAGAAGGAAATGCCAACTCACTCCAGTATTCTTGCCTGGAGAATTCCATGGACGGAGGAGCCGGGAGGCTAGGGTCCATGGAGCCACACGAGTCAGACACGACTTAGTGACTAAATCACCACCAAGGCAAATCTGATCCTTTTACATGTGACTGTCTCATTGTCCCAACACGACTTGTTGGAAAGATTGTCCTTTTCCCCATTGAATGGTCTTGGCACCTTTGTAAAAACATGAGTTCATCGTGGATGAAGATGTTGTATTTATATGACGTACAACAGATTACTACTCAGCCATGAAAAAGAATGGAAATGCTGCCATTTGCCCCAACATGGATGGACTTGGAGGGCACTGTGCAGAGCGAAGTAAGTCAGACAGAGAAGGACAACTACTGCATGACATCACTTGTGTGTGGACTTTAAAAAACACAACAGATTAGTGAATATTACAGTGAAGAAGCAGACTCGCAAATACGGAGCGCACGCTAGTGGTTGCCAGGAGGGAGAGGGATGGGGGAGGCGCAGTGTATTGGAGGGGGAGTGGGAGGTACCCGTAAGCTGCAAAGACACATTGTGCAACATGGGGAGTAGAGCCAAAATTTTATAAGAAGACCAAATGGAGTGTAACCTTTAAAACTTGTGAATCGCTATTTTGTACACCTAAATTACATAACACTGTACATCAGCTGTACTTCAATTAAAAAAAAAATTTTTTTAATGGTTCGCCATAGACACATGGGTTTACCTCTAGATCCTCGACTCTGTTACCCTGATGTATACATCTGGCCTTGTGGCCATACCGTGCAGTCTTCATTACACGCTTGCTTTGTACTGTTTTGAAGTCAGTACTGCGAGTCCTCCAGGTTTCTCTTTTTTTCACACTTGTTTTAGCCATTCTGGGTCCCTTGCCGTTCCACTTCAATTTCAGAATCATCTTGGTAATTTCTACAAAGGAATCAGCTGGGATTCTGACAAGGATTACATTGAATCTATGGGTAATTTAGGGAGTATAGCCATCGTCACAATTTTAAGTCTTACAGTCTCTGAATCTGAGGTGCTTTTGCGTTTATTTAGACCTTTCATTTCTTTCAATGTTTTGTAGTTTCAGAGTGTAAATTCGGTGCTGCTTTTATTGTTTCTTACTCAGTATTCTATTCACTTTGATACTGTCATAAATAGAATGTTTCAAGTATGTTTTTCAACTTTTTACAAAGATAGTTTTTTTCCCATTGTAAATGTGATGGTTTTTCCATTTCCATTTTTGTTTATTGCTAGTCTAATGAAAAGCTACTTTGTGTTTGCCTATTTATCTAGTATCCAGCCACCTTAGCCTTTTGTTGCTGTTGTTGAATTTTCTAGACACGTAATTTATAATCTGAAAATAAAGAGTTTTATAACTTCTCTTCACATATTTACATTATCTTTGTTCATTTTTCTATAACGGCACATTTCGCCAAGATAGCGTTGAGTAATACTGGTGGCTGGTTGGAGAGCATCCCTGACTCGACAGACGTGAGTTTGGGTGTTAAACTCCAGGAGATGGTGAAGGACAGGGCGCCTGGCACGCCGCAGTCCATGGGGTCACAGAGTCAGACGTGACTGAGAGACTGAACAGCAACAAAAACAAAAATAGTGGTGATAAAAGGCATCCTCTCTGAGTCCTAATTTTAGTGACAGTGGCTTTAAAATTTCTGTTCACTGGTCAATTTGGGTGAAAGGACTTTATATGTTTAACAAGTTTTATTATCTTCCGTCCTACTTAGGAGAGCATAGTACTTAAACGTGTGTATCCTGGAGTCAGAGAGTGTAAGTCTGAATTGTAAATTATTTATTAGATGTGCAACCTTAAAGAACTTACTCAGCCTCTGTTTCCTCAGCTATAAAGAGGGGATAATAACAGTTCTGACCTTACATGTTTATTGCAATGATTACATTATTCCTCAGTCTTCGGACTTCCAGAACAGCAAATGAGAAGTCTGATTTTGGTCTGTATTCTCTTAGAAACATTTTTCCTTTGCCTGGAATTTTGAAAGCTTTTTTTTTTTTTTTTTAAAAAAAAAGAAAAGTTTTCCCTAGAATTTAGGAATTTCAACAGACTGATCCTGCCTGAAACTTGGGGTGCCCTTTGGATCTGAAAATGTTTGCATTTCCATTGAGGGGGGGGCAAAAAAAAGGTAGTGACTTCAGACCAGTGCTTGTCACGATCATTCCTGTCATTGAAATATGAGTGCCAAACTTTATTTTAGATTTTACTCTATGGCCAGTGACAACATCAATTGTTGACAACGATTTGGAACATTGGGAACTTCGCTGATGGGAATCAAAAATTGCCAAAACCACCGTTACATTATGTGATAAAGTTGAGGAAGAAAACACCCCATGACCCAGCGCTTCTAGCCCCGGATATAAACCCGACAGAATTCCAGCCCAGGGGCACCGTGAGCCTGGCCTTGTTAAAGCAGCACTGTCACGAGAGCAAAGGAAAAAAACATCCTTGGAAACCACCCAAATTTCAGCAGCAGCAGAATGAATCCATGAATTGTGGTCCATTCACGGGATGCTACACAGTGGTGGAAAAGAATGACCTGCTGTTTGCATCGTGTGGATAGTCTGGGGACGTCACGTAGAGGGAGAAAAGCAGAGGGTAGAAGGAGCCACACAGAATGACCCAACTACCTGCGGATCAAAGCACGCGGAACTCAACAACGCCATGCTGAGGGCACCGCCCTGCGTGCGGTAAAACAATAAAGGGCAGCAGGAGAATGACACCTGGCAGAAAGCAAGGCGGGCTTGCTTCGAGGGAAAATGGGCAGGGAGCAAGGCCTGGGAGAGCAAACAGAGGGCCTCAAGGTCAACGCACTCTCCCAATGCACTTTCTTAAACTGGGTAGCCTGGCTACCCCTGGGGTTCCTGGTGGTTACTCCTTATAACTCATGCATTTTCATAAATGCTCTTCTTTGAGTCCCGCTATTGAATTCAGCAAGCATTTCACAGAGAATGCGATTTATGAGGAGCCAGGGGTTTGCCGTGAAAGGGAACAGAGCCAGGAGCAGGTGGCTGAAGGGACGTATGGGGTCTGGGTGGTGGTGTCCTGGAGGTGTGGGTGGTAGGGGTGGGCACCAGGCACATTGTTTGTAAAGAATTTAAAACACAATAAAACTGACTGAAAGTCGGTCTGCTTTTTATTATCACCATGTGCCTGCAATTCTATACAATGTCAGTGATAAATAACCCTCTCTGGGGGAAAAGAAAAAATCTTCTGCTGGTCTGACGCATAAACAATGGCTACAGTTACTATTGAATTTTAATGATTCTTAAAGTATTTTTATTACTTACCTGTAATAAACATCAAGATCTGCATGGAAGTAAATTCCATCGGCACTTGAAACATATAGCCTCAGCTACCCCTGGGCTGGCCCAGTGGGCTCCTCCCAGTCCCGACTCCCATGGACAGGACGCTCTACCCAGACCTCCTGCCTCCAGCCCCAGGCTCTCCACCTGGTGCCTGCCCTGGGCAGCCCTCTGCATGGCACCCATGATGCCCAGGCAGGCCTCAATATGACCTCGTGCTGAGGGACCTCATCACCAGCTGCCCTTCCTCCCAACACAGGCCACCACATTCCCTCCACTTCCTGTCTGCACCACCGTGCTCTCTGCACTGCCAGGAGAGCCGACCCCTTCTTCAAAGCTGACCTCAGAGTCTGTCCTCTCGAGGCCACAGCTGGCGGCTCTTAGCTGCTCTTAGCCCCATTCCCTGCTCCACAGGCAGGGGGTTCGTTGCTGGTCCCCTGGTCACCCTCAACACCTAGTCCCTGGATGCCCCCAGCTGGTGCTCAGTGTGCATTTGAGGAGGTGAATGGTGCTGGAATCAGTCCTTCCACACCAGGATTCTGGGTCCCAGGAAGGGCCCCACAGCACCCCCTGGAGAGGGCCCCAGTGACCCTACATGACCCGGGCCACACACGAGGCCCCGGGACCCCAGGGCCAGAGCTGGCGTCGGTGGTCCAGAGAGCCTGTTTGTGAGTGCACACACTTTCTCAAGGCCATATCAGAATGCCAAGAATTAATATTTTTGCTCCCTCTTAATCCTCTCAATAAATCTATAAATTCAAGACAATCCCAATCAAAACCTGATCAAGATTTTAATGGGATTTGACAAGCTGTTTCTAATATTCAGATGGAAGTGTAAATGTTCAAGAATAGCCAAGACAGCTTTGAAAAAAGAAAGAACAAAGAGAGGAATTTCGTCCGACAAGACGTCAACGTGTATTATAGAGTCATTTAAATAAATATAATGTGATATTAGCACATGAATAGATAAATAGATTCTTGGAACAAAAATAAAAGAATTTAAGATATGAAGAAACGTGGCATTTCAAATCAATGAGGAAAAGATGGATTAGTCAATAATAATGGAACAACTTAAAATTTAATTTTCTCTTCATTCCATTAACAAAAATTAATGAAATAAATACTTTTTTTTTTAAATCCTGGAAGAAAAATAGAAGGGAAAAAAAATAAACTCTATTTACAATCTTGAGTAATCTTAAACTAGATTTAAAGAAAAGCAAATTCATAAATTTCACTATAGGGTTTAAGTCCATATGAAGAAAGATGATGTAGGTTAAAAGAAGAATGGCAAATAATATTTACATCCTATTTACCAAACTAAGGATAAGTATCCAAAATACACAAATAATTCTTTAATAAGAAAATAGGAAAAGGTTATGAACACGTAAGATGCAGAACAGAAATTATAAAGGGTTAGGATGGATGCTAGGACTTCCCTGGCAGTACAGTGGCTAGGAGTCAGGCTTGCAATCCAGGGACACCAGTTTGATCCCTGATCTGAGAAGATTCCGCATGCAGTGGAGCAGCAAAGCCTGTAGGCCACAACTATGCGCCTACAGCCTGTGCTCTGCAACAAGAGAAGCCACCGCAATGAGAAGTCTGCACATCGCAGCTAGAAAGTAGCCCCAGCCCTCCGAAAACTAGAGAAAAACCCAAGCACAGCAAAGAAGACCCAGTGCAGCCCAAAATAAAATTAATTTAAAATAGATTAAATTTAAATTTTAAAATTAATTTTAAAATTAATTAAAAAAAATAAAAGACGCATGTTAAAAGATGCTCACCTTATTTAGTAAAAGGAGGGAAATGCCAATTAATTTCACATTTTTCCCATCAGATTGGCAAATATTTAAATGTGTCAACATCAAGTGTAGGGAAATAGGTCCTCTATACGCCGCTGGTGACCATTTCGGAGACCAATTTGGCAAGATCTATTAAAATTTCAGGGACTTCCCTGGTGGTCCAGTGGCTAAGATTTTGTGTTCCCAGTGCAAGGGATCTGGGTTAAATTGTTGGTCGGGAACTAGAGCCCACATGTAGCAACTAAGACCCGGTGCGGTCAAATAAATATTTTTTGAAAATTTCATAGGCAGCCTGCATGACTTCTTTTCTTCTTGTCTAGTCAGACCAAAGGCTGTTAGATAAGGCCGAGCAGGGGAGGTACCTACACCAGAGGCAAGGAGGCACGGTAGCTCAGCTTTGCTGTAGGAGACTGAATGGGTCCAAGGGGGCAAGATTTTCCACGTTGAGGGCCAATGACATGGGCAATCAAAGACTCCGCAGGGGTGAGAGGGTGCCCGGCAGCTGAGCACAAAGGGTATCGCAGCCAAAGCAGAGAGAGAGAGAGAGAGGTGAGGAGGGGCCCCATACNACAATCCCAATCAAAACCTGATCAAGATTTTAATGGGATTTGACAAGCTGTTTCTAATATTCAGATGGAAGTGTAAATGTTCAAGAATAGCCAAGACAGCTTTGAAAAAAGAAAGAACAAAGAGAGGAATTTCGTCCGACAAGACGTCAACGTGTATTATAGAGTCATTTAAATAAATATAATGTGATATTAGCACATGAATAGATAAATAGATTCTTGGAACAAAAATAAAAGAATTTAAGATATGAAGAAACGTGGCATTTCAAATCAATGAGGAAAAGATGGATTAGTCAATAATAATGGAACAACTTAAAATTTAATTTTCTCTTCATTCCATTAACAAAAATTAATGAAATAAATACTTTTTTTTTAAAATCCTGGAAGAAAAATAGAAGAAAAAAAAATAAACTCTATTTACAATCTTGAGTAATCTTAAACTAGATTTAAAGAAAAGCAAATTCATAAATTTCACTATAGGGTTTAAGTCCATATGAAGAAAGATGATGTAGGTTAAAAGAAGAATGGCAAATAATATTTACATCCTATTTACCAAACTAAGGATAAGTATCCAAAATACACAAATAATTCTTTAATAAGAAAATAGGAAAAGGTTATGAACACGTAAGATGCAGAACAGAAATTATAAAGGGTTAGGATGGATGCTAGGACTTCCCTGGCAGTACAGTGGCTAGGAGTCAGGCTTGCAATCCAGGGACACCAGTTTGATCCCTGATCTGAGAAGATTCCGCATGCAGTGGAGCAGCAAAGCCTGTAGGCCACAACTATGCGCCTACAGCCTGTGCTCTGCAACAAGAGAAGCCACCGCAATGAGAAGTCTGCACATCGCAGCTAGAAAGTAGCCCCAGCCCTCCGAAAACTAGAGAAAAACCCAAGCACAGCAAAGAAGACCCAGTGCAGCCCAAAATAAAATTAATTTAAAATAGATTAAATTTAAATTTTAAAATTAATTTTAAAATTAATTAAAAAAAATAAAAGACGCATGTTAAAAGATGCTCACCTTATTTAGTAAAAGGAGGGAAATGCCAATTAATTTCACATTTTTCCCATCAGATTGGCAAATATTTAAATGTGTCAACATCAAGTGTAGGGAAATAGGTCCTCTATACGCCGCTGGTGACCATTTCGGAGACCAATTTGGCAAGATCTATTAAAATTTCAGGGACTTCCCTGGTGGTCCAGTGGCTAAGATTTTGTGTTCCCAGTGCAAGGGATCCGGGTTAAATTGTTGGTCGGGAACTAGAGCCCACATGTAGCAACTAAGACCCGGTGCGGTCAAATAAATATTTTTTGAAAATTTCATAGGCAGCCTGCATGACTTCTTTTCTTCTTGTCTAGTCAGACCAAAGGCTGTTAGATAAGGCCGAGCAGGGGAGGTACCTACACCAGAGGCAAGGAGGCACAGTAGCTCAGCTTTGCTGTAGGAGACTGAATGGGTCCAAGGGGGCAAGATTTTCCACGTTGAGGGCCAATGACATGGGCAATCAAAGACTCCACAGGGGTGAGAGGGTGCCCGGCAGCTGAGCACAAAGGGTATCGCAGCCAAAGCAGAGAGAGAGAGAGAGAGGTGAGGAGGGGCCCCATACACAAGGGTAATGGTGGTGGCAATGAGAGATTGATCACCTACTTATGGGGGACTGATCCCATAAGCAATTCTTTTGAGGATATGGGGGCCTAGCGTCTCACTGTTGGGAAACAGAGCTACAAACATGGAAGGCAGGACACTCGGGTGAACTCAGTGGTGTTGGAATGGATCTGGAGGAATGACTTAGAGATAGAGAAATACGGCAGCAAATGAACGTGTAAGCGTGTGCGTGTTTAGCCCTGTCCACAGAGAGAGCCCGGAGACTGACATCCCAGCAGCAGTGAGCACGCTTCCTGTCCAGATCTTGGCTGCTAACACCATGCTCCACTCAACAGAGACAGAGCACACTCCAGGGCTGGGGCAGAGAAAGAACAAGATACATCTGGAGTATCCTGTGACAGAAGGTAAGGAAGTGCTCAAAGAAGGATAAGGACCAGTTTGAAAGGCTCACCTGCTGGCCAAATCAGGACCAAAGTGAAGTCGCTCAGTCGTGTCCGACTCTTTGCAACCCCCTGGGCTGTAGCCTGCCAGCCTCCTTCATCTGTGAGGTTTTCTAGGCAAGAATACTGGAGTGGGTTGCCATTTCCTTCTCCAGGGGATCTTCCCAACCCAGGGATCAAAGCCGGGTCTCTTGCATTGCAGGCAGATTCTTTACCCTCTGAGCCACCAGGGAATTCAATAAATCAGGACCAAGTTGAATATCAAAATAAATAATGGTAAAAAAAAAAATCCTGGAGAAGGGGATGACAGAAGATAAGACGGTTGAATGGCATCACGGATTCAATGGACACGAGTTTGAGCAAACTCAGGAAGATAGTGAAGGACAGGGAGGCCTGGTGGCCTGCAAGCGATGAGGTCATAAAGAGTTGGACACAGCTGAGCAGCTTAAAACGATAACAGCAAAACATATATAAATACTAATAATGCTAGGAATAGAAGGGGAAAGGGCTGTTTGAATATCACACACACAGGGCTTCCCAGATGGCGCTAGTGGTAAAGAATCCACCTGCCAGTGCAGGAGATCTGGGACATGGGCTTTATCCCTGAGTCCAGAAGATCCCCAGCAGAGGGCATGGCAACCCACTCCAGTATCTTGCCTGGAGAATCTCATGGACAGAAGAGCCTGGCGGGCTACAGTCCACAGGGTCGCAAAGAGACACAACTGAAGCAACTTAGCACTCACACACGCATACGAATATAACCCCCACACACACACACACATACACAGGAGATGTGCACAAATGAGCTAACCCCGTGCCTCAGCTTCTGCATCTATAAAATGGGACCGTTATAGCACCTATTTCACTGTGGCAAAAGTAACACCACAGTTGGCAAATCTGGCAGAAATGACCACAGTCCAATGAACAAAGTCACCCTGGTAGGCTCTGGGACAAATAGAAGTCTTGTCCCACCTCCCATGATGCAGGGAGCAGAACACAGCGTCACTTCTGCAGGTTCCTGAGAAGCTGCAGAACCTGAATCTAGCCAGGACAAACCCCAGATGAGACCATTATGGGAAAGAGCAGGCCTGTGCTCCTTGGAAGTGAAAAGATCAGGACGGGCAAGGAGCTCTCCAGATGAAGACAGTCAAAGATGCTGTGTATGTGGGTGGGTGGGTGTGGGCATGTGCTCAGTTGCTCAGTGGGGTCCGACTCTTCGCAGCCCCTTGGACTATAGCCCACCAGGCTCCTCTGTCCACTGAATGTTCCAGGCAGGCATACTAGAGTGGATTGCCACTTCCTCCCGCAGGGGATCTTCCTGACCCAGGGATCCAACCCGAGTCTCTTGCGTCTCCTGCATTGGCAGGCAGACTGTTTACCAATAGTTCCACCTGTGTGACAGCTAAACATGAGGCTTGGTCTGGGATCCTTTTGCTATAAAAGACGTTCTAAGACCCCTGGTGGATGGACTCTGAGCATCGATGGTCGCAATGCATCAGCATTCATTTCCTGCCTTGGTGGTTGTAACGTGATAAGGTGGAAATTGTCCTTGTTTGCAGGAAATGCACACTACGGTTTTTTTGCTTTGATTTGTTGCTTTGGGGCAGAGGTGGGAGTTTCAGTGTTGACGGTGCATGTGTGGACATCTTCAGATGGTGTTCAGAAAGAGAAAGGTTTCTACACCAGACTTGCTCTACCTGAGGCTTTGTGGATGTAGCTGATGGGCGTCATCATTGCACCACGAACACTAGCAGGGGGGCTGGGTCTGTCTCAATCACCAAGGAAGTGCCAGCACGTGGTAGGCACTATTTAGGTGGTCCTTTTTACAATTTTTAAAATATGGACCATTTTTAAAGTCTTTATTGAATTTACTACAGTTGTTTTTGTTCTTTTTCTATGTTTTGGTGTTTTGGCCACAAGGGGTATGGGATCCTAGCTCCCCAACCAGGGATTGAACCTGCAGCCCTGCCTTGGAAGATGAAATCCTAATCACTGGAGCACCAGGGAAGTGCCTACTGATNGGGTGGAAATTGTCCTTGTTTGCAGGAAATGCACACTACGGTTTTTTTGCTTTGATTTGTTGCTTTTGGGCAGAGGTGGGAGTTTCAGTGTTGACGGTGCATGTGTGGACATCTTCAGATGGTGTTCAGAAAGAGAAAGGTTTCTACACCAGCCTTGCTCTACCTGAGGCTTTGTGGATGTAGCTGATGGGCGTCATCATTGCACCACGAACACTAGCAGGGGGGCTGGGTCTGTCTCAATCACCAAGGAAGTGCCAGCACGTGGTAGGCACTATTTAGGTGGTCCTTTTTACAATTTTTAAAATATGGACCATTTTTAAAGTCTTTATTGAATTTACTACAGTTGTTTTTGTTCTTTTTCTATGTTTTGGTGTTTTGGCCACAAGGGGTATGGGATCCTAGCTCCCCAACCAGGGATTGAACCTGCAGCCCTGCCTTGGAAGATGAAATCCTAATCACTGGAGCACCAGGGAAGTGCCTACTGATAGTCTTCAAAAGGGGAGTTTGGGGATCACAAAGGCAACCTGCTTATCAGAGAAGGGCTGTGCCTAGGTCTGTGTTCATCTCTCGATTCCTTAAGGAATAGGTTGGCTTTGTGATTTGGGCAAACTTCAATACTCTTGTTAGCAAAATGGATATAATAATAAAGGAATTGGACTGGACAGTCAGCTGGAGTCCCATTCTTGGTCAGGGGGTCTGGCATCCTCACCTGGACCCCTGGACCACACCCTTCCTACCCCCTCAGAGTTCTGGTTCATGCTGACTCCTGTTTCCTGGGGCCCTATGATCGGCCAGCCCTGGAGGTGGATCCCCGTGGGCCAGGATACATCGGACATGAGCTGCCTTCAGACTGATGAGGCTCGCAGGCACGTTGACAACCAGGACACAGGGGGGCAGTTGCCGGGGGACCCCCAGGAAGGAACAAGAGGCCAGTAGCCACCCTGGATTTGAAGATCAAAACCACCAGACTCAGCTCATCCGCCCAGGTCATCCTGACACCTACACAGTGGGGCGTGTGGGGACGAGCATAAGTGACCAGTCACTCCAGCCTCAGTCACAATCTCTGCTCTGTGCTCAGCAGCCCACATAGAGAATTCGGTGTAATCCAGGAAACAGCCATGTGAAAAAGTGCTATTACTGCCCCATTTCATGGATGGAGAAGTTGAGGTAGGGGTTAGTGCACTTGCCCAGGCAGCTATTATATGAACGCAGGCAATTCTATCCTTTCATATCGTTGCCCAGAGAATAGATGGAGAGAGCAGCACACGCACCAGGGAAGTCCTTGCCGTGCAGATGTGGTCCCTGGGGCGGTGGGATGGGGAGGGTGGAGAAGATCCTCACTGACCTGCTGGCCATGCCGGCCTCCTAGCAACCGAGAAGGCTCTGATGAACGCCTCAGTTAGTCCTGGAGGACTTACATTTTTATATATATATTAGAAATGTCACAGGAAGTCCACTCAAATGTTTGAAGTCACTGCCAAGCGTGCACACGTTTGATATTAATTAAAGCGAAAGATGGCAGCCTCCAGGAAAAGGAGTAATTTTCTTCTCTTGGAGAAATGACCTTTCAGGAGAGCTTGTTCTCAGTTCTAGCTGGTCATTATCAGAAATTACTGAGTATTTTCAATAAAGCTGGGTGACCAGCTCTCTTGGCAGTGTTCCACCTCCTAGTAAGAGAAGGGGCTTCCTTCCCGGGGCGGGTTGGGGAGTCCCTTGCCCTTGGCCAAGCCATGAACGATGTCCTTGGTGAACAAAGAATGAACTGTGCTTGGAATGCCTATAGTCCCACCCCAGCCTGGACCCCTGCAGCCACGGGGGGACAAGGTCTCAGCTGCCCAGCGCTGTGACCTCCTGCTTCCCGTGGTCTCACTGTCCACCTCATCTCAGGGCCTCGGCCACAGCCACACCCTGACCTTCATCACCCCTCCCGACAGCAAGTCCAGCTCGCCCTTTCTGCATCCCCACCCTCCCCCAGCGGCCCCCCTCC
>SJYA01003031.1:1422939-1469602 GCA_006410615.1 Neotragus moschatus | reverse complement strand
TCCCTGGAATTCTCCAGGCAAGAACACTGGAGTGGATTGCCATTTCTTTCTCCAATGCATGAAAGTGAAAAGTGAAGTCGCTCAGTCGTGTCCAACTCTTTGCAACCACATGGACTGCAGCCCACCAGGCTCCTCCATCCATGGGATTTTCCAGACAAGAGTACTGGAGTGGGGTGCCATTGCCTTCTCCAATTATAATTATATATGACATTAATTATATATAATTATATGTGTGTGTATTGTATATAATATAACTGTATATTAATTATAATTATATATTATATATATTAATTATAAACATATTATATAAAAAGTATATAATTATAATTACTCTATACAGCAGATATATTAATGCATGCATTAGGTCAGCAAAGCCTAACTATTAGCTAGAAGGGTATTTGGCATGATGGCTTATACTGGGGTCAAGAGGGAGCTGTTATTCCAAGGAGCCTGGGCTCTGTGGTCCACGTGCCTGCACGCGCTGTGAGGAAGAGGGATGCCCGTACAATGACCAAGTGTATCACGCCAAGTCCAGCTCCTCTGGGAAACCCTCTCACCCCCTGAGAGCTGTATAATGGGTTGATGGGTATCCCCTCAAAAGAACTGCCCACCATTTTCTGGAACCTGTTGATGTTATTTGGGGGAAAAGAAAGAGTCATTGCAGCTGTAAGTAAGTTAGATATCCAGGGATACCATCCTGGGTTATCCGCATGGGCCCTAACTCCAGTAAGGAGTGTTTTGACCAGCAGCACCCGGGGGAGAGCCCCAGAGGGAAGATGGAAGTGCTGATGCGAGCGGTGCTCCAATACTCGCGCACGCCAGGGGGCAGCAGAGTCCCCAGAAGCGGGAAGGGAGTCTTCAGAGCGCGGCCCTGCTCATCCCTTGCCTCTGGACTTCCGTCCTCCGGACTGTTGTAAGTCACCCTGTTTGTGGAAACTGGTTACTGTGGTTCCCGGAAACTAACACAAATAACAAAAACTGATTGGCAAAATGAATGTCTCTGGATGACTAAGGAACCACCCAGTTCTGTTATGGGAGATCTTGTGGGGATGGGCCACATGAAGGGGATTTTAACTTTTCATCTGGAAAAGGGCACAGCGGAAATCAGAGGCCAATAAGCACACATGCAGCTCCATCTGCAGTGCTGGGAAGTGTCGACACTTTTCTTTTTAACTGGAGTGTAATTGTTTTGCAGTGTGGTGTTAGCTGCTGCTGCACAACAAAGTGAGTCGGCCCCACGCAGGCACACCCCCCCACCTCGTGGGCTTCCCTGCCAGCCCACATCCCTGCAGGTCATCACACAGCACTGAGCTGAGTGCCCCGAGCTCTAGAGCAGCTTCCACTAGCTGTCTGTCTTACGCCTGGCAGGGTGTGTGTGTCAAGGCCTGCCTCTCTCCGCCCCACGCTTCCCTTCCCGCCCCCCTCACCACGCCCACACACCCATTCCTGATATCTGCATCTCTATCCCTGCCCTATAGATAGGTTCATCCGCCCCATTTTTCTAGATTCCATACCTATGTGTTAACATATGATATTTATATATCCTGTGACAGTTTTTCTCTTTCTGACTCACTTCACCCTATATGACAGTCTCTAGGTCCATCCGCATCTCTACACACGAC
The DNA here is from genome assembly GCA_006410615.1 of Neotragus moschatus. Taxonomy (NCBI): domain Eukaryota; kingdom Metazoa; phylum Chordata; class Mammalia; order Artiodactyla; family Bovidae; genus Neotragus; species Neotragus moschatus. Next base: position 1,467,980 of record SJYA01003031.1, on the reverse strand, counting down.
CCACCTTTTCCCTTTTCGTGGGTGAGTGATATTCCATTGTATGTACGTACCACATCTTCACCCATTCATCTGCTGGTGTACGTGATCTTATTTGCAAGACAGAAGTAGAGACAAAAGAAATTGTGAACAAATGTACGGAAACCAAGAGGGAAAAGAGGAGTAATTAAAAGGCTGGGATTGACAGCTATGCATCACTGATACTCACGTATAAGACAGACGACTGATGAGAACGTCCTGCATAACTCAGGGAACTCTACTCAGAACTCTGCAATGGCCTAATGGGAAGCTGCTCAAGGAGAGTGGGTGTGTGCGTGTGTGTAACTGGTTCAGTTTGCTGTACACCTGAAACTAACACAGCACTGTGAATCAGCTGTACTCCAATAAAATCGAAACAGCAACAGCAGCAAAACAAGTAGGGACCATTGATCCAGTCGCTTGGAAACAAAATATCACACTTCCCAGGACCTGCACGTTGAGGAGCTCCAAGGAGCAGTTTGGTCGTGTCTACTTCATTCAGTGTTGAGCGGAAGTAATCACCACGCTACGTTTCTCACATCCCTGTGGGAATAAATTATGTGTTGCTCCCATGTCGTGATTTCTGTCGCCCCTGTGGACAGAACGTCTCCACGGGTTTTGCAAGGCAAAAAGCAGAACATCTCTGACAGTCACGTTGTGTGCCACATTAGGCAGCAAATGGCAGTCGGGGAGATACTGCTTGGATGACGAATGCTAGAAATGGTAGATCCTGGTGGGAGTGAGGGATTCAAATAATCCATAAGGTTGGCACTGTCTCAGAAAACCCAGATGGTGAAGACGAGGCATTAGCAGCTCTTAATTTCTTAGCTTTGGGAAACTGAGACGAGAGAAAAATCAACAATGCATTTGTTTTCACCAAAATATCATTCTAGGAAAAATGAGTGCTATTAGTTAAATCTCTAATGAATGATACTCAGAGTGCTGCGGTCTCTCAGTGAGAAAGCACCTGTATGAAACGTGGTGCACTCACTGCTCAGGGTTTATGGACTCAGAGCAGGAGGCTTCAAGGGCTGTAGGACTCCGTCCTCTCACTTGGTGGGTGTGGAAATTGAGGCAGAAGACATGGCATCCTAGGGAAGGGAGCCTGCAGCTGGAACGGACCTGGACCGTTGGAGTCCCATCCGTGTCCTTCTGTAACAGCTTTGCTCTTCAAGGGCTCTTTCTGACCCTGACTTCCCTCTGCAGACAGCAGCGTCCTGGGACGCTCCTGTTGCTCGGGCTGCTAGTCGCTGGTCTCGGCCTTTTTCCTAGCTTATCAGAGGCAAAGCTTTAATTGCCTCAGACAGTCAGTTCTACTTGAAGCACAAGACCGGTTAGGCAACTCTGTTTCCTCAGTGTTCTCAGACATCATGAGTGGTCTTCCTCGCAGAATCTCCAACTCTAAGTCAGTCCCTTTAATTATCAGCTTTTCTTTCTCTAGAATCACTACCTAACATGTAACGTAAACACCTTTTGGCCCCCTAAAATGCAAAGTCTAAACTGAAAAAAAAAACCTTGCAAAGGAGACTTTAAATAAAAGCCCATACATTCTTTTCATACCTAACTAATGCCAGGCAGGACCTGAATTTTCAGACACATTGTAGCAGAAAGCCTGGCACATAAGATTTTGAATGGAGAAGATGTTAATTCAAATCTCATCTGTTCTGTCTGAGCTCTTGGCTACAGTTTGTGCCGGTAAGCCAGGAAATGCTTTTCTCTTGAGCAGGATAAGCCCATGGAGTAATGAACTCATTTCTCTGTGGGTTCATCAGAATAAAATGAGGGTGCGGGGAGAGAGGATCACCTTCATACAGTTTCTGTCTTTCTTTCTTTCCTGCAACTCCTAGGGCTATTAACTGCAGAAAGCTTCTGAGGAGGTAATTTCTGGCCTAGGAGTAATACAAAGACTCCCTTTCCTGTCTGTGATTTACACTGTTTTGGAGCCTGGGAATGGCCCTGGCTGTCTTCCAATTATAAACATGCTCACAGCCAGGGCTGAAACCAGGAGGATGCTCTTCAAGGTGATGAGGTTCATAATCCAAAGACCTTTGGAATCCTGTTGCTTCCTCAGTGGGGATTTATCACAGCTGCCAGGGATTCCCTGCTGGCTCAGCTGGTAAAGAATCTGCCTGCAATGCAGGAGACCCCAGTTCGATTCCTGAGTCAGGAAGATCCCCTGGAGAAGGGATAGGCTGCCCACTCCAGTATTCTTGGGCTTCCCTGTGGCTCAGTTGGTAGAGAATCTGCCAGCAATGTGGGAGGCCTGGGTTCAGTCCCTGGGTTGGGAAGATCCCCTGGAGGAGGGAACAGCCACCCGCTTCAGTGTTCTGGCCTGGAGAACCCCACGGACAGTCCATGGGTCACAAAGAGTCGCACACGACTGAGCGACTTTCACTTTCACTGCTGGAGCCAGACGCAGACTCTGCGTCCCAGGGACTGTTCCAGGAACGTAGAGCTGGGAACCAGAACAGGTTACCAGAATGCGCTGGGTTTCTGGCCCAGATTCAGCCACAAATATATTGGGGAAAATATATCAAGGGGATGGGAGACTACATTTCCCCATGAGTAGGACCTCACATTTTCAGCAAGCACACAGCCCATGGAAAGTGGACGTGGGTGAGGCTGGCTGACCTGGATATTAACTCCTCTGGTTTCATGTCCCCTCAAATTATCCATGAGCTTACATGTCGTCCATAAAAGTTCCAAACTTGGGTAATGGTTCTACACTCTGACTGCCTACCTAGGAGTCATTTATTACTTTTTAAGAAATGTTTTAAAACTTATTTAGTTGGTTAATTGGTCATTTGCTTGTGGCCGTGCTGGGTCTCTGTTGCTGTGTGGGCTTGTCTCTGTTTGCGGCCAGTGAAGGATACCCTCTGGCTGTGTGCAGGCTGCTCACTGCGGCAGCTCCTCCTGCTGTGGAGTGGGCTCCAGGGTGCACAGGCTCAGTACTTGTGGCTCCCGTGCTCTGGAGCGCCCACTCAACGCTTGTGGCCCACAGGTTTAGCCGCCCCGTGGCGCGTGGGATTGTCTCAGACCGGGGATCAGACTCGTGGCCCCTGCATCAGCTGGTGGGTCCTTTACCACTGAGCCGCCTGGGAAGCCCGTCGTTTCCTTTAAACACATGTAATGGGTACCTACTGTGTGCCAAGGCACCCCCACAGCTGATGGCGGTGCTGCCAGTTACTGGCCTGTTGCCTCTGTCCTGCTCATCCTTGTCCCCTCTGGCATCTAGTGGATATACTTAGCTCCTTCAGATCTGACTGTCGTTTTGCTTCTCAACTCAGCCCCACTTCTTTGTTCAGCTCATCCCAGAGGTTTCACTCTCAACTGGAGCCTGGACTCCCCGAAATTAACCATAGAGGTGTGAAGGTTTGGTGGTGGTTGTGGTCCAGTCACTAAGTCTTGTCCAACTTTATATGACCCCATGGACTGCAGCACACCAGGCTTCTCTGTCCATCACCAACTCTCAGAGCTTTCTCAAACTCATGTCCATCGAGTCGGGGATGCCGTCCAACCATCTCATCTCCTGTCGTCCCCTTCTCCTCCTGCCCTCAGTGTTTCCAGCATCAGGGACTTTTCCAATGAGTTGGCTCTTTGCCTCAGGTGGCTGAAGTACTGGAGCTTCAGTTTCAGCATCAGTCCTTTCACTGAATGTTCAGAGATGATTTCCTTTAGAAATGACTGGTTTGATCTCTTTGCAGTCCGAGGGACTTATTGGTAAGTCTGTTTGTATAGACAAGAGCCAAGGACACTGAACATTCCTGTAACTGTGGTAGATCTGAAATTCATTCAGAATAACTCAAGAATCTCCCTCTCTCCTTTCCTCTAATAAAACAATTATCCACCTTTAACTAGTTTCTAATATACTTTGTGAAACTCCCATCACTGCTCATAGGCAGGAAATACAGCAGCATCAGCTGCTACAGTAAAAACAACACATTCTAAGCTTGTTCGTTAAAGGTATATTAGTGTCTTCCAGTTTAAAATACTTTGTTTTGAATAGACTCTGTTTCTTCAGTTTAGGAGTCTCCATTTGTAAACCCGATTTCTTTTTGAAAAGCATAGTCTTCCAAGAACTTTTCCTCTCTCTTTTTCCTTTTGTCATCACAGTATAGGAGAGGCTTTACCCAACTTGGTGCCCTGGGCTGTGGGGGCCTGAGGTCCCTCTGTTGGCACTCGCTGATGGCTTTCGGTTGAGGCTAGTTCAGTGACCCTGAGGCAGTGTGTTGACCTTTGACCCCTCTGTGTCTTCGGGTGAGAAGGCTGCCTGCGTGGGTGGCCTGAAGTTCACCGTGCCCGCGCCTCCTCCTGCTGCCTGGTCCTGACCTCAGCCCCATCAGCCCCTCGAGACTTACGTGCTTCATGTCCCTCTTGCTTTCGAGTGTCCAGTCCTCAGCCTGAGCTGTCAGGACCCCGCCCTGCACGACTTTGATCTTCGGTCAGCACATTGATTCTCCGATTTTCAGCTACCTCTCGTGCCCTTCCTACAAGCACGTGGGTGTTTCTGAACCTTCACCAAGTTATGAGCAAGCAGTAGGGAAGGAGAGAAGTGCTGTTTCTGGACCGTGATCGGGATACTTCATAAAAACGCAGTGTGCAACCAGAAGCCACTGTTCCATCGATCGCGGCATTCTTGCTTCAGCTAAGCACGCAGAAACTAAATTATTAAGGAATGCCGCGAGGAAGTCATTTTTTAAAGATGTGTTCAATTAACTTCACCGAGAAAGATGAGAAGTGTCTGGCCCAGCTCCCTGTGAAGGACGCTCTTCCCCGCCCTCGGAGCGCGCTGGATGCAACAGAGAGGAAGTGGGACGCCAGCTTGCTGCTCTTGGGCTCTCCTCCAAGCTCTGTGGGAGTTTTGTTGCTGAGTTTCTACCATCAGGAATCTGCTGCCCCTCTAAGCCCCTCTAAGTCCCAGAGAGACTGTGACTTTACCCCCTCTAAGCCCATGTTCGGGGTGTTAGTCCCAGAGAAACCGTGACTTTACCCTATTCTTATCTTGTTAAAATTTCTTTCTGTAACTAATTGTGTCTTCCCAGAGGCCAGTGGGATTTGTGTTTTTCCTTATTCTGTGCCAGGAACTGTGCATCCGTCAAATTCTCCCCGTTCTGTAGAGTAAAACTCTGTGCTCAGACCTCCAAGCTTTGCTCTTTAGACATAAAATGGAATGAGAAAAGTATTTTGTCTTTAAAGAAAACCTGGGGTTTTCAAGACTGTTCTCATGCTACAGACTCAAGAAAAAAAAATAAAGTTAAAAAGAAATTAGGCTTAAAGCTGAACAATGATTTCCTTTTTCTAGGCATCATCTGACTTGCGTCAGACAAGAAGTCTTTAAATCAGAAGCCAGAGGCAAGATTTATGGAGATGCGGAAAAAAAAATTCGTTGTTTTAGACATCTCCAGATAGAATGTTCTATAAAGGACACGGTGCCCAGGGCCTAGCTCAGCACCTGCTGCACGGTGGAAGTGCAGCAAATGTGACTGGGTGAAAGGATCGTGTCATCAGCTTTTACCCGGATTACTTTGGATAGCACACTCTGGCTCTCCCAGTTTCTGTGAAGTTCGCTGCAGAAGACATGCGAGTGAATGAAGTGTGTCTGCACTGGCCTGAACTGCCATCCCATGTCTCCTCAGTCCCACCCAAGCCCCTGAGCTTAGGCTGTGTCACCTCACTCCTGATGCAAGAATTCTTCACGTGTGGTGCACAGGTTATCTAATGCCTCCACGGGGCTCAGCCTCCCTCAGGGACGAGGGCTGGGACTTATTGGGGCCTCCACTGAGGCTGCGTGGGAGGGACCTCAGCCTCTCCATGGTGAGGTCCTACTGGATCAGCTGCCCAGAGGTTCTGGCTTCCCAGAAAGACCCGGAAACACAACCCCTAAGTGCCTAGAGGTCAAGGCCTTGTACAGATGTCTATGTTGAGATAATGATGAGAGTCTATGTGAAAACTCGAATCAACGAGCTTGCAGTTGAAAAGAATTTCAGGCTCTATGAGGGTGGACATAATGGCTGAGTCTAACCTCAATGTTCAGACCTCAGCAGGACGAGATTCTGGGGTGGGGGCTGTCTGTCTGGCCCCCTGTCCCTAATGACCAAAGGCTTACTGCCCTGGCAAGGCTGTACGTTGTTGAAATATACCATTAACATCTTAAAATCAAGACTTTTTGAAGATGATAAGAGGGCTTGGAGTAAGTAAAGTTTTAGGTGGAAGAGCGTATAAGGTAAAGTTCGGTTTTCTGGTGGCTCGGTGGCAAAGAATCTGCATGCAGCGCCAGAGAAGTGAGTTTGACCCCTGGTCCAAGAAGATCCCCTGGAGAAGGAAAGGGCACCCCGCTCCAGTGTTCTTGCCTGTAAAACCCCATGGACAGAGGAGCCTGCTGGGCTACAACCCATGGAGTCAGACACAACTTAGCAACTGAACCACAACAAGGTAGAGGTCGCCTCACACTGCGTGTTTATGAAGTATGTGCAACAGGCCCCACCAACACACAGCTCCCTGCGCACTGATGCTGGGAAGCGTTAATGCCGTTAGCACCTCGATTGTTCAGTGCATTCCCAGTTAAGAGCCGGTGGAAGCCTCAGGGAAGTCTCTCTGCCCTGCTCTCTGCCCTGTTCACTCGTTCTGGTTCCAGTCATTCCGTGAGGATCTTCCAAGCCCGGCTGTTCCCAGGCCCGAGATGTGTGTTTGATCGATTGCCTTTCTCACCCTCACAGCAGAGACATTTCAGTTCTTTCTCAGCCGTGTTCACGGTCCGTGTTGATAACACAGCAGCTTCATCAACTGTATGTGCAGAGCCTCCTCCTTCGATTAATACCCTCTGTGCGTTTCACTTCGGTTCTGGAACTGAAGGAAGTTGCTTTTCTAAGGTCTGCTTATCTGAAGAGTTTCCTCTCTGAGGGTTTTATTATAACTTGTTCTCTGTTCTCAATGCTTGCAACTCTGAAATCTGTCCCTCTGCGTTGGAAAACAATGGTGAAAGCACTTTCCAGCAGGATACAGCTATGAAAGGGCTTCTGTCAGTCCCCCAGGCATAGACATTACTTCTTGATACTTCTTACATTGTTGTCAAGTATTCCTGACCTGTGTATCCATGTAAAGTACTCTTCCTTCACTCTTCGTATGTATAGTTTTGTGAAATCACCAGAGGAGGAATTTTGTTGGTAACAGTGAAGGTTATCTGCTGACAGCAGAGCTGTAGAGAGGACTACAGACCTTCAGAGGAAGAACATCGAAGTCCCAGGTTTGGGTAGCAAGCCAGCGGTTTCATCAGTCAGTCAGTTCGGTCACTCAGTCGTGTCCGACTCTGCGACCCCATGGACTGCAGCACGCCAGGCCTCCCTGTCCATCACCAACTCCCGGAGTTTCCTCAAACTCATGTCCATCGAGTCAGTGATGCCATCCAACCATCTCATCCTCTGTCGTCCCCTTCTCCTCCCGCCTTCAATCTTTCCCAGCATCAGAGTCTTTTCCAGTGAGTCAGTTCTTCGCATCAGGTGGCCAAAGTATTGGAGTTTCAGCTTCAACATCAGTCCTTCCAATGAACACCCAGGACTGATCTCCTTTAGGATGGACTGGTTAGATCTCCTTGCAGTCCAAGGGACTCTCAAGAGTCTTTTCCAATACCACAGTTCCAAAGCATCAATTCTTCAGTGCTCAGCTTTCTTTATAGTCCAACTCTCACAGGGGTTTCATGCTTATTTGCTAAGAAGATTAAGGTCTGGATTAAGATAGAATGTCTGGATAGAAAGGACTTTGGTTGCATGGTTTAATCAACGCACATAGTAAGACTGTGATCTCTAGGAACTGAGGCTAAGACTCGGAAGTCAGATGTCTGGTGGAAGATATAGGGACTTCTGAAGACCGTAGTGACTGAGTTGGTGCTTGGATGGGGAAGAAGCAGAGGGGAGTCTAGAAGAAGAGAGTTGCGTAAGAGAGTTGCCTGAGGAGAGGCCAAAGTGATAATTAAAAATTTTACTCATGTTTACATAAACCCCTTCAAAACCCTTCGGTGTTACCTTGGTACTAAATATAAGCTTCTCAAACTTTAGAAATGAACTGCTGTTGAAAATCTCTAGTCTGTGCTTCAGAGACTCTGATGGTGCATTTGCAAGGTGGGGCCTGCAAGTCGTTTCTTTGTGTAATAGCCCGAATGATTTGCCCACATTTTTACAAACACTGCACATCAGGATAAAGTCCAAATCCCTGACCATAAAAATGAGCGTCCTCTAGCTTTTTCAAGGCTACTTAAGTGTCTGTTGTCTTTGTTAAGTCATTTGTGACACTACCGAGGTTGAGCCTCTCCCTTTATAAACCACTGCACCCCCAGCTTTGTAATAGAGCTTTCGGAAAACAAGAACAGCTTCTCCATTGAACACCTGTCCTTTTCTACAGATAGTGAGCAGTTTAAAGGTGGGGAGGAGCACGTGCCTCTGATTTCTCCGTGCTCAGCACAGTGCTTAGTTTAGGATAAGCTCTCAAAGTCAGTTCTGTTGGAACCTTCCTACACCGTTAGTGGGAATGTGAATGGGTGCAGCCACTATGAAGGACAGAATGCTGGTTCCTCAGAAACCTAGAAATAGAGCTCCTGGGCATTTATCCAGAGGAAACCACAATTCAAAACAGTACGCGCCCCCACTTCCTTTCCTCTCATTGCTTGTCCATCCAGTGTCTTCCTGCCCACCTGTACACGAGGTCCGGGACCCCACCCACCTCACCGAGTTCCACCAGAATGAGGGCTTGTGGCTGACCTCACCTCACCCTGGGTCATCTCATGGGCATCACAGAGAAATCCTTCACCCAGCTGAATGGCACCCAGCTGCACTTCAAGCCAGCCTAATAGCTGACAAGGAGCCCAGCCTGGAGGTGTTCGGCTCCCACCGAGGCCTGAAGGAGTGGATGGAGGCCAGGAATGTCCAACTCTCTGCCTGAGACCTGTCGGTCGTTGCCTGGGGCCTTTCCCCGAAGTGCCCAGCGGTGATCAGGTACAGCGTTAACATCCTGCAGCTGGTGGACCCCAAGTGTGTGATGCCATATAACAATCATCTTAGTTCTGTGTGATAAAGAATTCAAGAGTGTGAGTTAAGTTTACAGCGATTTGGAGGTAGGTCAGAGAGGCCGTTGCTGCGGTTTGTGTTGGGGAGCGCTTTGCGTGTGTTTTCTCTGGGGCTCTGGCCTTTCTGAGCTTGCGTTTGGGTCTTTGGTGCCTCGGGGTTCATTTGTGTGTGGTAGCGGGCTGTGCTGTCGCGTGTAGCGGTCCAGTGTGCTAGCGCCGCTTGTTGAGGAGGCTTCCTCTTCTCTCCGGCGTATTCTGGCCCCTGTCGGTGGTGGGTGCTGGGTGTTAGGTTTCTCTCTGGGCTCCTATCTTGCTTCCTGTCCCGCTGATCTGTGTGTGTGTGTTTGTGCTGGTGCCGTACTGTCTCGATCACTGTGGCTTTGTGATATAATCTGGGCACCTGGTTGCTCCAGTTCATTTTTCTTCTTAGGATTGTTTGGCTGTTCAGGGTCTTTTGTGTTTCCATGCAGATTGCGGAACTTTTTGTTCTGGTTCCGTGAAAGACGCCATTGGTCGTTTGGTAGCGATTGCACTGAATCTGATGTAAGTCAGGAAGAGAAAAACAAATGTATTAAGGCATATATACGGAATCTAGAAAAATGGTGCTGATGAGGCTGTTTGCAGGGCAGACACAGAGACACTGTTGTGGAGAATGGACTTGCGGCCGCAGCATGGGACGCGGAGAGTGGGCTGGGCGGAGAGAGCAGCATCGGCGTGCACACTCTGCCCTGCTGGGCCGTGCCAGGCCGTGCCAGCCACGTCTGGCTCTGTGTGACTGCACACTCTGCCCTGCCCGGCCGTGCCAGGCCGTGCCAGCCACATCTGGCTCTGTGTGACTGCACACTCTGCCCTGCCGGGCTGTGCCAGGCTGTGCCAGCCACGTCTGGCTCTGTGTGACCCCAAGGACTGTAGCCCTCCAGGCTCCTCTGTCTGTGGGATTCTCTAGGAGAGAATATTGGAGTAGGTTGCCGTTCCCTCTTCCAGAGGATCTTCCCCACCCAGGGATCGAACTTGGGTCTTTATGTCTTCTGCACTGGCAGGCAGGTTCTTTACCAATAGCATCATATCAGTTCAGTTCAGTTACTCAGTCATGTCCGACTCTGCAACCCCATGGACTGCAGCATGCCAGGCCTCCCTGTCCATCACCAACTCCAAGAGTTTACTCAAACTCTTGTCTGTTGAGTCAGTGATGCCATCCAACCATCTCATCCTCTGTCGTCCCCTTCTCCTTCTGCCTTCAGTCTTTCCCAGCATCAGGGTCTTTTCAAATGAGTCAGTTCTTCACATCAGGTGTCCAAAGTATTGGAGTTTCAGCTTCAGCATAAGTCCTTCCAATGAATGTTCAGGATGGATCTCCTTTAGGATGCACTGGTTGGATCTCCTTGCAGTCCAAGGGACTCTCAAGAGTCTTCTCCAACACCACAGTTCAAAAGCATCAATTCTTCAGTGCTCAGCTATAGTCTCACATCCATACATGACTGCTGAAAAAACCATAGCTTTGACTAGACGGACCTTTGTTGGTAAAGTAATGTCTCTGCTTTTTAATAATACGCTGTCTAGGTTGGTCATAACTTTTCTTCCAAGGAGTAAGCATCTTTTAATTTCATAGATGCAGTCACCATCTGCAGTGATTTTGGAGCCCCCAAAAATAAATTCAACCACTGTTTCCCCATCTATTTGCCATGAAGTGATGAGACCAGGTACCATGATCTTAGTTTTCTGAATGTTGAGCTTTAAGCCAACTTTTTCACTCTCCTCTTTCACTTTCATCAAGAGCTCTTTAGTTCTTCTTCACTTTCTGCTATTAGGGTGGTGTCATCTGCATATCTGAGGTTATTGATATTTCTCCTGGCAATCTTGATTCCAGCTTGTGCTTCTTCTAGCCCACCATTTCTCATGATGTACTCTGTATATAAGTTAAATAAGCAGGGTGACAATAGACAGCCTTGACATACTCCTTTTCCTATTTGGAGCCAGTCTGTTGTTCCATGTCCGGTTCTAACTGTTGCTTCCTGGCCTGCATATAGGTTTCTCAAGAGACAGGTCAGGTGGTCTGGTATTCCCATCTCTTTCAGAATTTTCCACAGTAGGTGTTTTTATTAAGTGGTGTGTGCACTCAAATGCAGTTACAAACCAAAGTACTATGATCACTGGCACCATGGACCCCAACCATCACAGCAGCTATGACAACAACCATTGCTGAAATTGGCTTATCGAATGTACACTGAATTTAAAATTATACAAATAGAAAATGGCTTTATTTTCCTCCTGTAAAGCATTCAAAAGCACTTTATTATATCCTACTTCTTTGTGTGTGCGCGTACACACTCTTGAATTCTTTATCATGCAGAACTAAGATGATTGTTATATGGCATCATACACTTGGGGTCCACCAGCTGCAGGATGTTAACGCCATACCTGATCACCACTGGGCACTTCGGGGAAAGGCCCTAGGCAACGACCGACGGGTTCTCCAGGAGCCCTGGGCAGCAGAATCTCAGGCAGAGAGTTAGACATTCCTGGCCTCCATCCATTCCTTCAGGCCTTGGTGGGAGCCGAACACCTCCAGGCTGGGCTCCTTGTCAGCTATTAGGCTGGCTTGAAGTGCAGCTGGGTGCCATTCAGCTAGGTGAAGGATTTCTTTGTGATGCCCATGAGATGACCCAGGGTGAGGTGAGGTCAGTCACAAGCCCTCATTCTGGTGGAACTCAGTGAGGTGCATGGAACTTTCCTTGAGGCAAAGCAAGTATTCACTCTATGGGAGCCTACTTAAGACAGGCACCCTGGAAGCAGTTCAGTACCTTGTGAAAAGCAATCATTTCAGTGACTCCATGGCATTCCAGCCTTGCTTGATTTTTCTGACAATTACTGTAGGTCAGACTGACTGACTGCACAAGTGAGTTTAGTGATCAGGACCCTCTACAGTTTGTATGATGGGAAGAAAAACCACAGACTTCTTGTAGAGGCCAAAGGTATAGTGATTGGCTTATAGTGCAAATTACTCATCCACCCTTAATCTGGGTAAGTGATAAGCTTAAAGCAGGTAAGTGCTCAACATACAAGACACAACTAGCAAATTATACAAAAAAAATCTGACTTTAAATACACTGAAATGCTGGTAAGTAGCTTAGAAGTATGGAAGTTTTAGAGTTATTTTGGTCTTTATAATCTATTTATTTCAATTCTTTTTTCTTTATTACTGCTGAGGAAATTATAGCTTAGAACATTTTATTCTTCCCTGAAGCTGACCTAAAAGTTGGTTCACTTCACTAATTTTAGCGGGTAGGTCTAGTTACAGTGCAGAGTTTCTCGAGTCAGTGCTTTTATGCATGTAGACTAATCCACTGTCCTTTATTAAAACAACAGAGAAAAGAATAAGTTTTGAAGGGCTCATGTCACCTTCTGGAGTATTTGCCTATAAAATATGTATGTTCTATGCAATAAACTTAATTGTTCTAATTCTCACTTTATGTTTCACATTAAGAGGACATAGGTGTTTTGAGAATGGTACGAACATTTTTAACGAGAGATTAAGAAATAATAGAACCATTACAATTATCATAAACCTTTCTCAAGCAGTATAGAGCTGTTTTCCTTTTTGTTGCTACATGAATCCATCCCTCATACTCAGTGAAAGTATGGGCCTACCATATATGTTTAAAAATAATATCCTGAACATAAGAAAATTTATTACAAGTGAGAGATTAAAGGGAAGTTTTAAGCTACATATAGTTGTTCATTCAGTCAGCATTTATTAATGCCCAGTATGTGGCAAACAGTTTGACTCTTATTTGTATAAAATATACAAATATCTCTGCTCTCACGGAAATATAAACTTTAACGTAGATCTAACCATTACATTAGTATAATATTTAATTCACTTGATTACATATGCCCATTTAATATTACATACATTAATAGTAATTTTGACTATTCTCTTTTCCAATTTCATGTTTCAAAAACAATTGTATTCCAACGTTGACATGCGGTTTTAAAAATTAAAAAATTATGACATTTATCTGGCATATAAGAATATGGTTTTTATATGTTTTTGCATTCTCATGACTTACTTATTTTTTAACTGGAAGTTTGTGTCTCTTAAGCGCATCACCCATTTCACCCATCCACCCTCATCTTCAGCAACCCCCATTCTCTTCTCTGTATCTATGATTTTGGTTTTATTTTGTTTTGCTCTTTTGTCCTGTTTTTTAGATTCCACATGTAAGTGAAATCATATGGCATTTGTCTTTCTCTGACACTTTGCTTAGCATAATTCCCTTTGTGTGAGTGTGTGCTAAGTTACTTCAGTCGTGTCTGACTCTTTGCGACCCTATGGACTATAGGAGCCCACCAGGCTCCTCTGTCCGTGGGATTCTCCAGCCAAGATACTGGAGGGGCTTGCCATGCCCTCCTCCAAGGGATCTTCCCAACCCAGGGATCCAACCCAGGTCTCCTGTGTTGCAGGCGGATTCTTTACTGCTGAGCCACTGAAGAAGCCATTAATTCCCTTTAGGTCCACTAATTTAGCTTGGCAAGTTCAGTTCCATTCAGTTGCTCAGTCATGTCTGACTCTTTGTGACCCCATGAACCGCAGCACACCAGGCCTCCTGTCCATCACCAACTCCCAGAGTCCACCCACACCCATGTCTGTTGAGTCAGTGATGCCATCCAACCATCTCATCCTCTGTCGCCCCTTTCTCCTCCTGCCTTCAATCTTTCCCAGCATCAGGATCTTTTCAAATGAGTCAGCTCTTCACATCAGGTGGCCAAAGTATTGGAGTTTCAGCTTCAGCATCAGTCCTTCCAATGAATGCCCAGGACTGATCTCCTTTAGGATGGACTGGATAGATCTCCTTGCAGTCCAAGGGACCCTCAAGAGTCTTCTCCAACACCACAATTCAAAAGCATCAATTCTTTGGCGCTCACCTTTCTTTATAGTCCAGCTCTCATATCCATACATAACTATTGGAAAAACCATAGCCTTGACTAGATGGAACTTTGTTGACAAAGTAATGTTTCTGTTTTTTAATATGCTGCCTAGGTTGGTCATAACTTTCCTCCCAAGGAGTAAGCATCTTTTAATTTCATGGCTGCAATCACCATCTGCTTGGCAAGAGTTCTTTTTTATAGCCAAGTAATAATCCCTTGTAAATATCTCCTCTTCTTTATCCATCCATCCACTGAGGTTGTTTCCATAGTTTAGCAACTGTAAATAATGCTGCAGTGAACAGGGTCAGGTGCAGACATCTTTTTGAATTAGTGTTTCCATTTTCTTTGGATAAATATCCAGAAGTGGAATGGCTGAATCATATGGAAGCTCTATTTTTAATTTTTTGAGGAACCTCCATACTGTTTTCTGTGGTGACTGCACCAATTTACATTCCCACCAGGAGTGTAGGGGGGCTCTCTCTTCTCCATGTTCTTGCCAACATTTGCTCTTTGTTCTCTTTTCCATAGCAGCTATTCTGATAGGTGTGAGGTGACATCTCATTGGGGTTTTGATTGGTACTTCCCTTATAATTGATGCTGGTAAGCATCCTTTCCTGTGCTAGCTTCTGGGTGCCTCTGGCAGCTTTAGCACGGGACCAGGAGGATGCTGTGACTGCTTGTGTGTCCTGGCCCCAGCTGGAGGTCGGGGAGTGCTACAGCAGCTGGCTGGAGCAGGGCAGTGGGTGCTTCTGTATCCGTGTGTAACCACCTTTGCTCGAAGGTGGGCAGGAGTCCAGCAACGCCTTCCCCCAGGGCCTCTGTCCCCAGGGAGAGTTTTATCTGTCCCCCACCCCCCAGCCATGCTCCAAGATTAGCAAATGAATATTCTTCAGTTAGACCAGGTGGGTGTCTTTTGTGCTGAGTCCCGGAGTAACTGAGACCACAGCAAGTCCTTTGAAAGGGGAAACGCAGTCCTCTCCAGCCCTCTGGGCCCTTGGACGCAAGCCCCAGTGGTTTTCTGCAGGCATGAGGAGGCCTGTTTCTCTGATGCTTGTCCAGGAGTCGGGATGCCTGGCACGGAGCACAAATCTTTCCTCTGGGAGAAGCTCAAACCTGTGAGATCCCTTGCTGTTGTGGGTCACCACGTGGGATGGGGCTCTGATGAGCCCACATCCCTGCCTCTCGCACCCATCTCACATGGTGTTTCTACCCCTGGTTGTGCAGGAGTAGTTCAGCCAGTTTGCAGTTCTTTTTCAGAGGACATTGTTCCATGTGCAGCTGAAATGCGCTGTGTCTTGGGGACGGAGGAGGGTGGCGGTGCTTGAGTTCAGGATCTTTCCATGCTGCCATCTTGGACTGCCATCTCACTTTTATCTGAATTGGGATGACTATGCTTTGCTGCAAGAACCCATATGTATATCAGTATTAGTATTATTTACCCATTCTCATGTGCATAGATATACATGGCTTCCATAAAGTAATTACTTATTATTATGCCTTTTTAAGTGATTGTTGAAAGGCATCTTTACAATTATATCCAATGATGCAATGGTTAGCATACTAATTACTAATACTGTAACTTAAATGTATAACAAGTTTTTAAAAATATTTTCTTACTGATTCTGTCAAGTGACCTCTACAAACATTAAACTACCATTGGTTGGTACTATTTTATGGTAATACATCTTCCCCAAAGTTTTGTTTTTTAAAAATAAAACCATTGAGAAAGATTGCTCAAATATTATTACAACTTCATAAAGACTTAACTAAAGATAACTGCTCTGCTAGGGAAGAATGTTTGAGGAAAACTCATTCCCCCTATGTTTAGATACATGTGGTGGAAATATCCATCGTTATGGCTTGGCCTTCTCCATGAACTTTCTGTTTTCTCACATTCTTTCTTGGGTCACGTTTTTTACAAAGGAGATTTTCAGGGATAATGCCTTGTTGGTTTCTGTGACTCTATCAATACTCTCTTTATAGAGCAGCTTAGGGCGTTCTCCGTCAGTGGACAGAGTTTCCGCTTCACGAGGCCTCCTTGTGAGCTGGCAGCGAGATGAGCTGTCAGCAGCAGCGGCAGAGCGGAGGCAGGCCCTGGCTTAGGCTGCTTTCAGCGTAAAACGGGCAGAGGTCGGCCCATCGGTGGGCGCTTACTGAGCGTCTACTGAGAACGCCAGACCCCTGCGCACACGAGCCGTGCGTTCTGAGCGGAGGTTGTCAGTTTCACACTCCTCGGCATCTGCTCCTCCCATCAGTGTTCGTTTGTTTGTTTCCGTGTTTTGTTTTTTAACTTTTACAATGCTGTGTTGGTTTCAGTCATACAACAATGTGAGTGAATGAGTGGAAGCCGCTCAGTCGTGTCCGACTCTCTGCGACCCCACGGACTATTCAGTCCATGGGATTCTCCAGGCCAGAACACCGGAGTGGGGAGCCTTTCCCTTCGCCAGGGGATCTTCCCAACCCAGGCATAGCACTCGGGCCTCCTGCGTTGCAGGCGGGTTCTTTACCAGCTGAGCTATCAGGGAAGCCCTGGGCAGTGTGAACCAGCTTGACCTGCACACACATCCCCTCCTCCCGACCCTCCCTCCGCCCCTGTCCTGCCCGCATCCCATCATCACAGCCCGGGCTCCTGTGCTGCGCAGCACTCCTCACCAGCTGCCCGGCTCACCCTGGGGCCGAATGTATCTTGATGCTGCTTCCTCCCTTTGTCCCGCCTCCTTCCCCCCCCCCCTGTGTCCACAAGTCCATTCTTCAGCTCTTCGTCTCCATTCCTTCCCTGAAAACAGGTTCATCGGGACCATTTCTCTAGAGTTCATACATATATACATTAATAGGCTCCGTTATGTTTTCCTTTTCTGACTTACTTCACTCTGTATAACAGGCTATCGGTTGTTAAAATATGTAAGCTAAGAGTCCATCACAATAAGTTGTCCCAGGACTCAGCTCCAAAGTCAAAGTACTAGTGACTTTTTTTTTTCTGAGAACCATCAATATTACGATTTACCCATTATATGTGATGGAATTAGTCTTCAAACTGCTTTTCTGACAGGTGATTTTGCTTGATTAACATAGTTATAGGAAAATCCCACGATCAACACTGTCAAAACCAAGCATCATGATATGTCTATGATTTGGAACACTCTAAAGATGATTGATTTGAGAAGAGAAGGGGGACATTGCTTTTGAAAATGTATGCCTTCTGTTTTATCGCAATATACTGTTGAACCATAAATAACCAGTGTCAAAATATATCGTCTTGTTGCTGAGATGTTTTGACATCTGGCCCTTCTGCAATAAAAACTTTGCGTGTATTTTGCTTCCATAAATCTATGTTGCTTCATGAAAAAAAAATGCCATTCTATATTTCATATAGCTGTTAAAGTTCCAGTTTTAGAATTATGCAGATTTAGATGCACAATACAGAGTAGAAGTAACATTTTTTATACAAGTCATAAAACTGGTAAATTGTTTCATAATTTCTCTTTGCTAGAATAGCTTCCTTTGAACTGAAAAAACTATTTTCAAGGCTTCTCGTAAAAGTAAAATTATGAGTCAAAATGGTTTGCACGAAACAGATTTGTTTGTTTTACATATTTTGAATTATTCTAGAAATAACCGTATGCTATTCTCTCATAATCTTTTATTACAGAATAAAAAATAGTGCCATAGTTCAATAGAGCAATACAAAGTGACTACAGTCCCTACCTAATGTGTGACAACTTTGCATCATATCAATTTTCTAAAAAGACTAAGCAGACTAAAATATTTAGTTTTATAAGGTATATAGTTAAAAATTATGCTTCTTAGATGAAGATGATACAAGAGAGAAATGTGTATGAAGTGACCGTTCTAAAGTTCCTTTCACTCAACAGTGATTCCCTCTGCGTCCATGAAACAGTCTCTGGTTAGTCTTGGGAAGAAAGTCTCGGTTTATTTCCTAAACTCACAACTGGGACCACGGTTGCAAGGCTTAAACAAAACCTTAGCAGCACCCTACTTGCCGGTGGCCAAGGTCAGGGTCCTGTGGCTGTGGTAACTGGGCCGTGTTGTCCTCCCTGCTGTGGTAAGGATAGTCAGAGAGTCCAGGGTTCAGATCTCGTGTCCTGGCCTGACACTGCAATCAGAAATCATTTCCGTTTCTCCTGAATCCCCAGAACCGTAGCGCTCAGGTTGCCCTTGCAATGGTGTAACATCTGACCTTGCGTGAAGGCATTCCAGTTCATATCCTGTTTCTCCAGCTAGGCTGCATTTGCTTTGAAGGGTAAGGATTGCGCCTTGTTTATTGCTGTGACTCCTAATACTGTCTAGCCTAGGACTTTCCACGTGGTATGTACAATAAGCTAACTGCTATAAACCTTCAAGTCGGGCACTTTCAAAGATGCGAACGTGCATCCGGTTCCAGCAGGAACCAGAACCCGGCCATTGACGTCAGCTTGCACGCTGCTGCGCCAGGACTCCTTCTGCGCCGACGGCCCCTCAGCCCCGCCGACTCCCCGCCCAGCCAGTCAGGGCTCTTCCTGCCTGTTCACCCGATGCCAGCCCTGGGTGCCAGCCGCTGTCCTCGAGTGCTTTAAATGTTTCAGTTTTCTTTTTTGTTCTTTTTTTATGTATTATTTGTGTGGAAAGCACTATAAACCTATTACAGTACAGAATTATATAGCCACCTGTGTTAGATGGGCACCTCGTCTACATTTGTTGGACTTATGATCAAATTGGACTCACAAACATGCTCTTGGAACAGGGCTCATTCCTATGTGGGGGACTTACTTTACTCAATATAGGTGGACTGAAGGAAACTAGGAGATAAAAGTGTCTTCAGAATTAAACAAAAAGAACTATAAAATCCAACAAAACAAAAAGAAAATTGAATACTACATAGACTATAGAAGTTAAGTTATAGAAGACTGTTGATCTAAGAAATACTGGCCAGATTATGTTTAGTTCTATCAAGATGGCCTGAGTGTTTGGAGCAGCAACACGAGGTGTTAAGACAGTTCTTTCTCCTAAGTCTTTTTTTTTTTTTTAGCCAACTCCTATACTGTATATACTATACTCCTATAAAAAGAGACATCACTTTGCCAGCAAAAGTCCATCTAGTCAAAGGTATGATTTTTCCAGTAGTCATGTATGGATGTGAGACTTGGACCATAAAGAAGGCCGAAGAATTGATGCTTTTGAACTGTGGTGTTAGAGAAGACTCTTGAGAGTCCATTGGACTGCAAGGAGATCCAACCAGTCTATCCTAAAGGAGACCAGTCCTGGGTGTTCATTGGAAGGAGTGATGCTAAAGCTCCAATTCTTTGGCCCCCTGATGCAAAGAGCTGACACACTGGAAAAGCTCTTGATGCTGGGAAAGATCGAAGGCAGGAGGAGGAATGAGTGACAGAGGATGAGATGGTTGGATGGCATCACACATGAGTTAGAGCAAGCTTTGGGAGTTGGTGATGGACAGGGAGGCCCGGTGTGCCGCAGTCCATGGGATCACAAAGAATCAGACACAACTTGGGGACTGAACAACCACAACCTACACTTTGACTCCACAGTACCTAAGCCTGCTAACGTCTGATGCTTTAGAGACTGACGACTAGGCCACCATCTCCTATCAGGCCTGATGGTGACAGTCAGCAAGTTCTCAGCCTCGCAAAGCCTTTCACCAGTGGCTCAGCCTCCCCTGGGAGCTTGCCAGATCACAGATCTGCTGCATCAGAGTCTGCATGCTAACAGGTTCCCCAGGTGACTAATCTGTGTGTCAGAGTTTGAGAGGTACTGACCTCAGACCTTTGTCTAAAGTGCTATTTCTGAAGCCCTCTCTCCTGTGGATTCTGATGTACCAGAGGGTTTCCTCAAATTCACATTTTATCATACAGCAAACTTATAAACTACTCCAGTCAGGGACAGAATGTTTTAAATGATGACCTAACAAGTTCGAATCTCCTTAAAGAGCTCCAAATGGTCTATAGGTAGAAGAGAAGGAATTAAGAGAAAGGGCAAATATGTGTTATGAGCTCACATCAATGTTTACAGTTGGGGTGTTCCATGTTTCTGAAGAGCAAGCCTGTGTTTAGGCAATAAACAGTTGTTTTCTAGCTCTTTCTGATGGAAATAGAAGATTGGGGTTTATGTTCCCTTCCTTTGGCAATATAGTTCATGGTTTAAGGATGACATTAGCAGTTTGATGTGTATATTTATACCGTGATGTTACAAAACAGTGTCCTGGGGCATCCAGATGAGATGGCACGTAAGGAAGGAGCCACACAGGTAGAAAATATATGTACATGGGGTGTGTGTGTATAAACTAATAGTTGCATACATATTCACAAACAAAAATTCACACAGACACTTTGACATACTCTGAATGTATATCAGTAGAAAACAAACAAACAAAAAAACCGTATTCTTTGGTCACGATTTGCATTTCCTCCAGTTGCAGGGAGCAGGCTGCTCTTCGCTGCGGTGCCCAAGCTCCCCGTTGCGGCGGCTCCTCCTGTTTGGAGCACAGGCTCTGGGGTGTGGGCTCAGTAGTTGTGGCGCGTGGGCTTAGCTGCTCTGTGGCATGTGGCATCTTCCTGGACCGGGGATCAAACCCATGTATTTTTATCCATTGCATCACCAGAGTTGTCCACAAAACAGTCTTCTGGAGTGATGCTTTTATCCAGAGCCTTGGAATAAGACATGGCTCTCAAGAAAGCTTTCTTTTGGATTCTAAAATTAGTTTCAAAACTATAGTAATCGTCTGGAGAAGCCTTACAAATAGCTGTGAAAAGAAGAGAAGCAAAAAGCCAAGGAGAAAAGGAAAGATATAAGCATCTGAACGCAGAGTTCCAAAGAATAGCAAGAAGAGATAAGAAAGCCTTCTTCAGCGATCAATGCAAAGAAATAGAGAAAAACAACAGAATGGGAAAGACTAGAGATCTCTTCAAGAAAATTAGAGATACCAAGGGTACTTTTCATGCAAAGATGGGCTCGATAAAGGACAGAAATGGTATGGACCTAACAGAAGCAGAAGATATTAAGAAGAGATGGCAAGAATACACAGAAGAACTGTACAAAAAGGATCTTCACGACCCATATAATCACGATGGTGTGATCACTCATCTAGAGCCAGACATCCTGGAATGTGAAGTCAAATGGGCCTTAGAAAGCATCACTAGGAACAAAGCTAGTGGAGGTGATGGAATTCCAGTTGAGCTATTTCAAATCCTGAGAGATGATGCTGTGAAAGTGCTGCACTCAATATGCCAGCAAATTTGGAAAACTCAGCAGTGGCCACAGGACTGGAAAAGGTCAGTTTCCATTCCAATCCCAAAGAAGGGCAATGCCAAAAATGCTCAGACTACTGCACAATTGCACTCATCTCACATGCTAGTAAAGTAATGCTCAAAATTCTCCAAGCCAGGCTTCAGCAATACGTGAACCGTGAACTTCCTGACGTTCAAGCTGGTTTTAGAAAAGGCGAGAAGAACCAGAGATCAAATTGCCAACATCCACTGGATCATGGAAAAAGCAAGAGAGTTCCAGAAAAACATCTATTTCTGCTTTATTGACTATGCCAAAGCCTTTGACTGTGTGGATCACAAGAAACTGTGGAAAATTCTNTCCACTGGATCATGGAAAAAGCAAGAGAGTTCCAGAAAAACATCTATTTCTGCTTTATTGACTATGCCAAAGCCTTTGACTGTGTGGATCACAAGAAACTGTGGAAAATTCTTCAAGAGATGGGAATAACAGACCACCTGACCTGCCTCTTGAGAAATCTGTATGCAGGCCAGGAAGCAACAGTTAGAGCTGGACATAGAACAACAGACTGGTTCCAAATAGGAAAAGGAGTATGTCAAGGCTGTCTATTGTCACCCTGCTTATTTAACTTCTATGCAGAGTACTTCATGAGAAATGCTGGACTGGAAGAAACACAAGCTGGAATCAAGATTTCTGGGAGAAATATCAATAGCCTCAGATATGCAGATGACACCACCCTTATGGTAGAAAATGAAGAGGAACTAAAAAGCCTCTTGATGAAAGTGAAAGAGGAGAGTGAAAAAGTTGGCTTAAAGCTCAACATTCAGAAAACAAAGATCATGGCATCCGATCCCATCACTCCATGGGAAATAGATGGGGAAACAGTGGAAACAGCGTCAGACCTTGTTTATTTTGGCTCCAAAATCACTGCAGATGGTGATTGCAGCCATGAAATTAAAAGACAGTTACTCCTTGGAAGAAAAGTTATGAGCAACCTAGATAGCATATTCAAAAGCAGAGACATTACTTTGCCGACTAAGGTCCATCTAGTCAAGGCTATGGTTTTTCCTATGGTAATGTATGGATGTGAACATTGGACTGTGACAAAGGCTGAGAGCCGAAGAATGGATGCTTTTGAACTATGGTGTTGGAGAAGACCCTTGAGAGTCCCCTGGACTGCAAGGAGATCCAACCAGTCCATTCTGAAGGAGATTGGCCCTGGGGTTTCTTTGGAAGGAATGATGCTAAAGCTGAAGCTTCAGTACTTTGACCACCTCATGTGAAGAGTTGACTCATTGGAAAAGACTCTGATGCTGGGAGGGATTGGGGGCAGGAGGAGAAGGGGACGACAGAGGATGAGATGGCTGGATGGCATCACTGTCTGAGTGAACTCCGGGAGTTGGTGGTGGACAGGGTGGCCTGGTGTGCTGCGATTCATGGGGTCACAGAGTTGGACTCGATTGAGCGACTGAACTGAACTGAACTGCCAAAATAATGAAAGCTCTATCTGAATCAAACATGCTATACACTTTCTTCCAGCACTTGCCACAGCGAGAATTTGTTTCAAAGTAGTTTCATGGCTCGGAGGTGAATCAGGGGTTCTGGAGACCTGGGGCCTCCCTGGGAAGGATGTTTGGAACTAAAACGCGGTCAGTACAGAGAATACATGGGCAGGTTTGCGCTTGTAAAAGTAACGACCTGACAAGCAAGACTGTGTGCTGAGAACGCAGCTCTTAAGTTCAGCCACAAAGGCTCTGCGGAAACTAGGCGAACGGAGACTGAACAGACCGTTCTCCATGTCGGCCCCCTTGAAACGGGCTCTGTGCGCTGGGCCTGCGGTTGTCAGCTGCCAGGGGGGCTTGTGTGATCTGAGGAGTCTGTTTGAGTTTATTGTTCTGAATTCTATTGTGAAACGATGCCTCAAACTTCCTGTTTCTCATTTCCCCACACACAATACTATGTGTCTGCATGACACACTGTCCTCCTGCTAGTAAACATGGTTTGTTACTGTTACTGTCTTTCATGTATACAGACTAATCCTTCAACTCCTTTGAGTAGGAACCCTCTCATTTAAATGCGATACACATTGCTTTTGAAGTATTCAGTGGTCAGTACACTTTGACTAGACTTAACAAGATGGAGAGATGCCCTTTGGGAGGTTAACATTCCTTCAACAAATATGTATTCAGTAACTTCTGCGTAATGTGAGTGACTGACTCAGGGGTAGGGATACAGGTAGCTGTGATCCCTTCCCTTAGAAAGCTTAATTAATTAATTAATTGAAGTAGAGATGATTTACACTGTTGTGTTAGTTTCTAGTGTATAGTGACATGGTAACTGTATGTATCAGTTCGGTTCAGTCACTCAGCTGTGTCCGACTCTTTGTGACCCCATGGACGGCGGCACACCAGGCCCCCCTGTCCATCACCAACTCCCGGAGTTCACTCAAACTCATGTCCATCGCGTTGCTGATGCCACCCAGCCATCTCATCCTCTGTCTCCCCTTCTCCTCTCACCGTCAATCTTTCCCAGCATCAGGGTCTCTTCCAATAAATCAGTTCTTCACAAATCAGGTGGCCAAAGTACTGGATCTTCAGCCTCAGCATCAGCCCTTCCAATGAATATTTAGGACTGATTCCCATTTTTTTCATTTTCCGATTTTTTCCATTTTAGTTTATCACAAGATACTGAATATAGTTCCTTGTGCTAGGGCCTTTTTTATGTATTATATTGATAAGAGTATATCGAGATCAAGTTCATCCCAAACTCCCAATTTGTCCCTCCCTCCCACCTTTACCCCTTGGTAACCGTAAGAGTGCTCTCTCTGTCCATAACTTTGCTTCCGTTTTGGAAATAAGTCCACGGGTGTCATATTTTAGATCCACATGTAAGTGGCGTCATAGGTGCTGTGCGGACAGCTTAGTTTAACGCTGAGACGGGCAAGTGAGGGGCCTGCAGAGGGAGAGACACGGATGGACGTGGAGAGCTCGTCAACAGCCAGCCAGGACCTGGGGACGGAGGCGCGTTTCCAGAAGAAGCCGCTCCGAGCGGGTCTTGGGCAGTGGGAGGTGGGGACAGAAGGCGGAGGGGTGGGGCCCGGTCCAGGGAAGAGCGCTCGCGCAGGGGCCTCCCCTGTGGAGGAGGAAGGAGGTGGGCGGCGCGGGGAGGAGCATCCCGGTCTGGGAGCACTTGCATCGTGCTGACGTCACTCAGCGCTCTCCCGGGTCCTCTAGCTTACGACTCCCGGCATCCTCAGCGGACCGCCTCCTGCCGAGTCCACGTTCTCGTCTCTCCTTCCGTCGTGGGTTCTCATGTTGGCAGTCCGTGTGTATAAATCCTCAATCATCCTCAAAGCTTGGAGAACTCTAATTTCCTTCTTTAGCTGCTAAATAGTTTACGTAAGGAAACATCTCTCTCTTTCTCTCTAAGAAAGACTGTTTCCAGGGACTTTGAGATACTAAACCTTAGGGGGGACACCTGGAGAGGTTAAATAACTCAGAATTGACAATAACTAAAGCTAAATAATAGAATACTTTCTTGAACCATAAATCTCACAGAAAAGTACAGATTTTATGGATGACAAAAAAGAGCAGCATTTAGTAACTATTTAAGGGGCCTCTTGCCCTAATTATAATTTTAAACGACTATCCATCATAGAGTTTTATTTAGCAAATGATTCGGAATGATTTCTTCAGTTTCTTTTAAAAATCACAGATTGAAACTACAGACAAGATAAACCTAAACTTTAAATGGAAAACTTCAATCCTAGTATTTTAAACATAATAGCTGAAGGCAGTGAAGCCAGCGGAAAATGCAGAGGCGGTGAAAGCCTTCTGCTCACGTGACAGAAGGAAATGACCTCGGAGCCTCAGTCTCCCGATCTTTAGCAAATCTATCAGCTAAGGTTTGTGTGACGATAAAATGAGTAGTAGTAATAATAATAATTTTACTTTCATATGAAATCTAGTTACTGAGTAATTTTGAATTTGTTCAGTTCTTCTTGAATTATCCCATCTCTTTTAATATTCTTTAAATATTAAAGAAAAAATGAAACTACTGTTGTCAAGGCACTTTGGGACGTGTGAACTGTTGTTGAAAGCTATCTAGAATGTAGGGTTAGGGTTAGACTTTGGCCACCTGATGCAAAGAACTGACTCATTGGAAAAGACCCTGATGCTGGATAAGATTGAAGGCAGAAGGAGAAGGGGGCGACAGAGGATGAGATGGTTGGATGGCATCACTGACGCGATGGACATGAGTTTGAGTAAACTCTGGGAGTTGGTGATGAACCAGGAGGCCTGGTGTGCTGCAATCCATGGGGTCACAAAGAGTCGGACATGACTGAGCAGCTGAACTGAACTGAACTGAACTGAAAACGTTATTAGGTGAGTCTCCCATTAACAGAAAGGCAGATTAAAGATGTGGTAACTTAAAACATTAATCAGGAGACAGTGCTGCCTGGGGAATCAGTGAAGTGGATGGAAGGAGAGTCCCCAGCTAATTGTGGAAAGAAAAATCACCAGAAACGGAAACAAAACATAGGGAGGAAGGCATATATTCTCAGGGCATTAACAAACCCATCCAAGGATTATTTAGTTTCCTAGGGAAATGCAGCTCTGCTTTGCTGTCTACTGTTGATCACCGCCAGCCCAGACTCCCTGAATTTACTTCTTAACCTGCAGACTTGCGTCCCCAGAGACACAGATTTCTGCTTCAGATGCAGCTGAGTCGAGAAACACAGTGGTTACAGTTTTATTGCCCTGGCCCATCCTTTCTCTAGCCTAGCAAACCCATTTCAGCAGATTTTCTCAGACAGACTATATTCATTTGTTTCTCAAATGGTGTCTTATCCAGCTTTGTCATCCTGAGTGTTCTCTCATGTGTGAATAAATAAACCTTTGGCCTATATATTCTACATTTATAGAACGTGTTTAGCTTTTTAAAATTAAGCTTGACAACTTTAAACAAAATTTACTTACTTTGTGGGTTTTGTGGATTGAAAAAAAAAAAAAATCCATGACCTAGAAGTAGAGAATTATGTTTTTTCACTGATTTTGCTGAGAACTTGATCCTGGGATAATGCCTCTCAGATAGCCCTGAGGGATGCTCAGAAGAACAAAAGGAAGGAAAGGACAGAATATATAGGGGTTTTGAAAAAAAAAAACCCAGCTAGTTGAACATCAAAAGCATACTGGTAATTATATAACAAACCCAGAATCTCACGTTAGTGAATTTAAGACTTTTCTCTGTTTGGGAAGATGCAAGAATCACCTTTCATTGAAATCACTCTTTTGATACGCACCTTAGTTGTCTCAGCTGGTAAAGAATCCGGTCTGCCTGCAGTGCGGGAGACCTGGGTTTGATCCCTGGGTTGGGAAGATCCCCTGGAGAAGGGAAAGGCTATCTGAAGGAGGAAACAGAACAGCTTCCCTCTTGGAAGCAGGACTCCATCTTGGGCCGGACTGTGGACTTCGAGCTATATGCCCCGTATCTATGGAAACGACATACCAACTGGAAAACCAGACTCCCCACCCCCCCAACCATGGAGGAGCCCCAGGGCTCATACGTAGACTCTCCGTCGCCTGAAAGAATACCCTAATTATCTGTATAACTGTATAGAATCACAAATTCTATTACGCTTATTGGGGTATGATCACAGGCCTATTGATAATTGCCCACTGTTAACTACCTGGGTTTAAGGCGTACGAATCAAGGGTTAATTTTGATTGTATCTTTCTTTTCCTTTGTTCAGACTATTTCAGAGAATTTGGGGAGGTGGGTTTGGGCACGTACAGTTAGGGTATATAAGGTTTTCACAAAAACTGGTCGGGGTCCCCCTGGTGTAATAAACTGCTCTCCACTATCTGCATCGTCCTTCTGAGTGAGTTTGTTTCCCGGAACACGTGGCTACAACACTGCCCATTCCAGTATCCTGGCTTGGAGAACTCCACGGGGTAACAGACAGTCGGATACGACTGAGCAACTTTCACTTTGCTTCAAGTGCTTACTTTACAAAAGGTTTTCTGCTAGTCATGAGGAGCTGATGTCACCACGAAGAGATTTAATGCTTTTCCAGATAGGAAGAGATGCAAGGATTGGGATCTTTATTTTCTTGGGCTCCAAACTCACTGCAGATGGTGTCAAGAAAAGCTATGACTAACATAGTTAGCATATTAAAAAGCAGAGACGTTACTTTGCCAACAAAGGTCTGTCTAGTCAAAGCGATGGTGTTTCCAGTAGTCATGTTTGGTTGTGAGAGTTGGGCTATAAAGAAACCTGAGTGCTGAAGAACTGATGCTTTTGAACTGTGGTGTTAGGGAAGACTCTTGAGAGCCCTTTGGACTGCAGAGAGATCCAACCAGTCCATCCTAAAGGAGATCAGTCCTGGGTGTTCATTGGAAGGGCTGATGCTGAAGCTGAAACTCTATTACTTTGGCCACGTGATGTGAAGAACTGACTCATTGGAAAAGCCCCTGATGCTGGGAAAGATTGAAGGCAGGAGGAGAAGGGGACGTCAGGGGATGAGATGGTTGAAAGGCATCACCGACTCAATGAACATGAGTTTGAGTAAACTCAGGGAGTTGGTGATGGATAGGGAGGCCTGGCGTGCTGCAGTCCGTGGGGTCGCAAAGAGTGGGACACGACTGAGGGCCAAACTGAAGGACTGGGATCATGAAATCAGTTCCTGAAAATAAGGATCTAAAGACCTATCCCAGCAAAGTCCCTGGAGCACAGAGTGCCTCACTCCACCCTGAGCTCCCTCTTGGGATGCTGAAGGTCAGCAGCGGCAGCGGGCAGTTGAAACCCCGCAGAGGCAGATGGCAAATGCGCTTGTTGTGCAGTCGCTGGCAATGCTCTTGGCAAGTGCCAGTTTGTAGTTGGCACAAACAAGACACGCACCCTGGCTATTAGGTGTGACGGGACGCATTCTGAAGATTCACCTTTTGCTTTCATTTATCCATTTGCCTTCCTTTGCTCGAGGGAGAGGGGCCGGAAAGGCCCTACCTGCGGGAAGGGAAGTCAGCTGGTTCTGGACGGTAGAGGATCCTGGGAGTCCCACACGTAGAGGTGGCTGGGAAGTTGCTGTTCAGGAAAGAACTTTTACCTGCTGTTTCTAAGGCATAAGATCTGAAAGAAGACTGGGGAAAAAGGAAGGCCCACGTGGGCTTTGGATCTGTGGAAGCATGACTGTTGAGCTCACTCACACCAAGAATTCTGCAGGAGGATGTGGCCAACGCTGGGATGGCACATGGGAGACCATCCAGCGTGGTGGGCCTGCGTGAGTGGTGGTGTGTTGGAGCCCAAGGCTCCAGTGGGAATCAGTCATCGAAGCTGCATGGTGCCCGGCTCCAGCTTCAGACCAGGCTCTACTCCGTGGGCACTGCACCCCCTTGTGGTTGCAGAAGGAGAAGCACCCGAGTTCCCCAAATGACCTTGAGTTTTGAGCGAGTGAGAGTCTAGGTCAGCGTCTCCCCTGGCCAGGCTTGGTAAGCAAGACCTGGGAAGAGGGTATGGGCCCGGAGGGGAGATGAGAGGAGTGTGCTCGCTTAACTTATTCTGCTGGAGACCAGGGTCCTGGGAATGAATGGAAATGTTTAAGCTAACATAAAACTTTGTTCAAAAGGTAAATGATAAAGGAATCAGAGGTGTGAGTGTCTGTAGATTTCCAGGTAAAATGACATGTGATAAGATACAGGGCATGTTCTTCTATAAAAGGATGTGTTTTATATTCATGACAATAATATGTTAGGTTTTTTTTAAAAAAGAGGAGCAGAATCTTTACACTTAACTTCAAAACGATATGAAAGTATTAAGGCCTGTGTTAGTTTCCTATGACTACAAATTACCAGCAAACTGGTAGCTGAAAACAATACAAATTTGCCTAATACCTTACAGTGCTCGAAATTAGAAGTGTGCGGTGGGTCTCGTTAAGCTAATACCAAGCTTCGGGCAGAACCGCGTTCCTTTCGGAGGCCCCAGGGGAATATCTGCTTGCCTTTCCAGCTCCTGGAGGCTGTCTGCATCCTGGGCTTGCGCCTCCTCATCTGTAAAGCCATGGTGGCTGATCCAGTCTTCTGACTCTGCGTTCCCCTACACCCACCTTCTGCCTCCCTCTTCCACACTGAAGAGGCCCTTGTAAGCACGCGGGGCTGCCTGAGTGATCCAGGGTCATTTCACTGTATTAGGATTTGCGTGCTTCGCAGCTCCAGTCACGTCTGCCTCTTTGTGACCACGTGGTCTGTAGCCCACCAGGCTCCTCTGCCACGGGCTTCTCCAGGCAAGAATACTGGAGTGGATTGCCGTGCCCTCCTCCAGGGCATCTTCCCACCCCCGGGAGTGAACCTGCGGCTCTTACGTCTCCTGCACTGGGGACTGGCGCTGCTTGGGAAGCCCCTCTTAGGGTTAGCAGCCTCATTTACCTGCAGTCTCAGCTCGCTTCTGCCACGTGATACACGTTTCTAGCTTCTATATATTAAGATATGGGCGTCTTGGAGNTTCCCACCCCCGGGAGTGAACCTGCGGCTCTTACGTCTCCTGCACTGGGGACTGGCGCTGCTTGGGAAGCCCCTCTTAGGGTTAGCAGCCTCATTTACCTGCAGTCTCAGCTCGCTTCTGCCACGTGATACACGTTTCTAGCTTCTATATATTAAGATATGGGCGTCTTGGAGCGGGGAGTAATATTCTTTCTACCACAGGTCACAAAGGCAAGGGAAGCAAGATAAAAATCAGAGAAAATATGGAAAACATCTCACTGGATCATAAGTGAAAGTCGCTCAGTCATGTCTGGCTCTGAGAGCCCATCGACTATACAGTCCATGGAATTCTCCAGTCAAGAACGCTGGAGTGGGTTGCCATTCTCTTCTCCAGGGGATCTTCCCAACCCAGGGATTGAACCCAGATCTCCCAGATTGTGGAAGGATTCTTTAACAGTTGAGCCACCAGGGAAGCCTCTGGATCATAAGGTATCATAAATATTTGTAAAAATAAATTTATGATTGCTGATGGGGATTTTTAAGCTGGGTTCATTATAATTTGATATTATGGTAAGCTAATTTTTCAGATATTTAGTTAATTTTTCTAGATAGAAATAGCTTAGTTGTCCTTTTACTGATCACATTACCTTCTCTTTATAAAAATTGCAAGAAGGCTCTGTACACACACACACACATATTTATACACATATGTATCCCCGGGTCGGGAAGATCCCCTGGAGAAGGGAATGGCAACCCATTCTAGCACTATTGTCTGGAGAATCCCATGGACAGAGGAGCCTGGCGGGCTACAGCCCATGGGGTCGCAAAGAGTCGGACACGACTGAGCGACTCCACTTTCTTTCTTTCTATTTGAAAATATAATGCATTTGCTGCCCTGTCATAGAGACAACTCCAAGCACATTTCAGAATATCCTTCAAGGTATTTAATAACACTGAAAAAGTGTGACAGTGTGTGTATGTTTAGATTAGTGGGGTTGCCTTTTTATCCCTGCAACAGCTACAGGTCTGCATTGTGATTTTTAATTGCTTTTCCAAATTCCTTTATGTGATGTAGCATTTAAATAATTTCTTAGTGTTGGACATTTCACACAATCCCCGTTTTCTTTTTATAAAAATATTCTGCATTTAAAAATAAATAGTCTTATTAACATTTTTGTACATACTTGCTTCATATATTTCTCACTGATTTCCTTAGGGTAAATTCTAGAAGTAGGTTAAATGGTAACAAGTATCAATTTAAATGAGCTTTTTTCCCCTCAAGGATATAAATGAGTAAGGCAGGTGACAATTCTGGGGAACAGAGCTCTCATTAGGGTAAGAGTGAATAGTTTAAAATAAACTCTTATTGGAAAATCATAAGGATGAGTTTCGCACATGAAGTTGGAATGCTTATGATTCATACGGTTGCAGTGCACTCCGGTACAGACTGATCTTATTAATATGTTTAAAGCTTGGTTTCATTCTTTGCTTGAGAGAGAATAGATCCTGAGACTAACATGTAGTGAGATCCTTGTCCAGGAAGTAAAAGCAAGCCACCTAGGATGACTCCACTTTATTCTGCATAAGAAGATGGTGGTGTAGCCACGGGTCAGCTGTACGCCCCGGGTCACTGAGGCCACCTCCCAGGACCTTGTTTGTCACAGGGTGGGCCCGGAGACTAGTTGACTTCCTCTGGCTCTGACGTCCCTCCAGCCTTCAGTGCTCAGCACTAAATACAGTGACGTTCTGACATTGAAGTTACAGGTTTAGATTGTTTATTTACGTATCCTCTTTACTTTCAAAAAGTCTTGTTGCAACTTAGAAGAAAAACTTGAATATAGTGAGGCCAAGAATCGCTATTTGATGCAGGCCAAGTTAGAAGTCAAGCGTCAGTTTTATTGGTAAAAAGGGAATCTGGACAACGACATCACATGCAGACCAAAGTATATAAAATTCTCTGCCCCTCCTGCTCTGCGGCGCCCGGCCCCGTCCTCTCAAGTGAGAGCGGGAAAGTAGAGAGACCGTAGCAAAACTCTGGGTGAAGAATACTGCTCCAACCTCCTAGCATCCAGAGCAGAGTGAGAAATATGGGTATAGATGTAGCAGGCTCTGCCTGGTAGCAAAACTGAAACAGGGACTGATAATTTTTTGATCATGAATTCTGAGTGGCTCTCATCACAGATATTAAATGATGTTAAATATGATGTTAAATATTCTCGTATGTGTGTAAATGATGTTACATACATCATGATGTTAAGTATTGTAACATGATGTTAAATATTGTTGTAAATGGTGTTAAATATTCTCATATGTATGTATAATCACAATCTTATGTTTTTCTTCTGTATAAAAAGCTTATTGCAGATTTTAAAATTTGAAATATAGTATCTTTCAAGAATATTGGCAACCTTTGAGAAAGATTTTTATCTAAAATTTTGAGACCACTTATAACCAATAAGTCCTGGAAGATTTCCTAAACAACTGACATTAATTTAATACATTTAAAGGTAAATTCTTATGAGAAATTGCTTTAAGTATGTTAATAATCTATGACTTACTAATTTAGCTCCCGATAACTAGTCTAGGGTTAAACTAAATACAAAGCACAGAGAACAGCTTAAGGTGTTAACATTTTTTACTGCAGCATTATTTTTAATAAGCAAATATTAGACTTGATCAAAGCAAGACAGAAGTCCAATAATGGGTAATGGGTAAATATTGATATATATACTTGACACAATTCAAAGAATTTTTAAAAATTGTGGTAAAACACATGTAACATAAAAATTTCCATCTTACCCATTTTTAAGTGTGCACATTAGGGTTAGGGCACATTCACACTGCTTTGCAACTAACCTGCAGAGGTTTCCTTGTAAGAGTGCAAGTCTAGATCCATCCAACAACTCCGCACCTCTCCCTCCCCCACCTCCTGGCAACCACCTCTCTCCTTTCTGAACGTGAAAGTGAAATCGCTCAGTCATGCAGGACTCTTTGCGACCCCATGGGTTATACAGTCCATGGAATTCTCCAGGCCAGAATTCTGGAGTGGGTGTCTTTCCCCTTCTCCAAGGGATCTTCTCAACCCAGGGATCTTCTCAACCCAGGGATCTTCTCAACCCAGGAATCAAACCCAGGTCTCCCGCATTTCAGGTGGATTCTTTACCAGCTGAGCCACAAGGGAAGCCCCTTCTACTTCTCAGAATTTGACTTTGTAGGAGGTTCCTCCTATGAGTAGAATCGTGCTGTATTTGTCTTGGTGTGGCTGGCTTATTTCACTTAGTGTAATGTAGGTAATGTACATACTCAGGACTCAGCCACGGTGTAACATGTCTCAGAATTCCCTTCCTTGTTAACGCTGACCCTGTGTTGTTTGTAGCACTTTTTTTTTTTTACCATTCATTGATAGATTTTTAAGTTACTGTTGTGAATAGTGCTATGAACATGTGTGTACAAATATCTCTTCAAGACCCTGCCTTCAGTTCTTCTGGGTAAAGACTCAGAAGTGGAATTGCTGGGCTGTGTGGTTGACTCTCTTTTAAATTTTTTAAAGAACTGCCATCCAGTTTTCATCGCGGCTGCGGCCTCGTGCATTCGCACTGATGGTGCACAGGCGCCCCATTTCCCGCACCCTCAACACTTGCTCTTTGCTCTTTCGGAAGCCGCGCTCCTGATGGTGTGCGGGGGATCCAACGACGACTTTGACTTGCTCTCCCCTAAATGAGCGCTATCAAGCACCTGCTCGTGCGTTTATTGGCCACTGGTTTTTTATTTAACAGAATTTTAAATCATTTGCTTATGGCTGCGCGGGGTCTGCTGCAGCATGCGGACGTTCTCGACATGCGACAGCAAGCGGGGCTTCTCTCCGGTTGGAGGTGCGGCGTCACTTGCTGCGGGGATAGGCTCTGGGCACTCGGGTGGCGGCAGCGGCAGAACGCGGGATCCAAGCCGAGGCCCATGGGCTCGGTTGCTCCGCAGGTGAGGAATTCTACTGGATCAGGGAGTGAACCCGTGTCCCTGGCACCTGAAGGTACGTTCACCCTGGACTACCTGGCTGGCATTGGTTTCCCTTGGGGAAGTGCCCACACGGTGCTTTGCCAGTTTTTTTAAGCAGGCCGTTTGCTTTTGTTATGGAGTTCTAAGCGTTCTTTTCTTTCCTGCTGATTTTCAGATGCATGATTCGCAAAGATTTCTTTCCATTCGGCAGGCTGCCTTCTCACCCTGCCGGCTGTCTCTTAATGCACAGAAGTCTCCAACATCCGTGGAGTCTGATCTGGTTTTATTTTTGTTGTTACTTGACCTCATTTGGTGGTTTCAGTGTTACAGGATGCAAAGTCTTTAAAACTCTGAGCACATTCAGGGCAGAGTTCCTTCCAGATTCCATTGTGGCGGGTCTAGGACTGAACTCTAATGCCAGCAAAGTGAAAGTGAAGTCGCTCAGTCCTGTCTGACTCTGCGACCCCGTGGACTATAGCCTAACACGCTCCTCCGTCCATGGGATTCCCTAGGCACGAGTACTGGAGTGGGTTGCCATTTCCTTCTCCAGGGGATCTTCCCAACCCAGGGATAAGGGAATGCCAAAGAATGCTCAAACTACCACACAATTGCACTCATCTCAAACGCTAGTAAAGTAATGCTCAAANAGAAGGGGACGACAGAGGATGAGATGGCTGCATGGCATC
The DNA here is from genome assembly GCA_006410615.1 of Neotragus moschatus. NCBI lineage: Eukaryota > Metazoa > Chordata > Mammalia > Artiodactyla > Bovidae > Neotragus > Neotragus moschatus. Next base: position 1,433,592 of record SJYA01003031.1, on the reverse strand, counting down.
AGCAACTTGATGGACGTGAGTCTGAGTGAACTCCGGGAGTTGGTGATGGACAGGGGGGCCTGGCGTGCTACGATTCATGGGGTCGCAAAGAGTCAGACATGACTGAGCGACTGAACTGAACTGAACTGAATATCACCAAGCCTGTTTAACTTCCTAATTCAGAGGAATATTAAATCACATCATTTGACACAGGGCAGTATGTGAAGCAGATAACCACAGGGGCCTTTCCTACAGCACAGGGAACGGCACGCAGTGTCCCGTAATAGCCTATAATGAAGAGAACCTGGAAGGATGCATGTGTGTGCATATGTGTGTATTATGTGTGTGCACATATGTTTATTATATGTGCACATATAGCTGAATCGCTTTGCTGTACCCCTGAAAGGGAAGAATCAACTATACTTCAGAACTAAATCAACTATACTTCAGAATTGTTTTTTTAATGATAAGACAAATCACATCATCTGATTCTAGAAAAACAGAATGAAAATTCCCGCATCAGCACAACTTTCTTTTCTCAGTCTCTCTACTGGCCTGACCTGGTCATTTGCTCTAACTTTCTTTTTCCTCACCTTGTGGGAGGCGTGGGACAATTTGATCTCACAGGGAGGTGGGTTCATTATCTTTCATTCTCGATTCGCATTGACTCAAATCATAAGGCATTAATTTCAGGAAGGAAACATTTTCCTTGACTTTTGTGGGAAGAGGGTTAATTTTATGGGCCATGTATGGTTACCCATAGTTTGGTGCAAAAGAAATTCAAACACTGAAGAATATCTACAAAAACAAAAGCGAATGACGGAATAAGAGTTTTCACTCTGCACACATGCTGTAGTAAAGCTTTCTGTCCCAATATGGAATGTGTTCTTAGGTAGTCATCTCTCAGTCATGGTAAATTATGTGAACATCAGTTGGTATTGCAATTCTAAGCTTAAAAAGCTATAAATGTAGGGTCACAGATGAGGCTGTCTTAAGGCAGATACTCTCTATATAATATAATGTACATGTCAGCTTAAAAACTCTGCACACATAAAATACTTATAGATTCCTGAGAGAAAAAGTGACCGAAGGCAGCTTCTTAAAGAAAACACACACTTATTCATTAAAAATGGAAATGCTGTCAAGCAGCGCGTGCGAAAGGAGTAGTTTGGAAGGAACATCTTTAGGCCCTGATTCCATGGAAGCAGGCTGGAAGCCTGCTATTGGGGAAACCAGGGACAGGAAGAAGGGTGGGAGTTCTACTCAGTCTTTTAAAATTTGAATGTAAGTAATTCGTGTTTTACTTCTCATCGAAAGGAGGGGAAAGTATTGTTTTTTTCCCGTGATTTCCCACAGGTGGTAAACAGCAAGCTGCCGGAATGACAGAAAGGACAGGAACCACGGGGGTCCTCCCCCGCCTTCTCGTTTCCAGAAGGGAGCGGAGAGGCTGAGCCACGGAGAGATGGCCCGGGCCCCACGGCTGTGACGGTCTCCCGCAGCCGTCTCAGAGTTTGCCGGCCGGTGGGGGGACCTCAGCCTGGGCGCCGGGACGCTCTTCCCCTTCTCAGCCTGTTCCCAGGGGCCAGAGGCGGGGGCGGCCCTCCCTGTGGCCCGCATGCTGCCCCCCCTGGCTCTGTAGGAGGGAGCGGTTCCATTCGCCCTGACGCCCTTTGCTCCAGTGTAGAATGGATGACAGTTTGAAAGCTCTTTTATATCTTGCTTTTACATTCTGCTCCTGCTAGTATATTCACACCGTAATCATTCTCGAAGCAGCTAAAACTCTCCATTCTATCACAACAATAGAGGCTGAGAGGCAGTTTAAATCTTTTTCTTTCTTTCTTTCTGAGTGACGTATGGCATTATAAGTCGATTGTCAGGAGAGTTTATGTAGCTGAGGTCGCCTTTCTGAGCTCACCAACCCAGACGCGGCTGATTGGAAAATCAGCACACCCGAGTCCGAGTCCAGCATGGGGCAATCGGCAGGGTCATCAGAGCTGCTGCTGCTGCTAAGTCGCTTTGGTCGTGTCCGACTCTGTGCGACCCCATAGATGGCAGCCCGCCAGGCCCCCGTCCCTGGGATTCTCTAGGCAGGAACCCTCGAGCGGGTCATCAGAGGCGCAGGAGGGCTTTTTCTGGGTTCAGATCACATCATGCCTGTGTGCATGACCCTCAGCACGCGCAGTTTAAACACTGTTGGGACTAAAAGGCCACACAAACATTACCTGAACCCTCCTTGCCCCCAGATTGGAGGCAAAACAGTGTGTCTAAAGACTTCAGAGTCAACTTTGATGCTTTTAGTGACTTGCGAGATTTGTAGAAGGTTTAGGAGTGTCAACAAATCTTGGAGTCTAGCTCAAAATCTAAATGAATGAACAAATGCACAGATGTACTGCTGTTTACATTTCAATGTAGGGAAAATACTGATCAAAACCAGCAGGGCCTTGTGCTCAGAGAAGGTCGAAGGGGGAACGGGTAACTTGCAAGTCACGGGTGAGAGCCAGGAGCAGAAGGTGATTTCCTTTCTCACCTTTTCTGAGCTGGCAGTTGGAGGTCGTGCGTCGAGGTTGTCGGCCTGAGCACAGACTTGCTGCCTCTGCTCCAGCGCGGGAAGGCTCACTTAGTCGTCACCTTCACCACCGAGATCGCCACTGCCGCCAGCCATCGGTGGCTTATCTGAGAACCTGCTGAACGGGGTGCACATTAGCAGTGTGAGTTGCTAGTTTTCTGATGTGAAAACTCCTATGTATCCTGGCTCCTCCCTTCGTTGGAGCTGATCCTTAGAAAGATCTGAGAGGCCGCTTTTTTGGACTTAAGTCCTCGCAGATCTGCCGAATAAAACAGTTCTCAACTTTTAGAGTTCTGTGGCGGCTTGGTTGGTAAAGAATCCACCTGCAGTGCCAGAGACCCGGGTTCGATCGCAGGGTCGGGAAGATCCTCTGGAGGAGGGCATGGCAACCCACTCCAGGATTCATGCCTGGAGAATCCCATGGACAGAGGAGCCTGGCAGGCTACAGTCCATGGGGTTGCAGAGNCTCAACTTTTAGAGTTCTGTGGCGGCTTGGTTGGTAAAGAATCCACCTGCAGTGCCAGAGACCCGGGTTCGATCGCAGGGTCGGGAAGATCCTCTGGAGGAGGGCATGGCAACCCACTCCAGGATTCATGCCTGGAGAATCCCATGGACAGAGGAGCCTGGCAGGCTACAGTCCATGGGGTTGCAGAGAGTCAGGCATAACTCAGCAACTAAACCACCACCACTTCAACTTTTAGGTTGAAATATATATATATATATATGTGTGTGTGTGTGTGTGTATGTATATATGTATATGTATGTATATATGTATATATATATATACACACATTTTTTTTTTCCAGCCAACAGTACTAAGCGAGGAAGACATTCCCCTCTACTCTTCTTGGCTATTCCGGCTGCTCTAAGAATTAAACTGACATGAGATAGATAACAGGAGAAAATCAGACAGTGTTTATAGCACACGCACACGAGGAGGATGCAGGGAAATGAGTGACTTGCTGAAATCGCTGAAACTATGTGTACACGAGAGGACGTGGAAATGGCTGAAACTCTCCCTTTAAATGGCATCTGTGGCTAAAGACAAAGGAGGCTGCTGAGGGTGGTGGTTTGGGACTTCAAAGGTCGAGGAAGGCAGTTCACAGGAAGATGAAAGAGCAAATGTGAGGCCGACAAGTGTTTGGTGGCCCGGCAGAGACAGGAGGATCCCGAGCTTCGCACCAGCCCGTGTTCAGTGCAGGTGTCACCGGCGACAGCTGTGCTCCTGTGGGAGACGTTCTAAATTCTCCAGCCAGCTAAGGGGGAAGTCAGAGGTTCTTCTTCAGTCCCTTGAGTCTGGATCATTTGCAGCTGGGAATCATCTGTGTTATAATCTTGAGGTGGCAAATTTTCTTCTGCCACAGAATTCATGCTTGGACACCACTGAGGGGGTTAAGCACGAGGAGTGAGACGGGACTTGTGTTTCAGAACATCGGAGAACGTTTGGGAGACTTCCCTGGAGGTCCTCCTTCCAGTGCAGAGGGTGTGGGTTTAACCCCTGCATGGGGAGCCAAGGTCCCACAGGCCTCACGGCCAAAAAGCCAAACCATGGAACAGAAGCAATATTGTGACAAATTCAGTAAAGACTTAAAAAAAAAAAAAAACTGGTCCATAGCAAAAAAAAAAAAAAAAAAAAAAAATTTAAATGAAAAGAGAAAGAACAGACGGATTGAAAAGATGAGAATGACTGTTTTCGTGATAGCAGAGTTTTCTATGTTTTATTCATCACTTGTCTTCACCTCTAGAAAGTGCTCAGTAAATCTTTCTTGAATATACAAGCAGTGTGTGTGTGTGTGTGTGTGTGTGTGTGTGTGTGTGTGTGTTTCTTTTGAGATTTTGTTAAGCAGCCTTTTTGCCCAGAGTCCCTCCATTTCCTTATCAATTTACTCTTTGGAAGATAGCTTTATTTATTGGAAGTTTAACTGTTCCTCACAAGGAAATTTTAAAATTTTTGGTCGTTACTTTTCCTGTATATTTCATACATACAAATCAGACCTCTCTGAAGTTCCAGGGAAGGGCCTGTGCTTTGTGTCCTTTTGGCTCTGTGGTGCCTGACTTTTTATACCTGCCCTTTTTTTGTAAAACAAAGCTGGGCACCGAATGACTTTGCCTCACAAGAGCTGGGTTTCCCTTCTTTGTTACTTTAACAGCTTAGCCCATAGGACACCCTTATCTGTCCCTTACACGTTCACCTCTATTCTATTTGCTCATTTCCTCCTTGACTGTTTTACTCGATTTTGTAACCGGGGTGTTTAAGTCGTGCTTCTTTGCCTCATCTCACCTCTGTAGACATATTTTAGATTTCCAGAGAGGGCTGCATCTTCCTTTATTTGTATAACAAAGATGCATATTGTTAGCGTAGCTCCTTGCCTGCCTGCCTGGGGCCATGACTGTACCTCTAAGGTGAAACTTAAACATTTGTAGAAAGAACAGGTCTAAGCTCTCCTAAACACACAGCCTTATCCCTGTCCCTGAAAGCCTTCTGAAGCTCCTCCACTGACCTCATTCTTCTCACTCCAGCTCATCCTCCAGTTGAAGTCTCAATTTCCGAAAACGCTGGTTTGTGGATGTCATTTCCTCACTTAAACACCTTTTCTGTCTTCTTTATCTGCAGAATAGATTCTTGGCACAGTAACGCAGGATCAGAGGCCCCTTACCACATGACACCACCTGCTACAGCAGCTCCTTCCTCTGCTCACCGCCTGGAGCCTGGCCTCCCTCCACTGTGGTCCGCGTGCGGGACGTGGGGCGCAGCCTCCCGCCTCTGTTCGCATCTGTCTTTCCTTTTCATCATGTCAAAATCCTACTGCGGCTTTATTTTTTAATTTTTAAAAATTTATTGTATTGAAGTGTAGTAGATTTACAATGGTGTGTTAATTTCTGCTGTACAGTCAAGTGATTCAATCATATGCACGATTGAATATATATATAGATTGATTGAATATATATATATATAACTCTTTTTTATGTTCTTTTCCATGATGGTTTGTCACAGGGTAGTGAGTATATTCCCTGTGCCCTGCAGTAGGGCCTTTTGTTTCTCCATCCTGTATATAATAGTCTGCATCTGCTGGCCCCAAATCCCAATGCACACCCCCACCCTCATTCTCCCTTGGCAATCACAAGTCTGTTCTCTGTGAGTTTGTTTCTGTTTCATCAGTTCAGTTCAGTTCAGTCGCTCAGTCATGTCCGACTCTTTGNCCATCCCCAAGTAAAAAGAAAATTAATCAAGGTCCAGTCAGTTTCCCTGGTGGCTCAAATGGTAAAGAATCTGCGTGCAGTGCAGGAGACGTGGGTTCAATCCCTGGGTCAGGAAGGTCCCCTGGAGAAGGGGAAACCCACTTCAGTGTTCTTGCCTGGAAAATTCCATGGACAGAGGAGCCCAGTGGGTTACAGTCCAAGGGATCACAAAGAGTCAGACACAGCTGAGCAAACTTTATTTCCTTTCAGTCAAATTTTGTTTTTAATGATGTGAAACTATGTTAACATCAAAAATGGACAAAGCCTGTAAAGGAAAGAAACATTTCAAGACGTCTCATTTATGAATGTCGTTGCAAACTGTTTAAAGGGAACATAACAAAGTCTGTGCTGTGTGTTAGTCACCCAGTCCTGTCTGCCTCTTTGTGACCGCACGGACTGTGCCTGGCCAGGCTCCTCTGTGTAGCATCATACAAAAGAAGCATGTTGTTCCCAAAATGAAACGTCAGAGTTTGGAGCAGAGGAAGGTTTGCTCCAGGGCCAAACCAGAACAGGTGGCTCAGGCCCCAAACCGCAGGCTCCCCAGTGGTTTGGGAGGAGGAGATTTTACAGGTAGAAGCGGGGTGAGGCGCCCGGGTGCGTGGCTGTCTTCGGATTGGCTGAGCTCAGGGTGGTGAAATAACAGTGTGGCTCCGGAATCCGTGCTCAGCCGGAAGCTGCCGTCCTCCTCCGGGGCGGACTCGGTCCCACTGGAGAAGGCGGGGGTCCCGATTTGCGTATTCCTTGAGGAGAAGCCAGGACCCCGTCATCACTGCGGTGCTGCGTCCTGACCGCGCCTTCTCCGCTTCTCACTCGCCCTCTTCCCAGACTGGCGACTGTTTGAATCAGCCCTTTGGACTCAGGGAAGGTCAGGGAGGCGGGGTGAGGTCTGTTTCCTGCAAACAAAGCACAAGGGACCCAGAAGGGGTTAGTGCCCGGGAGAGACCCTCAGGGTGCGGCCCAGCTTCAGGTTTCCGCGGTACCAGGTAGAGTCTATTCCCCAGTCCACAGACGATCCACATTAAATGCTAATTAATCTGTTCATCAGTATACACGTGTGTTCTCGTCACTCGGTCGTGTCCAGCTCTCTGTGGCCTCACGGACAGTGGCCCACCCGGCTCCTCCATCCGCGGAATTTTCCAGGCAAGCATACAGGAGTGGGTTGCCATTTCCTACCCCAGGAGATCTTCACAGCCCAGGGATCGAACCTGCATCCTTCGTGTCTCCTGCATTGGCAGGCGGACTCTTTATCACTAGAGCCACCTGGGAAGCCCTGGTCTAAAATTAGAAGCATCCAGTTAGAAGTGGAGGCAAGGCATGCCTGCTGTTACTTCCGCTGCCCAGTCTGCTGGTAATCACAGCTGATACATAAGGGACAAGAAATAAAAAGCTTCTTTAAAATAAAGAGATGTATTATCATTATTTACAGATTACTAAGGTCTACAGCATAATCCAAGAAACGTGCTAGTCAAACTATTGAAGAATCAACCTACGAAAGAGAGTGATGTTCACACACCAAGAACAGCCAGTTCCAAAGAGTGACGTGGAGAATCCATCACAAAAGCAAACTAGCAACAAACTGCAAAATATCACGGAACCAGTCTGAGTAACATTCTCAGGGCTGTGAGGAGGATTTAAAGTTTAACCGATACAACATTGTAAGGTAAAAAAAAAAAAAAAATAAACGTCATAAAAAAAGAATACATAAGAGCTAAGTTGAGAGATTAGTTGTGTTTGTCACTTTGTCGAGCTGATTTCACTTCAAGCTAATGTACAATTTCATCGTAACTCCAATGAAATTTCAAGTGTTTTCACAAAACTTAACAAAGTCATTTAAAAATTAATATGGATTATAGAATTTCAAATGATAGTTGGGATAATTCTTATGGAGAAAAACAGAAAAGAGAAGTCCTACCTGTAATAAAGCCATTTTAAAAAAGTGATTAATTTAGTGCTGTATCAGTTAAGTGTTGACAAGAAGAACAGGACATTATATAGAAGTGCAAAACAGATCCAAGAGTATGTGACAAATTGCACAGGACGGAGGTGGTGTTCAAACCGCTACATGAGGGTAGTCTGTCTGGCGAAATGCTGTTGGGAAACTTGTCTCGTTTCCCAGCAAAAATAAAAGTAGGTCACTATTCAGCATCATATAAAAAGATGATTGTTATTTTTAAGACAAAAAGACTCCCCAGTTTTCCAAAGACAACATAGGAAAATATTTTAGTAACTTAAATGTAGAAAGGATTTGTTCAAGAAAATATACAAAACATATTATAGGAAAAAACTTCAAAATTTTGATCAATGTAATATTTAAATTTGTATTAGAAAATATTGTAAATAAAGTTAAAAGTGAATTTATAGACTAAAAAGAGATATCTGCAACATATCTAGCAGGATGAGTCCAACATTAAGGACATGTAGGAGCTTCCCTAGTGGTCTGGTGGCTGACTCCAGGCTCTCAGTGTGGGGGCCCCGGGTTCAATCCCTGGTCAGGAAACCAGATCCTGCGTTCCACAACTAAGAGCCAGTGCAGTGAAATAAATAAATTTTTTAAGAACATATAAAAAGTAACAATAGCAAAAAGACGAACAGTTGAAAAGTGGGCAAAGGACAGAAAAAGCTCCCAAATGACTGTTGAAGGTACGAGGAGAGTTACCCTCACTAGCGCCCTGAGATGTGAATTTAGAATCCCAGTTACCCGTTAAATGAATGCAAAGCCCTTAAAGTCCATGCTTTCCTGTGGTCATGCTCTGTATGTCACAAGTCCAGAGAGTTTTGTCTACTATGCAAATCATTTTTCATTTTGTAAATTATTGTTCTTCTAAACTCCTGTGCAATTTGGAGAGGGGTGAGGGGAGCTGCTGGAATCTTTCAGGCTCGACCAGCCACTCAGTTAACAAAAACAGATTTAAAATGGACTTTCCCTGGTGGTTCAGGGGTTGGGACTCCACGCTCTCAATGCAGGAGGCACGGGTTTGATCCCTCGTCGGGGAAGTTTTGCATGCCATGGGGTGTGGTCAAAAATACTTTAGAAAAACAGGGAAATAGGAAACATTTCTCAGTTCATTTTGAAAAGTAAAATGGATGTTGCTTGGTTGGTGCCTGTGGATGGCAGAATAATGGCCCACGGACCACTGAACATCCTAATACCAGCAACTAGTGACTGTGCCGCCTTCCGTGGCAGAAGGGACTTCACAGATATTGAGGATCCCGAGATGGGAGAGTCCTGGATTTTCCTGGACTATCCTGAAGGGTCTTTACAAGAGGGAGGCAGCCACAGAGAGGGGAGGTGACCTGAGGGTTGGGGGCAGGGATGATGCCCAGAACTGAAGGCAGTCCCTAGAAGCCTGGGAAGGTTGAGGGAGATCCCCCCAGAGCCTCCGGGAGGAGCGGCTGGGCCGACACCCTGATGCTAGACCATGGAGACCGATTTGGACTCCTGTCTCTCAGAACTGCAAAATCACGTATTTGTGTTGTTTCAAGCCACTAAATTTATGATGACCTGTCACAACAGCAGTAGGAAACGAATCCAGCGATCTGGGGGGCGTATAGCATTTCTCTTCCACTCTCCTGTGGCATGATATCAGAAAATTCCCGACTCATGTGAGGGCTCCATCCAGGTCTCTCAACCAGCAAAAGATCTGTTCCCCAGCGTCCATGCTGTAAGCGCCCAGTGCACAAGCCCAGGTACCACCAGAGACGCTGGTGTCTCAGCTGAAACCAACTAAGCACAAGCCCAGGTACCACCAGAGACGCTGGTGTCTCAGCTGAAACCAACTAAGCACAAGCCCAGGTACCACCAGAGATGCTGAGTGTCTCAGCTGAAACCAACTAAACATATGCTCTTTAGTCATCTACTGGCGATTCACGTCTGAAGCCGTTTACCCACTGGCTGCTTACAGAGTCTGTGTTCTTGGGCCACTTGAGAACTAACCAGTAAAGACGCAGACCGATCACCAGAGTGGCTGCCTTCTCATCCTCATCTGCAGGCAGTGGCTCTCGATGGTAAATGTGATGGTAAACAGAAAAGAAGAATCCCCTGTATTTCATCAAGCTTGCGCTACTTCTGGTCATGCTGATAAGAGGCTGACATTTGGAAGGCACCCTGACATTCACAGCTTCCATAAGCGTGTTCCACCCCCAAGCCTCTGCAGGTCTGGGGACCTGTTTGCAGGAAGAGGGACACGGAGGCTTGGTTCCAGTCTGTCCTTGGGGAGTCGCTGATCTGTGAGTGACGCCAAGTGTCAAACGGCCAGGGATGGAGGGCTGCGATTCTCAGTGTTCTTCCTAGCACATACACTGTTCCTGTAATTCTCAGGAGCCAGGCCAGCTCGGTGTATCTGACTTATATTAATGTCTTCGGCTTTGTGTGGGTGACTGCTCGCATCTGCAGAAAGTGGTGTGTTTGTGTTCCGATAGAAGCTTCTCATGTAATCCCATGTGTTGATTAAATAGGAGGGACCAGTGAGATCCCTCCAAAAAGGACAAAACCCCATGGTGGCCAACAGATGCGAAAGGTGCTGAACGGTAACTGCCAAAGATGGGGCTTTAAAAATAGAAGGAGACCAGATAGTAAAATATTGTTATTAACCAATGGGCCCTCTGTGTTTTATATAGGCACACTGGGATGGCTAGATTTCTCTAGAATTTTTGGAAGAATGGACTCTTGGCAGGATTTTGGAAACCTGCAGTTTGCTTCATCAGACTCTAGTCAGCTGTAAATAATGTCTCTTTAAAATATGGTACAAGAAAATGTGGTTAGAATTCCAAGTGGAAGGTCACAGTGTGAAAGACAGGTTGGTAATTTATTTGAATCTCCTGGTTTGTTTTTAAGGGTAGGTGGTCCCTTGTTTGGCTGATGTTCCTAA